>CAWUFW010001169.1:600000-795000 GCA_963921515.1 Calotriton arnoldi
TCCACTTGTAGCAGTGCCATGTGTTGTTTAAGTAAGTGTGCCAGTATTTGACTGTCTGTTTTAGTAATTCTATGGCTCTGTAAATGTGTATGTAATTAGCTGAACAAATACCTCAGTGCTTGTGTTAGGGAATAGAGGGGTATGTAGGTGTCTCTGCAAATGCTTTTGATACTGCTGCATACCTAAGTAGTTTCTGCGTATGTCACTGAATGTATAACTGACGCTGTTGCTATGTAACTCAGTGAATGAAAGTGTCTATGCTTTTGTGAACATGTATGTCAGTTACATTATCAGTGGTATCCTCTATGTAGTGCTTGTCATAGAGGTCGGCAAATGCATGAGTAACTTAATGAAACTCAAAAGAATATCTATCATCTTTTAATCACAAAGCACCATGCTTTATGTCATACCTACAGCGTATTTCAGAGATGGGTTATCTGTATTAAAGTGTGGCTTTAAAATTTGAGAAACGGCTTTCAGATGCCAAGTACAGCTGGCAGTAACACTGCACAGACAGCCTCTGCACTAGTAGGCCTGACTTATGTTTAAAAGACTGCTTGTCTGGATTGATGACTAGGTTGTGTCACTACTCCCCTATATATCTGAGAGAGTGTAAGAGTTGCGTGAGATGTTTAAATAAGTCTTCCGGTATATGACTATCTTTTTTACTAACTCCATGGCTCTTTAAATGCGCATGTATGTGACTAAACCAATATCTCAGAGCCTGTGTTATGGAACAGAAGGGTATGTAAGTGTATGTGTAACTGTGTTTGATAGTGCTGCATAAGTCATTTCTCAATATGTGAGTGAATATATAAGTCCCTCTGTTGTTCTCTGACTGGGTGAGAGAGAGTGTTTATGATTTTGTGAACATGTATCTCTGTTGCATTATGGGTGGCAAACTCTAAGTAGTAATTGGCATAGAGGTGTGCAAGTGCATGAGTAACTTAATAAACCCAAAAAGACATCTCTAATCTTTTATGCACAAAGCACCATGCTTTATGGCATACCTACAGCTTATCAAGGAGATAGAAGCAGTGGCGGCTCCTCCATAGGGGCGTGGGGGCGTCGCCCCACTGCTTTCTCGCAGTGCGAGAAGCAGAAACATAAAATGGTAAAACTACCATTTTATGTTTCTGCTTCTCACACTGCGAGAAAGCAGAATTGCCTGAAGTGCCTGGTTGGGGGCGGGCGGGTGGGCGGTCCTTCTCGCGGGCAGGGGGGGGAGTGGCTTGCCCACTGTTGTGGGTACTGACTGTTTGGTCGGCCCCAGGGCCGACCAACTCAGTTATGCGCACTCTCCCTTTTTCTCTATGTAGGCTGCATGCAGCAGCCTACATAGAGAAAATGGCCCGACTGGGGCGCTCTCCGCTGCACCTCACCAATCACAACGCTGCCATTGCAGCGTTGTGATTGGCTTAGGGGAGGGGAGGGAGGCTGCCAGTGGCTGCTTCCTGTTGGGACCCCGCCACTGCCAGGAGCTGAGGCGGCGCGGGACTCAAGACCCGGCAAGGTAGGTTTTTTGGGGCTGCCTCCTCGCCGCTGGGCTAAAGCACCTGTGCTCGTCCATCAGTGCTCAGATCCACTGCACACAGCTCAAGGCACACAGGGCGTCCGTGGGCTGCCGCTGCGCGAACTCAACCTCACCACCGCGGGCTGCAAGGTAGGAAGAGGGCGAGACTTCTCTCTTTGGGCTCGTGGCCTGTTGGAATAATCTTCTCACAGTTTGTCTTAATGCAACTCCGCACTTTATGCTCTTTGTCTGTAACTGCTTCATGTGCGCGGAGTTGAAGTGACTGATACACGTGAGAAAGGAACTCTGCATGCAGTATTTATGAATTGTTGTAAGTCCGTTCACCGCAGACAGGGGGGGCAGCAGTCTGGAGCGTGATAATGAAGGAAGAGTGAAAGCTGTTGAAATATGAAATACTGCATCTCAGCCGTCAACACACTGGCAGGTTGACAAGTCCCCAGGTCACTGTCATCCTTTGTGATATTATTGCAGTACCAGTCTAGCGCCGATGCGTGCAGCTAAGAGGCGCTAACCACCTCCAAAGTCGGCACATTCACATTCTGGAGTACTGCAGCGGGTCGGAGACTTGTTTTAGGTTATTTCATTTATTTTCTAGCCCGTAGGCTAGGCTGTATGATCTGTCGGTTTTTAGTTCATTTACGATATGACAAACCAAGGAATATGATTTTTACCGTGTTTCACGTGTGAGATTGCTTAAAACACGGTTCTCTTGAGACCTGCATGATGATGACACCAAAAGCGTATGGCGGCTGTTATGTCAATGCTGCATAAAATAACTTCGCTACAAGCACGCTTTGTGCGTTTTTACTCGCGTACTGTAATTGTGCTCAGATGCAGTTCACTATTGGAAATCGCCTTTACGAAATATTAGATGAACAAAATTTTACAGTTTCAAGAAATGTAAAGTGTATGCATTTGGATGAAAGCCTTCTATTGGAGAGCTTTTGGAGAGATTTGTTAAGGAGAGGGAAAATCTATAGAGAAATGAACGCCTTGTCCAAAAGATCCCAAACCTGTGAGAAAAGATGGAACGTCAGCAAAGGCAAAAATGGACAGTCAGATTTTAAGAGTAGTGCAGTCAATGAGAAGCTAAGCAGGTGAAATGTCTCTTCGTGTGAGTTTCAGGCTGCATTCGCCAGACACTGAATTTTGGTTGTGGTTTTGGCACTGCTGTCTTGTTTTTGTGGGTGATCACGGACGCAAATGGGGGGACATTGTCCATAAAATGTGAAAGATTGTCAAATGTTTTTATGTCTCTTTGTGTAAATAACATGTCACCCTCCTCTTAAAGAGAGGGGTGTGTTCTACCAGGGCCTACGTTAATCAATACAGAGTCCAGTTCTGTCCACCAGGTGCTTCTCTATGGGGCACGCTAAGGTTTACTTAAACATTATTTTTTTCCAGATAGGAAGAGTAGACACATGTCTTTCTCTCTGTAATGTATGTCCTAAAACAGGGTCAGAGTTGGTAGTGTAAATTAATGTTTTTTTTCATGACGAACTATACAAATTACTTTCCTGTAGGGTTATCACTATCTCTCGGGCAGAATTCCTCCTTGCGTCTCTTGTTTGCCTATCTGCCACGTTATACAGCAGTGCCTGTTTACTGCTGGACTCCCGAGTTGAGAAGCACTGGCAGATAGCAGATGTACCAATTAGGGAGGGAACACGAAAGAAGCATGGCACGGGCCTCAGCCCCACTGAGTGGATTCGGTGAATGATGGGTGGGGTGAAGGGAGCGAGAAGCATGCAGAGCAGTAGGGAGGGATGGAGGGTGAGACACCTCAAAAGCGATTGAACAAGCTCGAGATAGAGAGACTGTGAGAGAAAGCATGAAAGATGGATAAAAATGGGAAGGGAATTCTCAGAATTTGGTCTTGCTGAATGGCTTTTTCAAAACTATTTAGTGAAAGACATAGGTGAGAAAATTCCACCAACAGGACGTTAGGCACTTAGGCACAAATTTCGCCGCTGTTTCTGATAGCAAAGTATGTGTATTTGTATAAACTGGAAAGCTAATGTTTGGGGACAAAATGGTGGCATTAAATATATTGGATTCATACATTTCTATGGTTATTCACGTTCAGATCCTGTTGTTGGTCTTGGTATGAGTGTCCGCTTAATGTTGACGCTGTTATTTTATTATTTGTTAACACACACATGCCACATGGTGATATTCCAACTCTCCCCAAACTCCCTTTAAAAGCCACTGCTGCTGCCCCGCTCGCTGTAAACACGTTATCGTCTATAACCAACATCCACGGTGATGTGTACTGTGTCAACATTGATGTCCCATAGTGGACACTGTCTGACTTCACAACATTCATTTAGGGCCGGGCAAACGCTAGATGTGTCCTGCATTTCGGCCTCGCAGTTACTTGTGGTTAAAACAGCAGGAAATGTAAGCTGAATCCGGTGCCGGCTTCTCTTATGTTGGGTTGTGTTCTGTTGAGTTGTGCGGTATGTTGAGGTGGTATATTATGTGACATTTTGTTATGCTGCTTTAAGCTATGCTATGCTGTGCTATGTTAAGTTACTTAAACTATACCATGCTTTGTTATGCTATGCCGAGTCATTTGTTATGTTAATGTGTTGTGACGTGTCACATTAACCTATGTTATTTTAAGTCACAGTGTGCTATACTGGGTTGTGGTATGTTATTTTGTTGGGCTTCGTTGAATTATGTTATGATATGCTTTGCTGTGTTTTGCTATTCTGCTGTGCTATGCTTGCTAGGATGAGTTATCATATGTCGAAACTTCAAAATCCTTGAATAGATTTTGAATTACCCTCTCTTATTACACAGTGCTGGGTCAAAACCGAAGTAACCCTTTGCTTCTTAAATTTGTTAACACAAAGCATTTAATATCACTACGTTTACACGTCTCATTTCTTTAGTTCTTAGAAACAGAGTTGATGTAACAGCATGCACCCTACTTTTCAAGTCAAATTGCTTTATTTCGATAACAGGTATCATAAAAGCGTCAGACAATCCTTTATAAAAACTAGACTCTGTACAAGTAAAAATTATCATAAAAAGACATAACAAATACATGATGTTTGATCGATCGGGACATGATAACACATCATTTCATCATAATAAAAATATTTCATTTTTGGTAAAAACGAGTTAAAAATTGTATTAAAAGAATAAAACTCAATGTGCCTTATATAAGTGACAGTGCATAGGTATTTGTTCGAGCAATATTTGATCGTTCATCTTGTGCTCTAGTGTATTCTCCATGGGGCTTATGATGTGAAATTAGGTCGCCCTTCGTAAAGCTTTATGTCTGACACCCTACTTTTCATAATATTGGCAAATACGAAATCAAGATTTGTTTTATTAACTGTTTAGCTATACGGTTTTTAATCGAGAAGTTGCACATCAAGTCTAGTCTAATACTAAAGTGATAAATTAGAGACTCCAACACAACCTGTAGTATTATAATTATACACCAGAAAGACTTACACAAAGTCAAGTCTCACATTTAGGCATCAAGAAGTGTTACACAAAGTGTAACCCTACAGTTATACACCAGGAAGATTTATACTTTATGTAATCTTATAGTTATGTGCAAGAAACCGATAGTTATTGTAGATTTATAATTAGTTACTAGTAAAGCTTACACAGAGAATAACCTTGTAGATATACAACAGGAATAGTTATTGAGTAGTCTTATACACCAGCAAACCATATACAAATTATAAAATTAACGCATACACCTGTAAGGCGATGAACATAGAAGAGACACATACAAGGTTGTGCTGGTGTTTGACAGGGACATAGCAAGGCTATGAACATAGAAGGGAGATGTACAGGGGTGTGATGCTGCTTGACAGGGAAATAGCAAGGCAATTAACAATTGCTTTATTAACCTTCCTGCTTTCTCAAATTTGCTTGAAAATGCACCATTTGTCCACTCTTTTTTCAAAATTTTCACAGGGGGAGAACCCCCCCGAACCCTCCGTAGGTTGTTCGGGCTCGCTCGCTACGCCCACTCGCTGCAGTACAATAATTTTTTTACGCCTCACCACTTTCATATTTCACCAGCCGCCACTGGCTATAAGCATACTAAAACAAGGGTTTAAGACTTCATGAAGGGCTTTTACATGCCAAGTCAAGTGGGTAGTGAGAGTGTAGAGACAGGGTCCGCACTAGTAGCCCTGCCCCATGTTTAAAGAACTATTTGTCTGGATGGATAACAAGGTTGTGTCCCTACTTTCTACATATCTGAGTGACTGTAGGAGTCCACCTATAGCAGTGCCAAGAGATGTTTAAGCAAATGTGCCAGTACGTCACTGTCTGCTTTAGTACGTCTATGGCTCTCTAAACATGTTTGTAAGTGGCTGAACAAATACCTCAGTGCCTGTATTAGGGAATAGCGGTATTTTGTATCGCTGTGTAAATATTTTAGTATTCCTAGGAAGCGTTTTATTGTGCCAATTCTGAAAGCTATGGATTTTGCCCAAGCCCGCCCAGCACTCATGTATTTACAACTACTTCGTAATGTAAATGTTCTTGCTGCGGTTTCAGTTTTTTTGCGTGCTCTTGTAAGATCTAGGTATTCCAGGCCCGATTAATGGGTTTAGGGTACTAAAGCTGCATTTTTCATCTGCATGTTAATGTATTTGAATTTTAAATTCTTTTTTATGCTGATATATGAATATATTTATGATTTTATGTTCTTTTATGATTGTACTTACAATTGAATAAAGATTTTATGATGATGCTGATGGTATCAAAGGCTACTGACAGGTCAAGCAGAACCAGGATTGCTGCGCCTCCCTGATCTACTTGTCTCCAAATAATATCAGAGGTAGCTATAAGCGCTGATTTGGTACTATGATTCCTCCTGAACCCATTCTGAGAAGGGTCCAGGAGTTCTTGATCTAATAAGTACATAGCTAGTTCCTAGTTTAAATGCTTGAACATGTGGGTTGAAAACTTGAGTAAGGGCTTTCACATGCCAAGTACAGCTGGCAATGACAGTGCACCTCTGCACTAGTAGGCCTGAGCCATGTTTAAAGGACTATTTATCTGGACAAATGACTAGGTTGTGTCACTACTTCTCTACACATCTGAGTGAGTGTAAGAATGCACCTGTACCAGTCGCATGAGGTGTTTAAGAAAGTGTGCCGGTATATGACTGTCTATTTTAGTAACCCTGTGTAAGTGACTGAACAAATATATAAGTGCCTGTGTTAGGGATTAGAGGAGTATGTAGGTATGTCTGCAACTGCCTTAGATACTGCTCCATACATAAGTACTTTCTAAGTATGTAGTCAATGTACAAGCCCCTCTGTTGCAGTGTAACTGGGTGAAAGAGAGGCTATATGGTTTGGAAACATGTATGTCAGTTAAATTATGGTTGATATGCTTGGCATAGGGGTCTACAAGTGAATGAGTAACTTACTGAAACTTAAAAGAACATCTCTTACTTTTTAATCAGAATGACCGTATTTTATGGCATACCTACAACGTGGAGAGGTGTGGTGCAGCGGCCAGGGCAGCTGACTTCGGAGCACAGGGGTCACGGTTCGATCCCTGGCTCCGGCGGCAGCTCAGCTCAGCATCCTGTGACTCTGGGCAATAGCTCACTTAATTTCCACAACGGCCCCCAGCGCCTTGAGACCCGTAAGGGTGAGTAGTTCGCGCTTTACAAATACGGATTTATATAAGAGGTAAGATGTGTGTACTAAAACATGGATGTAAGGCTTGACGAAGGGCTTTTACATGCAAAGTCGAGTATGTAGTGACCGTGCACAAACAGGCTCTGCGCTACTAGGCCTCACCTATATTTAGAGGACTATTTGTCTGGATGGATGATGAGGATGTGTCAGTACTTGCCTACATTTCTGAGTGAGTGTAGGAGTCCACCTTTGGCGTTTGCATGAGATGTTTAAGAAAATGTGCCAGTACGTCACTGTCTGTTTTAGTATGACTATGTCTCTGTAAATGTGTATGTAAGTGGTTGAACAAATACCTCGGTGCCTGTGTTTGAGAATAGAGGGGTATGTAGGTATATCTACAAATGCCTTTCATACTGCTGCATACATAAATAGTTTCTGTGTTTGTGAGTGAATGTATACATCCCTGTGTCACTCTGTGAGTGGGAGAGAGGGTCTATGCTTTAGAAATATCTGTCAGTTCCATTATAGATGGCATACTCTATGCACTGCTTAGCATATGAGTCTACAAGTGCATGGTTATCTTAATAAAACACGAAAGAACATCTCTGAATCTTATAAGCACAAAGCATGGTGTTTTATGGCATACCTACAGCTTATCTCAGAGGTAAGTTATCTGTACTAAAACGTTGATTTAAGACTTGATAAACAGCTTTTACATGCCAAGTGAAGCTGGCAGTGAGAGTGCACAGACAGGGTCTGCACTAGTAGGCCTGACCCATGTTTGAAGGACTATTTGTCGGGATGGATGACAAGGTTGTGTCACTACTTGACTATATATCTGAGTGACTGCAGGAGTCCACCTATAGCAGTGCTAAGAGATGTTTAAGTAAATGTGCCAGTACATCACTGTCTGTTTTAGTACTTCTATGGCTCTCTAAATGTGTATGGAAGTAGCTGAACAAATACCTCAGTGCCTGTGTTACGATATAGATGGATATGTAGGTTTATCTGCAAATGCCTTTCATTTTGTTGCCTTGATAAGTAGTTTCTGAGATTGAGAGTGAATGTATAAGTGCCTGTGTCGCTCTGTGAGTAGGTGAGAGAGAGGCTCAATGCTTTGGAAACATGTATGTCATTTACATTATGGGTGGTATACTCTATGTAGTGCTTGGCATTGGAGCCTGCAAATGCATCAGTGACTTACTGAAACTCAATAGGACATCTCTCAATCTTTTAATCTCAAAGCACCATGCTTTATAGCATACCCACAGCTTATCTCAGAGGTGAGTTATGACTAAAACGTGGTTTAAAGACTTAACAAACAGCTTTTACATGACGAGTCAAACTAGCAGTGAGAGTGCACAGACTGGGTCTGCACTAGTAGGCCTGACCCATTTTTAAACACTGCATATTTAACTATGCCTTGCACTCTGATGCAGCACATGTGACTCAGTATTAGTTTAAAGAGTTTGTCTAAGCACTTACAAACCTGCCCTATAATTTACCAACACCTACTCTAAAGGGTATCTAATACATAGCTGTCAAGTTTCACAGGTTCACGCGTTATGTACACCTACAGTACATGTTTTTTCCTTTCAATTCTGAGTCTTGTAGTCCTTTTTAGGTCTCGCCTAGCGTTGCAGCGCATGCGCTACTCGCTCGGCGAGATTTATTGTTAACGAGGACTTTGAGAAAAGGGCTTGAAGCCCCGCCCCTTATTTCCATTGGCTGGCGTCACCGTTTATGGTAAACGGTGGCCTGCCATTGGAAATTAGCTGTTTGGGTTGCCTCCCTTTAGCTTTTTGTGCCGGCCCACCCGGACTGGCTCGTCTGCTTTCCGTGTGTCGCAAATGAATTTCTTATCTTTACGAGGCGTCACGTGTACTGCACGCTCCGGGCTTCCTGCAACCACGCTGCCTTGCTGCCTTCACACCTGGAGCACGCGCCAGTCAGCTCTCTCATTGGTTAGCGACTGGAAAATAAGCACTCTCATTGGTGGACCATCTCCGACCGGTCTATGCAGTGATGTGTGTTTTGTTTTCGTTGTCTGCATGCTTTCTCCTCCTCTCCGCGCCTTATCCTCGCCTCCTCGGGTTTCTTGGTACAGGGAGGAGGTCCAACTCGCATGCTGAGGGCACAATTGTTATTGCTGATGTTCAGCCTGGCTGGGGCGGGCACTGCGCGCCGGGAGTTACATTTTGTAATTAAATTGGAGGTGGAGGCCGGCTGCGCAATGGTTAGCGCCGCGGGCGGCACCGGAATCATGGGGCTCGGCTGCCTTGCAACACCGCTGATCACACCTGCTGCACGGCGGGCCCGCCCGCGCTGTGGGGCAGAATAATTTTATGGGTGCCGGCGAATACTTATTTCCGAGCCGGGAGCTTGGCCGAGCCGAGTGAGAGTGCTGCAGCCAGTGACGTCACATCACGGAGTTAAGTAACACCGATTGTGGGGGGTACAGGCAATCGGCAGAGTCGTGGCTACTTCTCTCTTCGCAGCTGTCTGGCCGCTCTCTGCAGGACCAATCGGCCCTGCTTTCCCAGCCGTTATATAACTGCACAACGCAAAAGGCTGCTGCACACAGAAACTTCAAGATAAAGATCAGCAGGACCAGCTGGGTGAGTCCGCTCCCTCCCCGTTTCCACTCCCAGAGTCACTGGCAGCATGTGTGCTAACCTAATTATATCCCCTTACTTCGTAGATATGATTTTTATTAAAAAGCGTATCTGTTAGTACTATGATATGCCACTTTTAGCTTCCTTTTTCAAAGATATAATTTGTTGCCGCTAATATTTTCAAGCAGATTTTATCCGTTTAAAATAAATTGAACTGATCTGTGTAAATATTGAATTTAGAAAGAACGATATTTTTTAATCTAAAATACTATTGTGCTCTGCGCTGCCGTGCTTGTCTCCAAGTCTGTGGAGGACTCAGGAGGCGGGTGGCAAACCCTTAATTGGCGCGGTGGTAAAGTTGAAGTATGTTCAGACTGTAGCACTAGCCATCCGAGTCTGTTTTAGTTTATTAATACCATGTAGTTAGGCTGCTTGCCTTCCTCGAAGGAAGCACGTACGGTAACTTTGACTTGCTGGCCTTATGAGATGCAGTGACTCACTCGGTTACTTCGCTTTCTGCAATTTTTTTAAAATTGTAAAAGAAATAACCGGTTTTCCTTCTGCCTCTGCTTATCTCCAAACACTCCCGACCGGAAGATATGTATTTTAGAAGTGGGGTGTGCAGGGGGGACTCGCTGCATACCTGAGGCAGTGACACTGCACATGCGACAGCTCTTCAGGAGAGTGAGTGTGGACAGACGAGTACAGCGCCACACTGAGTGGCCTCTTGGCACTTGTCCATGCGCTGACGTCTGTAGCTCCCACAATGTGTAAACTCAAAGGCTGCCTCGAGGCACTATTCATCTGTGTGCTACAAATTTCACATAATTGACTGCAGATCAGGTTTGGGTTGAGGTTTCAGCAGGGCTAGCTGATCCTTTTATCCTTTTGAGGACGTTTTAACTCAGCACCATTGTTCAGTTGGATTAGTAAGTGTGCCTGACTCAGAGCCCGGCGTATAGTAGTTGGTCAATTGGGCTGACTTAAAGCCATGTTAGAGCTAACGTTTAGCGTGGGGCTCGCTCTGTCACAACCAGTATTTATGTCCTACAGCCTCCTTCCTAGGTTGGGGGCGCGTGCATTATGTCGTTTATTTCACTTGGGCTCGGGTTCTGGCGCAGGCAAAAGAAAGCATACATTATTATTGGTAGCCGTGTCTTATCGGCGCTCGTGGCTGCTCAATTGGTAATAAGATAATTGCAATTGCCTGCAGACAGTGCCAGGCACATGTGGATCCATGAGGCAGCACCTTATCTGTCGATATGTTCTGGCAAGGCGTGTCTGCCCTGTTACTACGCTGCACGGTTTTTTAGAATTGCCACGAGGTAGACATTCCAGCCCCTCACCAAAGGCACACTAGCTTTGCAGCAGACAGCAGCAGTGAATGTACTCTTTTCTGGTGTGCTCGAGCCTGCCGTGGCCAGGTCAAGAGAGCAGTTGGTATACTGCATCCTAGCGCCAGATATCAGAGTGACAATTCTAACGACTTCATGTCTGCAGCTAGCAGACTCTCATGCAGGTGGATTTACAGCAGCCCTGAGACGGGCCCTCAGCAGAAGCACCACTGCGACGTCACCAGTGAAGCGCTCTGCCAGGCAGACACGCTCCTCCAGGCACTTGTGAGCTGGCAGCCTGGGGGAGTCGTGCACTAAGTCTCTCTGATTCTGTACTGAAGTTCACTCTGAACGCTGCTGGCATATATTTTAACAGTAGTAGGCCGTAATTCCAATTAGTTTACACTAAAATGAGTCAGAGACATAGTTTTCTTAGTTTATATTTCACTCATTTGAAACGCACAAAAATGTCATGCGTGTCGGTTAACTTGTTACATCCAGAAAGAGTGAATGAATGCATGAAATAATTTGAGAGAAATCATGTTGTGTCTTCAGTGACCTCTTAGAGTTTCTTGTTGCTCAATGGGTGTAATTTCTGATATTTATATGTTTCCTATATGTTTCATTTGCTCGCGAAAAAGTGTCACTCATAGTCATTAAAATGTCACTCATAATTACACTGAAATTATGAAAATGCCACACATAGTCATCTGAAACCTTGCCAGCTATGGCCAACTCCTTTGTTTCTTTGTGCTGTGCGTGACCCCCTCTGCAGCCATGGACGATTCGCCTTCTGTGAGTACCGAGCCTCCAGTTTTAAGTTGTTAGTTTTGTGTAAGCGTGCGTTTCTGACACTATACGCATGCGCACCAAAGAGCATATGCATGAGCACGCGGGACAGAAGAACTATCGGACGCGAGTGCAAACACGCTCAGAGGTGTATTATGTGTCATCAGGCTGTGTGCACTACTAGGCAGTGTGCCCATTGCACATAGCGCTTGCACATCACACAGAAAAGAACCTGTACAAAGAGATCTCAAGTGCTTATCTGGGGCAGCTAAGGGCTCTGGGAGCCGTCCCTGCTACATTGACGCACACTGGAAACCGACTGTCCCTACTGCAGTGACACCACACTGGTAGCTGTAATTATTAGTCGCATCAGATTTGCATCGGGTCACGCTTCTTATATTACACTTGAAGCTTGTCTCATGTCGGTGGCATTAGGCTGGAAACAGACCCCTCCCTCCCCCGTGCAGTGACGGCACGTTAGCGTCTCCTACCTCTTTGACTGCACTGTTTCTTTACAATGTGACCTGCACCAGACTGTGTCCATACTGCAGTGACCGCGCAAGGGAGCTAGCCTTTAATGCAGTGACGTCACACTGGGTGCTAGTAACCCACACTGGGAGCTAGTCTTACCCCGGCAATATTCTACCGGGAGCTTGCTTTTACTGCAACACGAGCCCACTGCCAGCTGCGCTCACTCAAGGCCCATCACACTGGGAGCTAGCCCCTGCTACAGTCACTGCGCACAGGATGTTGTCCCTTACTGCAGGGACATCACACCGAGAGCTGCACTTACACTAGTCCATCACACTGAGAGCCCCTGCTGTAGTCTCCGGACAGTGACAGCGGTCTTTACTTTAGTGATGCTATTACTGCAGTCACAGCACACAGGATGCTGTCTCTTACTGCAGCTCACTGGGCGCGCTTACCGTTGCATCAGTGCCACACTGCGAGCGGCCTTCACTGCACTGTAATTACCCTTTGCTGCCCACACTGCAGTGAACTGATGCCCTCTCACGCCAGTGACACCGCACTTGCGAGTTTTGGTCACTGCGGAGAGAGACGAGACTATGTTCTACGCTACTCCCACCCCAGCAAAACCCGGAGCATCCCCCCTGTGACACCTCTGCAGCGAGGCTAGCCTCCAGCGAGCCCTCCCCTCACCGCAGCGGCCCCCCGTGATCTCCCTCGGGCACATCTCCCCCACCCCCTCAGCAGCTCTCTGTCCCACTGCACTTTATGTCTGCCGACCTTTGCGGATCTTGAGCACCCCTCCCCCCCAGTGTACATCTAAGGCTTCATCAGATCGTCACCTCGGCTCGTCTGCACATCTCCTCTGGGTGCCACGTGCCCCTTCTTTGCCTCTTTCCCAGAGTAGATCTCCCCTTCTGATCCATCTCCCTAGTAGATCTCGCTCCTGCAGATTTCCTCGCAGGGCACATCACCCATGGAGATCTCTGTCGCAGGACACATCCCACCCTCTTTGTCTCGTCCACATTTTATACCGTGCAGACCTCTTGCCTGTTGATGTGTTTATTCCCAAGCAGGGATGCATGCACAGACATGCTGTATGCAGGGACACAGAGGCGACCGTTGAGTGGGCTAAGTGTGTTTTTTTTACAATTATTATTATTATGAGGGATACACATGCCCGAGTATGCCCCTTATTGCAATTCATTGACACTCCTGCGAAAAATCCGGATAATTGTGTTGATCTTCACAGTGATGATGCCATACCTGGGCTGGTTTAACATCATATGTATAGGATGCCTCAATACATTCCTTGACAAACTGTCTAGAGAGCCCAAAAAAAACACGTGGCCCCACTCCTGTGCATCCTTTTTCACAGTGCCTGCACTGAAAACCACATCCAGTCTAAACAAGCATTTGCAATGCAATAGGTCTCGCATTTGCGAGAGTTTAAGCTATTGGCATTGTAAATGACAATGCCTTTTATTTATGTTTTAAAAACCAACACGTAAATAAAAGGCATTGCCATTTACAATGCCAATAGCTCAAACTCTCACAACTGCGAGACCTATTGCATTGCAAATGCTTGTTTAAAAGGGAATAAATAGGACTACAAGTCCCAGAGTTCAAAGAAAAACATTCTTTCTCTGGAGCACATCATGTATAGATATGTAAAACTTTGCAGATCTTCTAATACATTAAGTATAACTTTAACCCTCAATAAGCAATTTTGTTTCTAGCGATTAGGGCATGCATGTACAATATTCAGTTCCAGAGCAGCACATTGTGAACTAACTTATCACTCAGCTACTCTTCACCTCACACAAACTGTTCCATACTCACACACTCGGAAAGCGTTTTACTCACCTATTGATAAATATATAAAAGCACTCACACTACCACTCATAGATCATCTCATGTAGTTTCAATCCTTTTCTATATATTTCACGCTCACTTTTAACAACTTCACATACACATATACCTTTTCAACCAATTTTGTTTCTGAAAATTAAATGTAATTCACATACCTGAAAATTGAGTTTGTTGATGAAAAAGTTTTTGTAATCTTATTAGACAGATTCAGTACTCTCAGGAATTGTGAAAACTGAGTATAAGAATGGCACATCACTCTCATACAAAGCAACCATTAATGGCAACCTTTTCAACTTTGCACTCTCTTATACTGCGGAAGGCAGCAAATAAAAACATATCTTTCATATTTTACTTTTGTAACTCCACTTCTGAATAGTTAGTATGTGTTAACCCTTTCATGTACTTTTATAAAGAAGCCCAATATGTTGGTGTATTTGTGCATATTTGTGACTTATTTGCGATCGTCGCGACGAATTCGCGAATATTTACGGGAGTCCAAAAACCTATTTGGCTTGCTAGTTTTGGAACTTTAAGAGCACAGTACACTTTATTATCAGGCCTTCACTAGGAAATGTAACCCTTGTTACACAACAAAGAGCCTAAACACCTCTAATTAAAAAAACAAAAGACAGCTTTCTTTAACGCTTATCCCCAATACGCTCTTAGCACAGTCTCCATAGCAACTCACTAGCACCAGTAGGTCACAAGTTCGCAACACATTCTAGAAGGACCATACTAGTTAAAATATTAGCTGCAGCAGGTGCGGTTTACTTAACAGAATAAAAACCATATCCAAGTCTGCATTACACTTTTCTATTTTTACCACAGCCAATCAGTAGCGGTCGGTGGTGGGAGTGCCGCCGGGCGCTGACGTGGGGCGGGGGAGGGGCAGGGTGGGGGGTAGTAAACTATGGATTACGGCCGATTACAGGTAAGTACACATATAAATAAATAAAACGAATTTCGTTGCGCGCGCTGCATCGCATTTGGCGATGCAGCGCGAGACGAAATCGTTTATTTATTCATATGTGACTTACCTGTAATCGGCAGTAATCCATAGTTTACTACCCCCACCATGCCCTCCCACGTCAGTGCCCGGCGGCACTCCCATCACCGACCGCTACTGCAGCCAATCATAGATCTAATTACTTAACCTTTGAAGACACTACCTAATTTTATTCACCTCTATATTCACAGCATCCAATCAACTATGTTTTTAAAAGAAATCTGGAGCACGCCTCCATTATAACTGCCTTTCATTTTCCAAACCTTCTCATTCAGCTCCAGCCTTCTCCTTTCTGCTTCTGCTGCGTCAATTCAAAATGGTTAGAGTGTAGATTGTGGGCCACAGCTATGTGTTTTGGGCTGGAGAGTCTGCTGGAAAGAGTGGCATCGGCAGGGAATTACGTTTGCCTAATTTGGACATTACTTGGATTGGCCAGAGAGGATTGAAGTGACATCAATTGATGTCTTTGGTTAAAAGCATTGTGGTTTGCTAACCCCCTGACCTCATGATTGTGCACTGTGGTGACAATGACCTAGGCACAATGACTGGGATAGGACTGGAAATCCTAAGGTAATATCAGGGGTGTGGAAATTTTTAAATAATCTACTTGTCCATGGGACAAAATGCAACATAAATCTACCTGTCCTGTAAGACAATCAACTTGTCCCACCTATTCCCAAATCAATTATGTGGGATGACACAGAGCCATTAATGGATTTTTGTTTTAATAAAACGGACCAGTGATATCAATTATTTGTAAAAATGTGAAGGAAACCTTGACTTTACTGCTGAGAAAAGCGATATTCTCCTTAAGTACTGAAACACAACAATAAATGATCTTCAATAAAATCAATCAAATGACATCTGTTAAAGTGCACAGCTGCTTCAAAGGTAGCTTGCAAGTGCTCTAGCAGACAGTAAAGGCAGGCCAAAGTAACAAGAAACTAAACGGAGTCAAATAGCCAAGTTTTAAGTTGCCTTTTGAAGGCTGACAGTCAATTAACCATAACTGAAAAGGAAGACTGTCCATAATTTTGCAGTGCCTATGGTAATGGGGTTGCCGCCACAAGACTTCAGAAATTTTGGAATCAGCAGAAGGTGACTATTGTTGGATCTAAGTGCCCTCTTTTGAGTATACAGAGAGTCTATTCAGCAGATAACATGGGGCCTCACCATGATAAGCGCTGAAAGCCACTGTTAGAGCTTTGAAGTTGATACGCTATTCCACCGGAAGACAGTGCAGATGTCTCAAATATGGAGAGATATGGCGCCTCAGCACTCTCCTGATTAGTCGTGCTGCTGCATTTTGAATTAGCTGAAATCTGTGTATCAAATATGAAGGAAGACCAAGGTAGAGACTGTTAAAGAAGTCTAGACAGGACTTAATTAAAGAATGAACTACTGTTTTCCTAGTCTCATCAGGAACCAGATCAAGAAACTTCTTTATAATTTTCATCTTCATAAGGCAGACAGGCGAAATATGTTTAATTTGTGACATAAAAGAGAGGGTGGAGTCAAAGATGATGCGTACATTTCTAGCAGACGTGGTATGATTAGGACAGGTGTTTGGCAGGCCACCACCCGATAGAAGGTGGCAGGGACCATTTTGGTAAAAACCAAAACATTTATTTTGTCAGAATTTTGTTTTAAACAATTTGCATCCATCTAAGTTGCGACTGCTCTAAGACATTCTTTGAAGTTGTGAAAAGCTTCCTCCGTATTATCTTGGAAGGATCTTGAATAACTGACTTCAGGTATGGTAGTTTGGATATACTGGTCCAAAAAGCAAGTTGCAGAATATTTGCACATCCATCCGTGTTGGTTGTATGTGGAAATATCTACTGCAGAAACATCATGCTGCCAAAATACTGAGGACCAAAATATAGAGTCTGGAGTTAAAAATAGTAAATCTTTACTTACCAATTAACTTTTCCAAATTTTGACCCTCAATATTTTGTATATAATATTCGGGTAGCACGATATTCTGTCAAAATTAAGGTGGAGTACCTCAGTGTTGCAGTAAAAAAAAAAATGGATGAGAAATTCTGTGCAGTTTGGGAGGTGCTGTCTGTCACGAAACGTCTGGCCTGCTTTCGTCCTAATTGGTTCTTCCCCTTTCATCATGCCATACTGACATACTCACTACCCAACTTCACTGACACACTCCAGGGAGAGACAAACACACCCACTGCACATTCAAACAACACCATTGTACAGACACATAGCTACACTATAGATGCATAGACGCATACATCACTTAATGGACAGACACACAACCCCATGCCGGACAACACCCCTAGAGGCATACCCCCCCTGCGCAGACATAAATACACCCTCTATAGATAAACCCCAACACTTCCTATTGACAGGTTGTGCCTAACAGGAAAGGTTTGCATAACATGTGCCTAACTTGGCCCAGACTGGAGCAGAGCTACTGACCGCAAAGATATCCATGGATTTCCAGAAAAGGCTGAAAGAAGCCACTCGTTTTCTATTCTAAGGAAGGACATTCCACAAATGTATATGAAATTCAAATGTATCTTGCAAAAGGGGAAGGGTTCCAAGGAAATTTAAGATTAGGTGGCAATGATGTTCAGCATAGGTCCACGAGGGCAGGTCACAATCCATGGCCAGACTTTCAAAATTACCACTGACTATTCCAATTAGTTCCAATGAGATTAAATTGGTATTTGTTTATTTTATGTGATAATCGTGAAAATCTAGTATGGGTTTGGCCCTCCTTGGCACATGTTGGACACCCCTAGTCTCTTTGGCTGTTTAGGATCTCGTTTGCCAATGCTTATTTCAACTTCGGTTCGCAACTAGCACAGCTTTTCAGTTTGTTAGGCTCAAAGTGTAGAAGTGCACTTGTAAAAAGATTCACTTACATCTACCTTTTCTTGTGAAGAAATATTTTCTGAAGTGTGAGAAGAGGGTGTTTCGGGGCCTGTGTGCCCTGGGAAGTTTGTGCACACCCACAAATAATGCATTTGGGAGTATTCACAAATCTTTCCACAACCCATTCTCATCATGGACATGGACAAATATTTGCTCATTTCAAAGATCGAACAAAATCTGTGTCCAGGCTGGAAGTGGGAAGAGAATTCCACCTAATTTGGTGGGATTGAATGGAAAGGTCTCACTGCTTGCTTTGTGGTTCATTTTCCAGCGAGCATGGAGAAAAATGGAGAC
Organism: Calotriton arnoldi; assembly: GCA_963921515.1. Taxonomy (NCBI): domain Eukaryota; kingdom Metazoa; phylum Chordata; class Amphibia; order Caudata; family Salamandridae; genus Calotriton; species Calotriton arnoldi. The sequence continues at coordinate 618,441 of CAWUFW010001169.1, forward strand.
AGTATTACTGTTGGGAAAACTACATGTGTTGACTCGGAAGTATGTTGATTTTACTTTAATGCATAATATATTAAATGACACAGTTTGGAGCAATGATTCTCCTGTGTGCTATGTGTTTTTTGTTAGTGCTTAGAAATGGCAGGAGGGTAGGTTGAAGCACTATATTAAACATTACTGCTTCTTTTTAAAAAGTACTCTTTCAGACCATTGAAGATGCATACTAATTAGATCTGAAAAGAATATGCTGCCCTGACCCTTAACATGGCAAAGTATCTTTGAGAATTAAATCGAACATATTCATATATTGGTTAATTGTAGATTATATTCAATCCTAATATTCTGCATTGATTTCTCAGTCAGACAGCCTCACGTTCTTTACTTGTTTTCTTTTCAAAACATGCCCAGTAGGCTAGATCGTCCAATTCAGGGGTTTTGTAGCAGTTCACATTGCTCAAAAGGGGTAATTCCTGATATGCATTTCTTTACAAGCCTTCGTTATTCGGTTTACTCACAATAAAATGTCACTCGCGGTATCCAACATTTGACAGTAGAATGTCACTCATAAGTACACTGAAACCACGGAAATGCCACACATAGGCAATGAAAAATCGGCAGCTATGAGCACATCACACAAAAGGCCTTCAAAATGCTGGGCTACGTGTGTTGCTAAAAGAGCCAAAAGCATAACTCTTAAATTTCACACATAAAATAAGACAATGTCAAATTTAAATACCCTGAAAATATGAAACTGTAACGCCTAAGCCCACTGAAAACTTGCCAGCACCTCGCCCGAACACAAGCTCACCTTTCAGCACCTGAATGACAAGGTCCATGCCCTCCTGGAGGCCAATCATGGTCTCTTGGAACTTAAAGCACCATCCAACTCCACTGCCCTCTTTAGCACAGCCTCAGCCGACTGCTCCAACCCCAGCAGAGCCGCCAGGGCCAGAACAGGAGTAAATCTGAGCCAAACTGGACCCCGCACGCCAGATGAGACGGCCCTCTCCAGCGCTACCCACGCAGGACTGCTTCCGGGCGCACCAGTAGATAAGGCATGTAAATACAAACTCACTATCCTGCATGAGCAATCTTCACCACACTTTCGATTTGTTTGGACAGCTGCACCACAGGAAAAAGAGAAAATGGACAACAAAACAGATGGAAGAAAGGATTTACCGTGCCTCAGCCCATTTTATATTGCATTCTTCTTAGAACCCAAAACAAGTTCAAATAACTTTACTATGGAGTTCCTTCTTGTATATTTGTGGCAATTCGTAAAAAAACAAACATGCAGGCAGTACGCTCTCAAAGACCCCTCTCCTTGCTCGTCCCGGTTTTATTCTCTTTCTACCGCCTCTTTCCCCTACTTGTGCTTGCAGAACAAAAGTGTCCACTTTTCAGCACTAGCCACGCAGACATTAGCTGCTCGGAAAACACTAAAGCGTGTTTTTAAAATCCCACCTGCAAGGAAAATAAATTGTACGTTCTGTAATCGGCATCCTGTGCCAACACGCATACTATGTCATTATTAAATCAAGTGACAGAGACTTGTGGAGCAGTCATAAGCAGACCATTGTTCTTGTGCGCACTTGTAATACATAAGAGCTATGCCTGCCTACAGAAGCTACAACCAGTAGCAGAAGAGAAGTTGCATCTGAGAGAACACCACCGGCCACTCACGGAGCCAATGGCTGTAGGGGAGGGGCCGAGTAGGGACATCCCCGTTTACTTTGATTTAATGTCTAGTTGTCCGTCGGACAAAATAGACATTAAATCTTCTTGCCCCTGACAGAAATCAACATGTCTCGGGCGTCGGGCGATATGAATTCCCCACCCCTGAATATACCATTGCGCAATTAATGACACTTTACCCTCATACTGTCTTGTGTACTCCAACATATGCTAAAGACAGAAATGAAAGTGGTCAAATCAATTCTGTCCACAGATTGACAAAACCAGGAAACATGTTACTAAAACTATTTCTGCGTTCCTCAGAGACCATAACATGGGCCCTATCTACAGAAACAACCTATGTTTTGACATGCATGGAATCTATAGAAGTGATGGAGTTCACCTCACAGATGAAGGCAACAGGGTGTTTCTCAGCAACCTCAAACTCTGCATCCTGTCTTATGTGTAGCTGTCAGATACTCACAATGAATACAAAGACTCTTCTTAGAGCCACCCTATTGCCCAAAATGATGTTAATTTTTTTCAGAAATATTCTTTTTTCAATTTTTGAAAATATTTGCGAATTTGTCGCGAATACTTAAAACAAAAGCAGACATTCAATAGACACCATCACATTCAATAATTCATAACTATATAAGTAATTCTGTGCATCACACTGGGTACATCACTATCTAAATAGCTCTATAAAAACAGGTATGAGTTTCTGAGTTTGTCTGTCTGTTCGTGTTTGAGTGGGTCTGTGATGGTGCATGAGTGTAAGTGGGTTTGTGAGTGGGTGCGTATGCGTCTGAGAGGAGGTGTGATTGGATGTATGAGTCTCTGAGTGGGTCTGTGAGTGGGTGAATGAGTGTCTGAGTGGGTCTCTAAGTGAATGCATGAATGTCTGAGTGGGTCTGTGAGTGGGTGCATGAGTGTCTGAATGGGTCTGTGAGTGGGTGCATGGATCTTTGCGTGAGACTGTGAGTGGGTGCATGAGTCTCTGAGCGGGTCTGTGAATGGGTGTGTGGGTCTCTGAGGGGCTCTGTGAGTGGCTGTATGACTCTCTGAGTGGGTCTAAGAATGAGTCTCTGAGTGGTTCTGTGAGTGGGAGTGAGTCTCTGGGTGGGTGTCTGAGTGGGTGCATGAGTCTCTGAGTGGCTGTGTGAGCGGGTCCCTGAGTCTTTGAGTAGGTCTGTTAGTGGGTGCATGAGTGTCTGAGTGGGTGTGTGAGTGGAGGCATGACTCTCAGTGGTTCCATGAGATGGTGCTTAAGATTATGAGTAGGTGTTTGATAGGGTGCATGAGTCAGTGGGTGGATCTTTGAGTGGGTGCGTGAGTGTCTCAGTGGGTGGCATTAGTCTGTGGGTGAGTCTGTGAGCAGGTGCATGAATGACTGAATGGGAGTGTAAGTGGGTGCATGGGTGTCTGAGTGGATGTATGAGTGAAGGCATGTCTATGAGTAGCTCTATCAGTGGGTGCATGAGCAGGGGTGTAGAATTTAATTGAATATCTACTTGCCCATGGGACTGGCTGCTTCATAAATCTACTTGTCCTGTAAGAAAATCCACTTGTCCCTTTGGTGCCACGTAGTGCGCTGCAAATTATGGCAGCAATTTCATTATATAAAAGCTCTGTTATTAGCCTTTCTGATTATGCCAGGGCTCATACTATGGTAGGGTTTGAATTCTAACAGTTTCCTTATTTTGCCACCTTTCCGCATATCTACATACAGGGGCTGGAGATAGCGTTAAGCAGTGTTCCAGGGTTGAAATGCCCTTTTGAGTCTTTGCAAACTTAGTAAATTGCATGTTTTAGGGGTTTTCGCCAGATCTTCTCTAATCTTTTCCCATACTGAGAAAGGTTAAAAATGTACTCCTGACAATGTCAGAAGTAAAACTTGTTCCAGGGTTGGAAAAAAAGTGGTTTGAGGGAAAGTGAATTTGTAAATGCTCAACATATTTTCGCATGAGCAAATCTACACTTGCATATCTGCTCATGCTAAAAAGCACTTCACAGATGTTTTCTGAGAGTACGATTTCCTGGCCTACTTCTGTAAATTCTCGTGAATTCATGAAAGCTGTAAATCTACACTAATGCAAGGACATATACCATAGGTGCAATTTTGTGACTTTCTTTAAGAATCGGGCCCCTAATTAGGTCTGTAGTTAACCAAGCCCTTTTTAAAATTACAATTCTATCTATCTATTTATTTATCTATCTATCTATCTATCTATCTATCTATCTATCTATCTATCTATCTATCTATCTATCTATCTATACTCTTTGACAAGGAGCACATCGACACACATCCAGGGACTACGGTGGCAATGTTTGGTTTGGAGACAAAAAATTAGGATTGCTTTTTTCAATGTTTGTTATAATGGTGAGGGCCTAGCAGCTCCCACAAAGTTTTACAAAAACCATATCAAAACAAGAGACACACTGACAAAACCAAAATGCTGACCACCAATATTTGACCTATTGCCTTTGCAATGCTTGTATATTTTCATGTTTCCCATTATCTTGTTGAAACTGGTTGCACTAATTTTCCATTATGAATATTTTTGGGAAATGCTTGCATGCATTAACACATTTTGCTAAATGATGCTTCAAAGAAATGTTACATACAATTTAACAGTAGTGTAGCAAAACTTTTTTTTCCTAGTTGTTTTTTTTGTGAACATTTTATTTTGAAAGCAAAGGCTCATCAATCTTACTTTTAAGCTTCTGTAGAGATTTGCATCTGATTAGAGAGCATTCTGGGAGCATTATATGTAGCCTCTTATTGTTAAACATTTGAAACATGTGTACACATGTTTACACTGGAACCATTGCCAGAAGTGCAGTCCGAGTATGCAACATTTCCTTAGAGTGCTCACCCTAATAAGAAAGGTTTGTATTAATGACCCAAAATACAAGTCTGAACAGCATTAAAATATGGACAGAAATATTCCATTAACTGCAGACAATGCCGTTCCCCGATCCATAATATCGTACTGTAAACTGGCAGCCAAAGGATTTGTGCTGCAGGGGTTGGGCATAATTGTCCCAAGGACAAAATAAACATGAAAACTTGTTGGCCTTGACCCCAAACAATATGTCGAACTATAGGAATTCCACACCCCTGGTGAGTGTCTAACTAGGTGTGTGAGAGGGTACATGACTCTCTGAGTGGGTCTGAGAGTGGGAGCATGAATGTCTGAGTAGGTGTTTGAGAGGGTGCATGACTCTGTGGGTGGATCTGTCAGTGTGAGAGTGTCTCAGAGGGTGGCATGAGTCTGTGAGTGGGTGCATGAGTGTCTGAGTGGGGGTGTGAGTGAGTGCATGAGTCTCTGAGTGGGTATGTTAGTAGGTGCATGAGTGTTTGAGGGATGTGTGAGTGGGGGCATGACTCTCCGAGTAGTAGCTCTATGAATGGGTGCATGAGTGTCTGAGTAGGTCTGTGAGTGGTTGCCAGAGTCTCTGAGTGGATCTGTGAGTGGGTGCATCACTGTCTGAGTGAGTCTGTAGGTGGGTTTATGAGTGTCAAAGGGGGCTCTGATTAGGTGTCTGCACATCTGAGTGCATCTGTGAGTGGGTGCATAAGTCTCTGAGTGCATCTATGTGTGGGTACGTGAGTGTGTGAATGGATCTGTGGGTGGGTGATTCACTCTTAGTGGGTGGGTAAGTATCCGAGTGGGTCTTTAAGTGTGTGTATGAGTCTCTCAGTGTATCTGTGAGTGGGTGTGTGAGTCTCTGAGTGGGTCTGTGAGTGGATGCATGACTCTGATTGAATGTGTGACTGTCTGAGTGGGTCTGTGAGAGTGTGCGTGAGTCTGTGTGTGAGTGGGTGCATGAGTTTGTGAGTGGGTCTGTGACTGGGCGTGAGTCTCTGATTGGGTCTGTGAGTGAGTGTTTGAGTCTCTGAGTGGGTGCATGACTCTCTAAGTGGCTCTATAAGTGAATGTGTGACTGTCTGAGTGGGTCTGTGAGTGTGTGTGTCTGAATGCATGAGTCTCTGAGTGGGTGTGTGAGTCTCTGAGTGGGTGTGTGAGTGTCTGAGTGGGTGTGTGAGTCTCTGAGTGGGTCTGTGAGTGGGTGCATGACTGTCTGTTTAGGTCTGTGAGTAGGTTCATGAGTATCTGAGTGGGTCCAGGAGCAAATATATGACTTTGAGTGGGTGTATGAGTCTCTGAGTGGGTCTGTGAATTGGGTGCATGGGTCTCTGAGTGGGACTGAGTGGGTACATGAGTCTGTGAGTGGGTATGTGGGTCTCTGAGTAGGACTATGAGTTGGTGCGTGAGTGTCTCTGAATGTATTTTCTCTTTCGGCAATATTTGCGAATTCGTAGCGATGTTACACGGGGTGAATTCGCAAATATTTCGCAAGGAAAAAAATTCTTCTTTTGCAACATATTATACACATCAGGGGTCTCTCAATGATCCCGATAATGCAGACATGGGATCAGCTCACATCCAAGCTGACCCCTCATGTCACTTTCTCCCATTTCATTTGTGCCCAAGGACTGTTCAGATGAAGTAAAATGGAAGCTGCAACTCTCTGCTCAGGTTGCGGCCAGCCAATCATGGCATTCCTGTTGGCATGCGCATTCACGATTCGTTGCGCAATCGTCGCAGCCACATATATCCAAATTTGGATTTCTTTTAATTTCTCGACAACTACTGAACGGATTTACACCAAATAACTGAAAGCGTGATTTGCGGAACCAAATCTACCTTTCTGCCAAGTTGGGTGTAATTCCGTCCAGCGGTTCAGGCTGTAGTTGTGTTCAAAACTCCTATGGGAATTAACATGGGAAATGCACTCCCCCCCTTTTTCTCGGCCCCCGCTTGACAGATCGCCCTGAAACTTTCCATGCACAACTAGAATGACCAGCACACTTTGGGACGTTATAGTTAGGAAATAGAATTTTAAAAACCTTAGAAATTCACTAAAAAAAACAAAGGTTACAGGGACTTTATAGTTAGGCTCAGATTTCACTAATACAAAACCATAGAAATTCAGCAGTTATAGTTGCCTGACATAACTATAACTTATGCCCCTTGTAATGCACTCCTTATGACCTCACATATTACATCACTCATAACATGGTCAGTGACATCACTGATGACATCATCAAGTGAGTGTAAGTGTTTTTAAGAGGTTATGGGTGTTAAATATATATACTAACCTACTACAAACTTTAGATTAGTATACTAGTTGTACTGCTAATGAGTGATACTATCTCTAATGTGTATCTGAGTGGGCGTGTGACTGTATCAGTGTGTGACTGGGTGTGCGAGTGGCTGTATGGGTGTATGAGTGCATGCATGAGTGACTGTATGGGTGAGTGAGTGGATTTCTGACTTGGTCTGTAGGTCTGTGAGTGGTTGTGTCAGTGGTTGTATGGGTGTATGAGTGGGTATCTGAGTAGCTGTGTAGGTGAATGAGTGGTTGTGTGAGTAACTATGTTGGTGACTTACTATGTGTGTCAGTGGCTGTATGGATGAGTGAGTGGCTGTGTGAGTGACTGTATGTGGGTGAGTAAGTGGGTGTCTGAACTGGGTGTGTAAGTGGCTGTATGAGTGAGTGAGTGGCTGTAAGAGTGACTGATTGGTGAAGTGAGTTGGTGTGTGAGTGGTTGTATTGGAGAGTGAGAGTTTGTGTGAATGACTGTATGGGTGAGTCAGCAGATATGGGAATGCTAGTATGGATGTGTGAATGGATATGTGAGTAGTTGTATGGGTGTGTGAGTGAGTGTGTGAGTGTTTCTATGGGTGAGTGAGTGGCTGTGTTGAGAGGCTGTATGATTGTGTGAGTGTGTGCGTGAGTGGCTGTATAGGTGAATACGTCTGTGTGTGAGTAGCTGTATGGGTGAGTGTATGGCTGTGTGGGTGAGTGACTGGTTGTATGTGTGGCTATAGGGGTGAGTGAATGGTTGTGTGAGTGGCTGTATGAGTGAGTGGGTGTGTGAGTGGCTCTATGGAGGAGTGAGTAGTTGTGTCAGCACTTGTATGGGTCTGTGAATGGGTATGTGAATGTTTGTGTGGGTGTGTGAGTAGGCATATGAGATGTTGTATGGGCTGTGACAAGCTGCGGCTCCTCCGTTATGGTAGAGGAGCGTCGCCCCACCTGCTGCGAGTACAGCAGCCACACACAATAATAAAAAGGTAATAAATACCATTTTATTAATGTGTCCCAGGCTCGTGCTGTTACAGCAAGATGGCAGGGGGCAGGGCTGATTAGTGCAAGTGCACTAATAATGCAGCCCCTGCCAGTGCGCAGGTCAGATTGGCCGGCTGTCTAGAGCCGGCCAATCTGACCTGCGCACTTCAGAGCCTGCCTTACCAAGGCTGAGAAACAGCCAAGGGATTAGAGCCGCAGGCCCCCAGGCTCAAAATGAGTGCTGGTTTAGCTGCTCCAACCAATCCAGGATTGATTGGTTTCGCATTGGACAAGGGAGGAAGTCCTTCCCTTTCCAACCGAGTCAGTACTGAGGAGAGCGCCAGGAGGATGAAGGAGACTGCATCCAGAGTCTGCGCTACTGCGAGAACACGGAAAAAAGCGCTGGGTGGCAGGCGGAACGTAAGTTCTTTTTCTTTTTTTATTTGTTGTCTGTTTCACCTCCCTCCTCCCCACCTCCCCGTTGTCCCCGCACCCTCTACTCTGACCCCACACCAGCCACTACTGGGTGTGAGGGGGTGTGTGTGAGTGGTTTTCTGGATGATGTCATCAGTATTGTCACTGACCATGTCATGAGTGTTGTAATATGTGAAGTCATAAGAGTGCATTGCGGGGGTATAAGTTATAGTTAACTCAGGTAACTGCTGAATTTCAATGGTTTTGTACGAGTGAGATCTGAGCCTAACTATAACGTCCCTGTAACTTTTGTTTTTTTAAGTGAATTTCTAAGTTTTTTTTAACTAGTAGTTCGATTTTGCAGAGTGGTGGAGATAGGGGGAGGGAATCCAAAGACCTCTCAGCAATCCCACTGTATGGGACTTACTGGAGGTAACAGGAGGGGTTCTTAGCCACCAAGCACCCTCAGCATCCAAGGAGACTTCATCCCCAGCCAGTAGTGTGCCAGGAGGCGTGTTTGCAGAGTGGTGGAGAAAGGGGGAGTGGCTTTCAATGACCTGTCAGCAAGCCCGCTGTGTGGGACTTACTGGAGGTAACAGGAGGGGTTGTTGGCCTCCACGGACCCTCAGCATCCAAGGGGACTTCATCCTCTAACAAGTTGTGCGCCAGGAGGCCCCTTTGCACAGTGGTTGAGAAAGTAGGCGGAGACTCCGGCGACTTCTCCCGGGGTGTCCGATTTTTACATTCTTGTAGTTATATTAGTTGAGGGGGGGCCATGTGTTCCCCCTTCCTTGGGCCGATTTTGGCCTCAGGGACCCCAACCCCCGGGGCCAGGTCTTATTACAATGGGAGCTGCGTGATCCCCCTCCCTGGGCCGATTTCGGGACCAGGGACCCCATCGCCCAGGCCCGGTCTTTCATTTAATATATTCTTTATTGGAGAGGGGGAGGTCACGCAGCTCCCCTTCACAGGCCGATTTCGGTCCCAGGGACCCCATATCCCAGGGCCCAGCCTGCATTGTGGGTACCCTGGTCCCACCCACGGCACCCAGTCATGCCTCAAGGCCCCGCGGTCCATGCCGGCTCACAGCCTCCTGCGGGAGCCGGCATTGCTTTCAGACATAGGGAGCTGCTAAACATGCAGCTACCTGTGTCTGAAAGCTATTCTGCTCCTCTTCCTGCAAGCCAGAGCATTTTCACTACTCTGGCTTGCTGGAAGCAAAGCGTTTGCTGTGGCTTGGTGGTAGCGTTGAAGCTCCCACCAAGCCACAGCAAACCGCTATGGGCACCCCGAGACATAGCAGGAGCCGGTCCTAGGGGGTGGCGGTACCCAGGGCCATCTACGGCGCTAGGAAGAGGGGCGCATGGTCTCTTTTGTTGGAGTAGGGCCTGCCCCGGGGAGGTGGTGGTCCCCGGGACTGGAACGGCCTGGGAGGGGGGGGCCAAGTGGCCCCAGGAGGTGGTGGTCCCCGGGGCCCATTGGGTCCATGAGGCCCCCCCATTATACATCAAACAGTCCCAGGGAGGTGGTGGTCCCCAGGACATGGGGGGGTCCGTGAGACCCCCTCGAATTGTTTTGTTTAGCCCTGGGGAGGTGGCAGTCCCCGGGGCTGCAGGGGAGGCTGGAGGGCCCCCCACATTAATTAAAACAATAGGCCTGGGGAAGTGGTGGTCCCCGTGGCACGGGGGTTCGCGAGACCCCCCATTTGTTTTAAATAATAATGGCCCCATGCCCCCTGGACCTGGTCCACCCAAGGGCTTAACAATAGAGAAGCACAGGAGCCCGCACTTCTTAAAAAAAAGTTTGTTGCCCCTGGCAGGGTCCCCCGCCACCTAAGAGGCCTAGAGGTTCAGGGTATTTATACCCTGCCCACTTCTTTTATTTTTTTACGTTTTTTTATGGGACTCGGCTCAAGCTGAGTCCCAAGATGGCTGCCAACACTCCCTGGTTTGACGTGTTGGCTGCCAATCAGATCTCAGTGCGAGATCGGGAGGGGTCGCGGACCCTTTGTGTCCCTATATATACAAATTTGGATTTCAATTCAAAGCTCTAAAACTACTGAACGGATTTACACCACATCACAGAAAGGCACTTCCCCGGACTAACATCTACCTTCCTGCCAAATTTGGTGTAATTCCCTAAAGCAGTTCAGGCTGTAGCCATGTCTAAAGTTCTTATGGGAATTAGCATGGGGCAAACACATTTTAGGACTCCTCCTTTTTCTCTGCCCCTGCTTGGCTTATCACCACAAAACTTTCAAGACAGCAGCTAAAGTGAGCGTTGTATTAGTTTTGAAAATTTTGCAAGGATCCGTCAAACAATGCTAAAGTTATTGGCAAAACAAAAAACGTTCTTCATATGGAAACTAGGTCCTAACTATAACTACCCTCTGGCGACCGCCAATAGGTAATATAAATATATGTTTGGGTGGGTCGAAATATTAATTTAAAATACATTTTATTGGTTATTTCAATAACAAAAAACGTGGTGAGTGGATTGCAGAAAATGTAGACACCACTAGAGGCAGGAGTCACAAGCAAAGGATAGACCAGAAATCAATTTTTTTTATCGGCTGGTACAAACGAAATCTAATATGGAAAATATCTAGCACAGATCACCTCCATCATACAACATCCCATCACAGTCCAACAGTAAAGCAAAAATCCAGCAAATCCATTCATTCATCAATATTTCCGTCAAGCATTGAGGCTTTTCCCTTCTCCATCCATCCAAATCAGATACGAGGTCACATCCCTATTCACGTTAACATGCCCTCCTATGGGCCAGCAAAAGACCCATTGTGTATTGGGTGAACCTGTACCTACACAAGTGACTGTCTGCCTTTATTCTCAAACCTGCTGTATGTAAAGGAAGTGGTAGTGCTTTCTCTCGAGTTCCGTTAACCAATTCCCATAATTTGTGAATTCTATTGCAACTTTGTATAATGGGGTTGAAGCTTCTCTCATCACGTTCCGGCTCAATAACAATCTAAATCTTTTTATGAAAGCATTCTGTTTATTAAGCCTGTCAAGCATAGTATGCAGCTGTTTGCCTACAACCAACGGCCGGCAGCATAATGAAATATGACCCAGATAACACAGCTGAATGCTTACAACCCTGGGGCTGGCAGCATAAGTCAGGCAAAAATAGCATCAACTAGAAAGAAAAAAGAAAAGAACCCATAACCAACCCCCCCACACTCCCCACCCCACTCCTCTGTAATAAGTAGTTCTAGGCTATGTATCGTAGGGCTCAGAGAACATTTCAGAAAAAGGAGAGGGACATCTAGTCGAATATTCAGTGATATCTAGCCAGTATTAGGAGGCTTTTGGGGAATCAGTCGGAGTAACCTCAAATAAGACAGACACATTAGTTCTCTAAATTCAGATGACAGAATTTGGATGAAGGGAGCCCAGCTATAGGAGTAGAAGGCGCTGTGGCGATCCACCAATAAGGACAGATTCTCCATCCCCAGAATAAACCACAGTTTGTGCAACCAGGAGGACATACAGTTCAGTTATAAGGTGTTTATCATCCATTTTAAGAAGCAGCCACTTCTCAAAGGGGGTCATAGGATGACCCGCTCCCAGCCTGTACCCTTGTGAAGCTACCCAATGTCGGAGCTGCAGATATTGAATGTGATCGCATCTGTCAAAGAATAGTAATTTTTGAGTTCCCATGCTGATCAAAATGGGAACCTATTCTCTTGCATTCTCCATCAGGCCACCACCGAAACATTTCCAGAGCCTGTCCTGGGGTTAAATCAGGGTTAGCTAAGATCGGAGTCATTGGAGCGGGGAACGTAGTGAGGCCATCCCGAACGGCTACAGAATCCCATACTTTAAGCGTTGGACTCATTCCTGGCGAGGAGTATAAGCCGCAACCTCTATGTTTACGCAGTAAACCTCTCTCTTTCCAAATGCTGGAGCCTGCAATTGGCTGATCCATAAAGGACCAATGCTTTTCAGAAAGTGTCATGTAGTTCCTATATACCCTATACAGGATCTGCGCGTTTGGATAACATAAACTGTGGGTTTGGTGGCAGACTGATTCTGTGCACCCCCACCGGATACGTTAACCTGTTTGCATTAGCTAGCTCACAGTGCCACTAGAATCTCCACTTATCGGGGAGAGAATAGTTTCTGGCAACCTCAGAACATGACAACCCTGATCCCCCAGGATCGCGGAAACAATATACTACTTTTCGCTCAGTCACTCGTGCTCACTTAGTTTGTCTCAGAGATACACTGAATAAACAGTCTGGGCGTTTCAATAAGGATTTATTGAACAGTTGTTATTCTAGTGTAGAATAGATGAGCTGCAACAACCATTAGACAGTAGCAGAGATATATGATTAGCAATACTACAAAAGTAAAAGGATGGTATAGTTCTACCATCTTGCAGAAATCATGAATATATACATGTACATAAAACACATGATAAAAAGTGCAGCCTTTGTCTCCCTAACTAGATGTACCTAAATGTACCTGGCATCGGTGTAGGATCTAGTCAACCCCATTACCTGAGTAAGGAGAGAATATGGGACCCCGTCCTGGTCTCGAGTTGGACACCCCGCAAGGGATGTTAGACCACTGCTAGCTGGAGCGTCTGCATGCAGGAACCTCAGCGTCTCTGGTCAGTTTGTCAGCCGGGAAGTCACAGTCTCCTCTGTCTTTCTAAGCAAGACATGATGTATATATACCCATAGGTCTCCCCAGGGGTCCTACCTTGCTGTGTTACTTTGTCGGCATAAAGGATGACGTCGGGCTTGAACCTTATACATAGATATTATACAGGAGATGTTCGTCCTGCTGTGCTTCCAAGAAGCCTCATGCATAATGTATGAGTTTCGAACTAGGGAAAAACCCGCGTTCTGAATGCAGTGTCGTATCTAGGTAAAAGGTCAGTCTCTATGAACCGTTATGTATGTAATGTAGGGAAGGATTTAGGTGAAAGGTTGCAGTGTTACCCGCGCCTATATAGGGTACCTATATGCAATATAAAACCCACTCCTCTTCCGACTGGACGACATATGTAACCTATAAGTGTACTACCATTCTAACTAGACATTGGTACGCACAAAAAGTGTTAAAACATTTCCTTAGCTAAAAATGTTTAAAAACGTCTAAAAATGTCTAAAAGACTTAAAAAATGTAAAAAGAAAAAAAAATTGCAGCCCCTAGCTCTAAAAGTGTCCGTTGGTATAGTCCGAACCACTATAAGCATTAGAAAGCCATTTATGCCCAATAAATTAAAAGGAATGTCAATTTTGTCTCTGAGTTCCAAATTGAACTTGTTTATTAAAAAAGGGCGAATTTCTTCCAGCACACGACGAGCCAAAAATGAGTCAATTGTTTATGTGTCCTGGCTGGTAGATGCAACATTTTCGTTGCTTACTTCCGCAGTAGACGGCCCCTGAAACACCTCGCAGAGTACGTTTATTGAGCACAGATGATGTTCCACGCTGTCCACAGCCGGTGCTGGGGCAGCCTGTGCGCCATCCAAAGCCTGGGTGTCAGTGGAGGATCCGGTGTCCATACCAACAGGTGCTGTTACTACCTGCGGTGGCTCAAGGAATTCCGCCATCAACATTGGAATACGCTGAGAACATTGCAGAACATGGGCCGTTATCGGGTCCAGTAGAGCATTCACGTCCGGTTGCGCACATGATGGGAGTGTGAATCAAAGGTCTAACACGCATTCTTCTCCGCAAAACAGGCATCGGAAGACAGGTAAGATGCAGTCCATCCAGACTGGTCAAAATGACAGGAACCAAGATGCACTTAGTTCTCTCAGGCGAGGCGTGCCTAGATGTTGTACCATTCGATCACGGTATTTCCGCTCCAGGAGCGCTTTTTCCATCTCCTTGGTGACTGGGACGTCCATTGCATAGCAGATAGAAGACAATCAGGATACCTGCTATTAGAAACAGGATCAGAGGAAGTCCTCCAAAGATGCTTCCGAATACGGAGTGTATGAAGTTTGGTATAACTCCAAGTACCGTCTGAAAGGTGCCTAGAAGTCCAGAACCTATGGTCTTAAATGGTAAACAGTCTAAATATCGAATTTTAAATATCGAGTTGCCAAAATATCGAATTTTAAATATCGAGTTGCCAAAATAACGACTTACAAAAATATAGTGGTGCAGAATATCGAAATGCAGGTAAGAAATATCGTTTTTTATAATATCGAAGTTAGTAATATCGACAGTCATAATATAGTTGTAGTTTTTAGTGTTTTAAGTGTTAGTATATGTGTTAAAAGTATATAGTATGTTTGTAATGTATGTTGGAATTTTTTAAAGTAATGATTTTTATGTTAAATTATTTTTGCGTATTTTAGTTCCGTAGCGGGTTGTGGGTTTATAGGGGAATAGGGTGGGAAGTAATTTAATTATAATATATTAATTAAGAATTTTTTTGAATTAATTAGTTATATGTTAATTAATTTTTGTGTAACTTTACTCCGTAGCGGGTTGTGGGTTTATAGGGGAATAGGGTGGGAAGTAATTTAATTTAAATTCATTAATTAATTAATTAATTAATTAATAATTTTGTATTTAATAATTTATTTTGTCAATTGTGTTAATTAATTAATTATAAATTGATTAATAATAATTAATAAATTATTGGTAATTATGTTTAATGTGTAATGTTTTTTATTAATTAGTTATTAATTTGATATTAATTAATCATTAATTTGTTAATATGTTAACTGTGTATTTTTTTAGGAGTGGGTTGTTGGTTTATAGGGGAATAGGGTGGGAAGTAATTTACTTGTAATGAAGTAATTATTAGTTTTTATTTATTGGTATTGTTAATTAATTATTAATTGGTAAATAATTTTTATTAATTGATTAATTGATAATTATATTAATTGTATTAATTATTATTGGAGCGCGTTGTGGGTTTATAGGAGAATAGGGTGGGAAGTAATTTTATTGTAATGAAGTAATTATTAATTTTTATTTTTGGGTATTGATAATTAATTTATTGCTAATTAATTATCTGGTAATTTTTTATATTAATTATTTATTGGTATTGATAATTAATTTATTGCTAATTCATAATTAATTGGTAATTAATTTATATTAATTGATTAATTGATAATTATATTAATTATGAGAAATTTTATGTGGAGTGGGTTGTGTGTTTATTGGGGAATAGGGTGCGAAGTAATTTAATGTTATTAAAGTAATTATTAATTTTTATTTATTGGTATTTTCAATTAATTTATTGTTAATTTATTAATAATTCATTATTTAATTACAAAAATTATTTAATTTATAAGTATGTTATTTTTAACCCCTACGCTATCCAACGCTTTCCCTACTGTTCCACTTGCTGGAGTGGGAATAGTAATTTTTACCCTCCCGCTATCCAACACTCTCTACTGTTACACTTGGTGGAGTGGGAATAGTACATTATTCCCACCCGCTATCCAACACTTTCCCTACTGTTGCACTCACTGGAGTGGGAATAGTAATTTTTACCCACCCGCTATCCAACACTTTCCCTACTGTTGCACTCACTGGAGTGGGTATAGTAATTTTTACCCTCCCGCTATCCAACACTTTCCCTACTGTTGCAGTCACTGGAGTGTGAATAGTAATTTTTACTCACCCGCTATCCAACACTTTCCCCTACTGTTGCACTCACTGGAGTGGGAATAGTAATTTTTACCCACCCGCTATCTAACACTTTCCCTACTGTTGCACTCGCTGGAGTGGAAATAGTAATTTTTACCCACCCGCTATCCAACATTTTCCCTACTGTTCCACTCGCTGGAGTGGGAATAGTAATTTTTATCCACCCGCTATCCAACACTTTCCCTACTGTACCACTCGCTGGAGTGGAAATAGTAATTTTATCCCCTACGCTATGCAACGTTTTCAGTATTGTTATATTTTATGTAGTGTCAAATATTTCTTTTTTTTAAATATTTATTTTAATGTTTTAACTTATTATATATAATTTATTTTTATATTTATATTATAGGTTTATTTATATATATATGTAATTATATTTTAAATTATGTTTTTAACATTTTATAATTAAAAATATTAATTATTTTTTAATATTAGTAAGTTAATATATATAAAAAAATAAAAAATGCATGTTTATTTTTTTAACATCACATTTATTATTTATTAATTTTAACCTTTTTTAATCATTTTTAAGTATGTTTTACTTAATTATATTTATTATTTCATTAATTTTATATTACTTTTAAGACATTTAAAAAAGTCGATATTTTAGCAAACTATATTATTAACAACGATATTTAGGATTCGATATTTTTGTACTTACCTGTTTGTAGATAGGAAGTCGATATTCTGTCACTCGATATATTTACCTCGATATTGTGGCAGGTCGATATTCTTCTCCTCGATATTCTGTCACTGATCCGTCTTAAATAGGTGGACAATGCCAGTCGTATCAGACATGTTAAAGATACGATTTACCATTTCTCCGAAATGGAAAGGGCAGTTTGTATGAATAAGCGCCTGTATCTCTGCTGAAGACCTTGCGATCTGGAGATCAAAAGTCTCTTGAGCGGAGGTTAAGGGCACAGACTTCTGTAAAAGCATGGCTTTCATTCTGCTTAGAGAATCAAACTGTATTAAAGAAACATTCAGTGAAGGCCATAACTGCACCTCCCAGACTGTATGTGTCGGTGGAAACAATACTACTTGCATACAACAAGTAACCCTGGAGCTCACAGTTACCAGATATGCAATGCCCGGGAGCATTCCGCAGCAGCCTTGACTGTTCAGCATCAAGTAACTCCCATTTGAAAGTAGCCCGAAAGCTGGAGTAATCACGACAGCTGGGGCACCCCTCAGATGACAGGACAAATTCGCTACAGAACCGTTACAAGCCCCGTGCAGCATAATATCCTGACATATGAGCGATCCACTTAAAGCGCTCTCACAGTTTGTACCACTGAGAAACACTTCTCGATCCCCACTCCGGCATCGAAAGCTGTATGGCAATTCCCAAGATTCCTTAATGTATTCCTTACCTATTTTTTCATATTTGCCTACCTACTTTTGTTCAAGGCAATATTGAAACTGAAAAGTAGTGACCGGTAAAGTTATGTGGCCATGGATTAGCCATTCCGTGGACGGTGATTCTACCACTGTAAATGGTAATCTATCCAGTTTTTCGATACGCAGCATTGTATACTTTGCTCCCCTTTGTGCCATTTCTATCTGTTTATCTGTTAGATTAAAAAAATGTAAGTCAGTTTTTATATAGCGCAGCTACTCACCCTTACGGGTCTCAAGGCGCTGGGGGCCGTAGTGGAAATTAAGTCAGCTATTGCCCAGAGTCACATGGTGCTGAGCTGAGCTGCCGCCGGAGCCGGGGATCGAACCGTGAACCCTGTGCTCCGAAGTCAGCTGCCCTGGCCACTGCACCACACTTCTCCTAGGTATGGTGCAGCGGCCTTCTGATTGTATTCAGAAAATAGAGACGTACTGTTGATAAAACGCCAAAGCACATAGCCTGCACGCAAAGATTGCAGCGTCCAGCTTAACAACATAATAGAACGTAATTGACATTGCCCGTGTTGTAATATGGCTAAATCTTGTTCTAGTATGTCTATCGCAGAAGATACAATGTTGCCTAAGGAATATATCCTGGAGGTCAATGTAGTTGACTCATTGTCTACCACTGCTAGAGATTTTTCTAGATTTATACGGTCTATTTCCCGTAATCTCTCTGCGGCCTCTTGTTGGGATATTTTCCAAATTTCATTGTAGGCAGCGTAAATGCCAGCATATATGAAACGTTTTTGACGTGGCTTCCTGGGACCTAGTAAAAAATCCCTAAGATCCACATCCTGTGTGAGTAAGGATAAGTGTTGTTTCACCTGTGTGAGTGTTGAGGTCTTTAGCCAATGTAGGCACAACTTCCCAACACTGTATGACGTCACTACCCCTGGATGTTGTCTCTGTACATAGCGCGGATCTGGCCTATGGATTGTGAAACCTTCGGTTCTACCCATGAATCTTTTCTGACAACCATTGGTGTCTGTAGGCCAAATCAACCATTTCTTCCTATCCGGGTCTGATCTGTCATATTGTATGATGTCATCTAATGTAATCCCTTCCTCCGATGTTCCGTTACCCTCGGTGTGTGATGGTGTTGGTAGCCGAGGTGTGTTCAAGTCTTTATTCTTGGCTAGTCCAAGGCAAGACGTCTGTTGCACTGTCTCATTCAAAAACATGATTTGTTGAGGGATGAGGCATGCTCTAAATAAAGCTTCTATCCCTTGCACTTGCCATTCTCTAGTACCCCAGACTGATTTCAAGTCTATAGTGTCTTTCCATAAGTTAAACCCTTGTTCAGACAACTGGGCAATAAAGGATGGCGAGTAAATTTGTTTGGTGTTTGTCAACATATTTGTCTGTGCTGATGTTGGTGCAACCTTATAATAAAATGAGGCCGGGTCAGAAATATTAAACCCTGAAAAATATGGAAACTTTTGTGTAAAGGTTTTTGAACTGCCTTTTGGTGGTGTTGGACAATGTTCCCACTGGTGGTATGTGAACACATTTCTAGGATTAGCAGACTTATGTAAAAAGTGATGACCATAATGCTGATAACAATACATAGATTCGAAATCTGCTGAGTTCTCCAATGTTTCACTATTAGAAAATGCAGCAGACTTTTCTAAATCAGATAACATGTTATTTACAGTTTCAAAGTCCCAATCATCGGAAAATGTACTTGAGGTAATGATATCACTCAACGATATTTTAAATAAATGTGGAATTTTTTAATTTCTGTCGGGTCAAATATATCGAAATCAACCTTGTCCCAAACTATACCATCCGGTATAGGAACTGCTGTAATGTTCACTGATGACAAGTCTCTTTGTTCTAGATGAGATGATTGATGTGGTTTCAGAATTAAATTTACCTTTTGGGCTGCAGAGCTTTGCCGAATGTATTGTCCATTAATAAGCATATTAAAAACTATTACTAAGCCTAACCAGAAAAGAAAGAAAAGTACCCCGGTAATTATCCATAGTTCTACCCACGGTGATACCAGGTAAGTTCTTCTAAGAAAGTTCAGATAGTCTTTAACTTGCTGCTTGCGTGAATTTTGGGCTGGCGTTGTTTCAGGTTCACTTGGATTCAAAGAAAACGTATCAAAGTTAATGAAGTAGCCAGAAGCAATTTGATCAATTGTTGGAATTGCATCAGGATTTGTTGAAATCGTTTTTTGCTCTTGTCGAGGCATGTTGATGTAGACATCTGTATTTGGTCTAACAGCTATTTGTCTTTGATTTTGTTTGATTTGGAAGTTGAGCTTCAGGTTCAAGAGGAACGAGTTCCATAGCACTGTTGCATAGTCCACCATTCCGTACAGTTGACTCTTTGAACGTGATGAGTCTTTCTGTTTGAACTTCTTGAATTGTAGCGAGAGGAGGGCGTCTGCTACTTTGGAGTCCACGTGGCCTACTGCTTAGTATCGGCCACATAGTGTGGTTTGATTAGGTCGATTGAGACAAATCTTTTCTCCTTTTTTCCGGCAAGAGGCGGTAGAAGTACAGTTCTTCTTCCTTCAATGACTAGGACCGGTACAGGCTTTCTGTAGGATGGCCCAAATTCTTTCTTGTCCGCTATTTTTTCTCTGACCAGATCCCCGACTTTTGGGATTCAGACAGGTCTTGCCGTGACTGATTTGACTTCCCCAGTGGCGGTCTGCTTCAGGTGGACATTACTCTGTTGTGTCCTGGATTCATTTAGATCCTGTAAAACAGCCAAACGATCATGGATGTCAAATGGTTTTTCATCCGCCACTGCGCCTTCACAATCAAGATCAGGTACCCACATTCTCGTCCCAAATAGGACCTCATATGGAGTGACCCCCTCCCGTAGAGAACTTCTTGGCATATTGTTAAGGGCTCTCTGGACTCCATAAAGATGTTTTACCCAACTTTCACCCGTGCCTAATACTCTAGCTGTTAAAGATTGCTTTAAGTCTCAGTTTTTTCTCTCCACGACCGAATTTCCCTCGGGATGGTATGGAGATGAGTACCGCAATGCTACACCCAAACTTTCCATGGCTTCCTTGTAAGCCGTAGAGCTAAACGCGGGGCCCTGGTCAGAATGTAATGTGCCTATTGCGTATGTCCCTATGAAGACTCGCAAATCTTTTATAAAAGTTCGAGCGTCAGCCGAGCGCTGGGGCCACACCCATAGGAATCTCGAGCAGGAATCCACTGCTACCATGATATACTTTTTAGCCCCATCTCTTTTTAAGGGGCCGCAGTGGTCTAGGTAAACACACGCTAGTGGTTTGTCAGATATTAACAATGGTGTCTGCGCTGGACGTTTTACGGTGGAACCTTTCATCTGCTGGCAGATGTCGCATTTCAAGACATACAGGTACATGCATCAAAGCTTTTTGCGATCGCAAACGGTGCGATTCGCAAAAATCGGCCGTTTGCGATCGCAAAATTAGCTTTTGCGATGCATCAAGGGTCAAGGCCCTCGCAATTTGAGAATTCGCAATTAATTGCGAGTTCTCAAATTGCGATTGCATTTAAGGAATCGCAAATTGAGATTCCTTAAATGCAATGCATTAAAGTAAAGAAATTAGCGATTTCGCTAATAGAGGCGCAAATTACCATGAAGTTGAACTTCATGGTAATTTACAAAACTTTGAAAAATGCACTAAAGTGCATTTTTCAAAGTTCCATTTACACACACACATGCCCTTGGGGCATGTGTGTGTGCAAGATGTACTCATATGCAGATTTCAGGGGTGCAACAGGGGTCCTTTTGACACCCTGGCACCCTTGAAATTGCATTCTCAATTTGCGATTCTCTAATTGAGAATCGCAAATTGAGAATGTCTTCCCATTCATTCCTATGGGCCTCTAGGCCCATAGGAATGAATGGGAGGTATTCCTTAATTGCGACTCGCAATTTGCGAGTCGCAATTAAGGAATGTTTAGAAATCGCTATTTTTTAAGCGATTTCTACATGCATAGGCTTTTGCGATTCCTTAATTTCGATTCCTTAAAAATCGCAATTAAGAAATCGCAAAATCCAACATTGATGCATGTGCCTGATAGTCTTTAGTCTGCTTGGTTAACCTAGGCCACCAATAGCGTTGTTTCAACAGTGAAACAGAAGCCGTAACTCCTGCATGTGCGGAACCTATCCCTTCGTGTGCTGCTAGAATTAAACCTAGCCTACGATCCATATTTGGTATTACTCTATCCTCCACTCCAGGAATCTGAGCAAATGGAATGTTATTGGCATCTAACTTGTAGGAGTACTTGAGTGGAAACTTCTTAGGTAATGCTGTGCTGTTTTTGCGTGAAGCAATGACAGCTACCATAATCTCACCGTCTAGCCTCGTTTTAGAACGAGTGATTGCAGCTACGGATGCCGTGCGTACAGCCCCCTTTGCGGCTTCATCAGCCAATGAATTCCCTTCAACGTGAACGCCATCACACTGATGACTCAGTGTGTGTATCACGTGAGTCCTTGGTAGTTCGGATTTCAATTCCACTACCTGTTCCCATAGCATTTTATGCTTAATTGTGCCACCTTTTGCGCCTTTGAACCCGTTTTGAACCCAGTACTGCAAGTATTCATTATATGACTGTACACAGTAAAAGGAATCGCACACAATTAGTGTGGGGAATTCTCGATCCGTGTTTACTAGTGCCAGTATCAACGCTTTTAACTCTGCCAACTGTGCCGTCTCCTAGAGATTGCGTTTTAGTGCAACTTGGATGGAACTTTCCATCCCGCATGCGACCTTTAACGATTGCACATGCTGCGCTATATTGTTGCTTACTTCCTATGGCCGGTTGAGCAGATCCGTTAGTGTAAATTATGTATTCATACTGGTCTAGAGGCATTATTTCATTTGGTAGAGGATATTCTCCTTCGTATTGCAGGAATGCTTGTGTCTTTAAATTTGGGTCGTACCTGTTAGAATACAGGTACGACCCAAATCTGTTGCAGTGAGAGAATTAGCCCATTGTATCCATCTCGGATGTAATGCTTTAGCGTTAGGGACGCTTGCTTTTGTTGCAGCCTCTAAGGTTGGAACTGGAGTCACTACTATTATTCGTTTCCCCTGAGCCAATGCTCTTTCTCTCACTACAGCAGTCTGTACCGCTGTTAGAATCTTTTCTGTAGATGCAAAGCGCATCTCAGCATTTGTGTACAAATGTGACTTGTATGCAATTGGTACTGTTTCAACCTTCGTTATATGTTAGATAGGTGTACCCAGATTGACCCACAATTATACGGATCACCAGGTTGCGTACGTTTACGCGTGTCTGTAAGTGTTTGGAAGCTATCATGTCAGCTTGTAAGGAACGAAGTGTATCTGTGTGTTCCTGTGTCCGATGTCTTACTGAAAAATCAGGTTTTATTAAGTCGTAGAAAGGTTTTACTCTTTCTGCGTAATCTAAAATGTATGTTCTACCAAAGTTTAGGAATCCCATAATTGATTGTAAGTTTTTCAGTGATTTTGGAGGTTGGAGCAGTGCACATTTTTCTGAAAAATTGGCTGCCATGCTTTTCCCTTTACTTGAAAGCTCATATCCTAAAAACAGGACACTGAGGTGGGCTATTTTTGATTTTTTAAAGTTGAATTTGTAGCCCTCAGATGCAAATCACAAAATGATGGTATTTACTCTGTTCAAGTGTTCCTCCAGGTCATCGTCCGTCAGATAAATATCATCCACATAGGACAATGCCTCTTCATCTAATTTTTGAAGTAACTGAGTTACTCTGGCCGAAAACAACCCCGGGCTGTTCTTATACCCTTGGGGAGTCGACGAAATTGCCGTTGGGACCCTAGCGCTGAGAATGCTGTTAAATACCTGCTTTCAGGCGCTATATTTTGGCAGAAAAATCCATTTGAGATATCAAGTGTCGTTTTGTATTTGTTCTGCACAATGTTATTCATTAATGCGGCACTGTGTGCATTCTGAACTGCAAATGTTTTAGTGCAAGTGTTTAAATGTCTGTAATCTAAAACTAGACGATATGTATTGTCAGGTTTCATGACAGGAAACAAAGGATTGTTCATTTGAGAGGTGCAAGTTTCAATCACCCCTTGGTATTCAAGTTGATCTAAGATCTCCCTGACCTGTTTTTTAGCTTCTTGCTTTATTGAATACTGCCTCTGTGCAGTTACAGTATTTTTTAAAGGAATAATGTGGTGGGTTGAATCCTCATCCCATCCAACATGGTTCTTGTATAATGCTGGAGCCTGGGCTACCGCCCACTCCTGCGCATAAGTGTGTTGCAAATGCCTGGGAATATGGTCTGAGAATGCCGGAAGAATTACCGTTTCTCCTTTAGGGCAATCCATGACGAATGCTGGCGGCCAATCTTGTTCAGCTAATAAAATGTCATAGCCAAACGTCAGGTTCTCCCAAAAGAGACCTC
Organism: Calotriton arnoldi; assembly: GCA_963921515.1. Lineage (NCBI taxonomy): Eukaryota > Metazoa > Chordata > Amphibia > Caudata > Salamandridae > Calotriton > Calotriton arnoldi. The sequence continues at coordinate 642,109 of CAWUFW010001169.1, forward strand.
TCACTGTTCTACACTTGTCCCCCTCCATCTGGAGCGTTATTTCATATACTTTATGTGGGACACTTACTCTAGTATCAGGTGTTTCCACCGTGATATAATCATTCAAGTCCGCTGTCACCAGAAATTCCATCAGGTTCTGGCGAGCTATTGTTATTTCTGCCACACTGTCTAGCATCGTCAGAGCCCATTCCCCGTTCAGTAGTCGAGTCCTCAGAATTCTGGGCATGTCTGATCTTTAGACCTGCAACCTTCTTCTTTTTGAACTGTGGCTTTTGCTTTGGCTTTTCTTCTTTTTTAGAAGTGTAATCTTGAGCGTGCTGCTTGACTCTGGACTTTGTACGCTCTTCTTGTCTTTCTGACCGTCCTTCCCTCTCTGAGTTTTTCGATGAACCCTGAAAGGAACGAGAGGAACATGTATCAGTATCCTGATACCTGTCAGGTTTCCTAATATTATCCCTATTCCTGAGATTATACCTCTTTTCAGATGGCGCCTGTGGAGGAGATCTACCTCGATATTGAGATCTGTTTCCTTTAAATATTTGTTGCTTTTTATTATCCCACTTCTTTTTAGAAGAAGCAGGTGTCTGCTTGGTAGTGTCCTTTTCAGGACTGCCCATCAGTTGTAGTTTTAAAGCTTTCCCACCCAAACTGTCTCTGCCTAATTCTGCATATGCAGTTTCAATTATTTTTGGTAGTTCATGTTCCTGTTCTAAAGGACTGAACTCCCTTAGGCGTTGGTGGATAGCCACTGAAGCTGCTTCCCCTTAAATATTAGCTAATATTATGGCTGATACCTGGGCATAGTTACCTAGTAACTTCATCCCTAAGTTCAGAGCAGGTTCTGCTCCGTACTCGTTTTGTATTTGTCTTAATACGTCTGGTATTACCGCTAATGAAGGAATACCATGAGTTCTGGTATAAACGGCAGCAAAGACTGTACCCCAAGTGGTACAATCCTCTACTTGAGGTGTTATCCCCATGGGCAAGTAGATTGTTAGCATTCTGTGTTTTTCATATGGGGTAGTATTCGGGAATACTGCCTCGAGCTGTGTGATTTTCTGAGCTACCCAGAATGGCATTTGTTCACGCTTAGAGGGCATTTTACCCATTACTGCGTGTAATGTTTGTGGTGTGATTTTAGTTGCTGTACCCTGAGATTGAGTTCCATTTATTGCAACTATTGCTGGTTGGACAGTGAATGTCCTCATGACGAATTGCATCATGTTTCTATAGATTTTAATGTAATCTTTGTGTTGTATGAGCAAGTCTCCTGGTGGCATTGTTTCAATGTCAGGATGTGGTGTGTAGGCTGCTAATATCGGCCATGTTGCCCCTTCTCCTCCGAGCGGGCCTAATCTTACTCTTACTCTTATGTGGGGTAGGGCACCTTTAAACTAGTATAAGTGTTCCTGGTACGTGAGTGGAACTTCAATGTCCTCAAACGGACAATATTCCGCGGGTGCATCTCCTTCTGTATAGTAGTGAAATGTCTTTGTTCTTGCATCTGCCGCTGGGAATGTAACCCACAAATAAAATACCTCTGTTTTGTTTGATTCGTGTGCCTCAATCACGAAAGCTACTAAGCCACCCCCAGCTGATAAACCATTTTCTAATAGTTTCATGGTGACTGTATGTCTGAATTTTTCTGCAATCGGAATTGCGTCTGCATCTTCTTCTCCGGCTGAGACGTTCAGATTTACTATTGGGTTATCCCTTGTCTCAGTCATTTTTGTAAAGAAGAACTTTGTTCAAGGGAACTAAGATAAAGGTTTTAATGCACAATTTTAGGAACACTGTGTCCTTCAAGCTTGATTAACCAACAGCTAATAAATAGGATTTTGCCTACTCAGCTGTGGCGGAGTTTTGCGCCCACCCACTCCAGACGTCTCTGGTGTTTTGTGAGTAGGGGTCTCTGAGAATAGCACGACTGAACTACTCAGATTCTACTCAGATTCTACCCAACCAACGTTGGTGGCGCCATGTCGTGTAGTTCCTATACACCCTATACAGGATCTGCGCGTTTGGATAGCATAAACTGTGGGTTTGGTGGCAGACTAATTCTGTGCACCCCCACCCGATACGTTAACCTGTTTGCATTAGCTAGCTCACAGTGCCACTAGAATCTCCTCTTATCGGGGAGAGAATAGTTTCTGGCAACCTCAGAACATGACAACCCTGATCCCCCAGGATCGCGGAAACAATATACTACTTTTCCCTCAGTCACTCGTGCTCACTTAGTTTGTCTCAGAGATACACAGAATAAACAGTCTTGGCATTTCAATACGGATTTATTGAACAGTTGTTATTCTAGTGTAGAATAGATGAGCTGCAACAACCATTAGACAGTAGCAGAGATATATGATTAGCAATACTACAAAAGTAAAGGGATGGTATAGTTCTACCATCTTGCAGAAATCATGAATATATACATGTACATAAAACACATGATAAAAAGTGCAACCTAAAAGTGCGTACTTCTACGATGTCTCCCTAACTAGATGTACCTAAATGTACATGGCATTGGTGTAGGTTTTATGCCAAGAATCCCTCTAGGATCTAGTCAACCCCATTACCTGAGTAAGAAGAGAATATGGGACCCCGTCCTGGTCTCGAGTTGGACACCCCGCGAGGGATGTTAGACCACTGCTAGCTGGAGCGTCTGCATGCAGGAACCTCAGTGTCTCTGGTCAGTGTGTCAGCCGGGAAGTCACAGTCTCCTCTGTCTTTCTAAGCAAGACATGATGTATATATACCCATAGGTCTCCCCAGCGGTCCTACCTTGCTGTGTTACTTTGTCGGCCTAAAGGATGACGTCGGGCTTGAACTTTATACATAGATATTATACAGGAGATGTTCGTCCTGCTGTACTTCCAAGAAGCCTCATGCATAATGTATGAGTTTCGAACTAGGGAAAAACCCGCGTTCTGAATGCAGTGTCGTATCTAGGTAAAAGGTCAGTCTCTATGAACCGTTATGTATGTAATGTAGGGAAGGATATAGGTGAAAGGTTGCAGTGTTACCCGCGCCTATATAGGGTACCTATATGGAATACAACAAAAGTGGACGATTCCACTCTATTGAAAATTGGAATTGTACTGCATGGTAGTAGCGGAGTATCAAAGGGACTGCCAGGCCTCCATCTCGTTTCTGGTGGTAGAGTATCTGTTGATTAAGGCAAGGTCATCTGCTGTCCTACAGAGATGTATTAATCTCTAATTGCAGAGAACGAAGAGCTTTGGGTGGATGGGTCATGAAAAGCGCCTAGAACACATATAGTATACGTGGAAGTATAGTCATTTTTACCGCCGCTATCTGGTCTGTTGAAGAAAGATGAAGCCGACTCCACTTGGTGAGTGCACCGCGCATCTGGGCAATAAGGGCGGAATAGTTATAAGCCAAAGTCTTGGAGAGAGTCCCAGCCAGTTTGATACCTAGGTAGTCAATAGAATCTTTCGCCCACGCAAAGGGAAACTGAGAATGTAAGGCATTTTTGTGTGTAGGAGTGACTGAGAGGTTTGAAACCTGCGATTTTTTGCAAATTCACTTTAAAGCCAGAAATCCCTCCAAACAGTTGGAGTTCTTCGACCATTGCAGGGAGTGAGGACATAGGGTTGGTTATTGACAAAATGACATCATCGGCGTACAAGCTAATGAGGTGATGATCTTCTCCAAAGGGTATCCCAGTATTGTCCGGGTTGTTCCATAGACAATGAGCCATGGGCTCCACGCAGAGAGCGAAAAGAAGAGGGGATAGAGGACACCATTGACGAGTACTCCAAGATATTGGAAAAGTAGGGGAAGAAAGACTGTTTGTCCTCACCGATCCTCAAGGTGTGCTGTATATGCAGCTGATCCAATGGCAGAATTTGTCTCCGAGGCCAAACTGGCACAGAGTCGCGTAGAGATAGGGCCAATGGATGCGTTCAAATGCCTTTTCAGCATCTGTGGAGAGGCGTTGTGCTTCTTTCTGGGACCTGTGCATCTTATCCAGAATATGGAGGAGACGCTTGGTATTATCGCCACATTGGCGTGCTGGAATTAATCCCGCCTGGTCCGGATCAATCAAACCTGGCATGAGTGGATTCAAGCGAAGGACCAGAATACCGATAAACAATTTGGCATCTATATTTAATAAAGAGATGGGCCTATATGATCCACAGCGGGTCGGGTCTTTGCCCGGCTTTGGGATAACCGAAATGGCAGCCTCTAGCATAGAGTCAGTGAGGGAACCGGATTCGTCGAAAGAATTATAAAGCTGCGTCAATAGAGGGGCTAGTTCATGACAAAAAAACATATGAAATTGGGCACTAAAGCCACCATGTCCCGACAATTTCAGTGGCTTCAGGCAAGCAATTACAGAGATCACTTCCTCAATTTGTATGGGTTGGTCCAAGGTGTCAGCCTCTGCAACCGGGAGAGTAGTAAGGTTACCTCTTTAAGGTAGGGGAGCGGCTCTCCATCAGGGCCATCCTCCATAGAATACAAGGAGCCATAGACGGCCTGAAAAGTCACTGCAATCTCTGCATCAGAATGGACTGCCGAGTGGGAGCTAGTGTATATCTCTTTGACTGACCCTGCATGAATTTTGCTACTGAGGCAATGTGCTAACATCCTCCCACAGGGATTGATACTGAGATAGAATTAATGATTGAGATGACTAGCGCTTACTCCGCTCTATCTAGGTGAAGACGTTTGAGGAGGAGCCTCGTCTTCTCAAGCTCTTGCCACACTCTAGGGGCGCCTGTCCGTTTATGAATAGCTTTGAGTTCTGCGACCGACTTTTCCAAGAGCTGCCGCTTGTCTCGACATCTGCAGTTTTCAGCCACCGAAATTGCTATGATTTCCCCTCGGACTACCAGTTGCAGGGCCTCCCAAACTGACGACAAGGTAACCTCCCCGGTGTCATTGGCGCGGAGGTAATCATTTATGACATTTTGGAGAGAGTCGACCATGGTGGTGGACTGCAACAAAGAATCTCTAAGATGCCAAAATGAAATCTGTGATTGGGTGACATCTAACCTAAGAGACAGTGAGAGGGGGGCGTGATCAGCAAGCGAGAGGGGGGCAGTGACAAGAGCCAGAAGAGTAGACGTTGTCACGAAGTGATCAATGTGTGCATACGTTGTATAGTCCCTAGACAATGGATGGAGCTGGCTCCAGACGTCCTGTAATCCGTAATCTGCCATCCACTGTAATCCCACAATAGAAAAAGCTCCCGTTTGGGCAAAGGGCTGCCCTGAGTGGTCTAGATCAGTGTTCATTACTAAGTTCATGTCTCCCCCAATCAGAATGGCTGCATCAGGGCATTTGAATGCAGGGTTCAGGGAGTTAATAATAAAGACTTCCTGAGACTCATTAGGTGTATAGATGTTCACCAGGGTGAAGTGGAAAGTGCCCAATTTAATTCTGATTGCAAGAAGACCTCCCTTGACTTCGGTTACCATATCCAAGACCTGCCCCGGAATCCCTGAGAGAAAAGAATTGCCCTCCCTTCTTAGAAGGACCCGAAGACCAGATATGACGTGGGAAAGAGCAGGATTGCATTCTGGGTATTTCTTTTGAGATTAAATGTGTCTCTGTAATAGGCATACATCACTGCCGGACTGTTCAAAAAGGGAGAACACAGCGGACTGTTTAATAGGGTTATTTAAACCCCGTACATTTCGGCTAGTGATCTTAAGATCCTGTAATATTGGGTTGGGGGGAATAAGCCATGATGTCTGTCCTACCTTAGGGAGTGGGCCTATCACTGAGGAGAAGCCCCAGCAGGGAAGAACCCAAAGAGCGTCCAAAAGAGGGCTTGAAAGGAGGCCTAATCGGAGGAGTGCAAGAAAACAAGAAAGAAATTCAACTGTTAAAAACATTTATATATAAACAATAGATCTAACCAGAAACATCGTCCTTCGGAGAATGATGCAGGTCTGAGAACGTGAGCCATGCATGTGTGGGTATGATCAGCCATGGTCGTAAAAGTGGTTAATGTGCGCACAAGGGGAGAACAACAAAACTGACACATAGACCAACATGTCTGCCCTCTCCCTTCCCCCACCATCATGATGCCTTCCTGCCAAGAGACACAGAATTGCAGAGCAGGAGTTTTGCTGGTTTCACATCAGTTCAGGTTTATCAGTGCCCTCTGTCAATGTTTTCAAAAACAATTGTCTTTCTTTTGCCATGGTTGCAGGATCTGGTTTTGCATTGGCAGTGGAGTTCCCAGTGCGCCTCCACTGGGAACATTTACGCATCTCACGATCCTGGGAGTTGGTGCGGCGCTCTTCTGCTGAGGGGTCAGTAATACCAAGAACACTGCATGCTTCCATCAAGGATCTAAGTTGATACGGCTTGCCGTTGACTAAAAATATGAGCCAAAACGGGTGACCCCATGAATACGATATGCCGGCTTCTCGTAGATGTGACAGGGCAAAAGTCCCTGCGTTTCTGAAGAGTTATAGCTGCCAAGTCTTGGTATAACACAGGCGTGTACCTCGAAATTGGATTTGGTGTGTCTCTCGTGCTTTGCGCAGAATATTCTCTTTCAATTGAAAATCGTGCACATAGACTAGGATATCCAAAGGAGGGGCTTTATCCAGTTTTGGCAGACCAACTCGGTGGACATGGTCCATTTTGATTAAAACATCTTCTGGGGTCCCTAGGATGCGCCGGAAGATGGCCCCGACATACTCTCCCAGTTCCGTTCCCGCAGCATGGGCAAGGACCCCTTTAATGCGGACATTATTAAGCCGAGAACGATTTTCTAAGTCCTCGACATGGGGTTGGAGATCGAGGTGTTGGTCTTTCAAACAGAAAACCTCTTGTTTGAGCCATTCAACCTCTTTGTCCCATCAAGAGTCCCGCTCCTCCAGGACCAAAGCCCTATCTCTGACCCCTTCCAAATCCTGTCAAGCTTCACGTAGGTCGGCCAAAAGGTCCTTCTTTACTGCTTGCAGGTCGTCCCGAAGCGACCCAAAGAGGGCTTATAAGAGTGACCTCGTCACTGGGCCATCTGGATCATCTGCTTCAGCGGGATGGCTCATAGTGGGTGTAGGTGTCTTATCGTAAGCGTATCTCTGAGAGAGCAGTCTTTCTTTGTCCTGAACGAGAAAATGACAAGGATCCCCTCGGCAGAGAAACTCAAGTGGCAGACCCAGCTGGCGGCGCCCCCCCAGCATAGCACAGAAGGCTGAGCTCTCTATTGCCCCACTGAGACCCGCTCCTATCTCAAAGAGCAGAGCATCAGTTCAGTGCCTGTCAGGGAGCCAACCATGGTGGGATCCATATGTATCTCAAAGCAAGCGGCTGACCCTCAGAGCCCCAGACCAGACAACAGATATGCAGATGGCCTGCGAGGAAGAACGCTGTCCCTCGAGTGTACCCTCAAGGAGAAACTCACATAGGACCTGTGTGGTGCAGCTGCGGGTGTAATGGGGTACCCTGCTGACGTTTAAGTCTATCAGTGAGGTGGTGAAGAGGAGGCCTTCCTTCTAATCCTCAGCCGCTCTCTGAACACATTGCCAGTGGCACCGGGTGGCACAGGAGGTGTGCTCCTGAAGTGTGATAATGAAGAAGTAGAAAACGGGATGCCTCTGACATCGGGAGCTAGGTCAGTTGAAAGGCAAAGGAAGAGCAGCTCAGGGCAGCAGCGGTAGCCATGAAGAGGTGCTAAGTTGGTCACGGCAAGGCAGACAGAGAAGGGTCCAATAGCAAGCCCCACAGTTCAGCGCTGCTCCGCCACACAACATTGTGCTGGGGGGGAGGGGCGAGCTCACATCATGGAGGACACTGCCTGTACATAGAGTCAATGCTTGGGTGAGTCATGGGCCCCAGGACGAACCAGTGAATCAGAAGACCCACAACGAGCCCCCACCACCATCGTTGCTCCGATGGGGGCCTGCAGCTATGATGTTGGTAGATAGCATTGCAGAGAGGGGGTAAAAGGCCCTCACCCATGCCCGAGTTCAACAGTGCAAGGCCTCAAGACACACCAGTCGCGTTAGAGCGAGTTGGGCCCCCGCAGCAATCACACTGCAGATAGGTGAGAGGGCTATGTCGTGAAGCCAGGACTACAGATTCAATGGGGTGTCAGTGTGGTGTTCTTGTAGGAACTATGACCAGGGGAGGGTAAGTGCAGGCCGCCAGTCCTCAAAGCCCCCTAGCTGCCGCTATGTTGCTCCCAACTGTGGGCAAAGCCATATGGGAAAATGGCAGTTTCTTTTTTAATTCCTAGCCTCTCCCCCTCACCGTTCCTCGCAAAGGATGGTAGAGGGGGGGAAACTCTCCACAATCACCACCCCCCTCTTAAAACTGAAACATAACCTGAGCCACTGGGGACCTTGACCGCCGCAGCTTCACGCCCTCTGTCCAGGAGATGGTCACGTTTCCTCCTCCAGCACTGTGGCACCGCCAGCTCACCTTTCTGTTGCTGCATGAAATAGCTGTGTGGCTCAGGTCATTGCAGTTCCGTAGGTCCCATGTGTAGGTCACCACCAGCGCAAAACCTGAGGAGGACCACCAGTGAGCCGCTGCACCTCAACGCAGTCGGGTGGCTGCCATCTTGCCACTGAACGCCATCCCTCACACCCCCAGGTAGCACTTTGCAGCTCTGGCTGGTGTGGCAAAAAGGGCTCGCCGCTTCACCCAACATATTCCCTTCTGGTCACTGCTCAGGGAGGGCAGAGGGAATGAAGCAATGATGGTAGGAAGGGCGCTGTGTGGGGCTATTGAAGCGGCGGGTACGTCTCACCCGTCTGCCATCTTGGCCACGCCCCGTATCTTTTTAATACTGAAGTGTATCATCCTCAAATTGGCCAGGATAAACATCTAGGATGCATCAGGTGGTCATTCCTATTGCTGTATTCAATCCGTCCCTAGTCAGTTACCCATCTCTCCCTCAGACTTAGAAGGGTGTCACATGCAAATTACATTGTATATTTTAGAGATCGCCCCTTCCTTCCACTCTGGCTTCTATCTGGAAGGGTATTGTATATTTTAGAGCTTTCCCCTTCCTTCCACTCTGGCTTCTATCTGGAAATGAAAAGCGATATTTTTCCAGTCCAGATGAACAACTGAGGAGGGTGAGAGGAATTCTCAAAAATCTATTAATATAAATACTTAAAGTTCTGAATGGGCCAGTGTGAAGTCCACTTCTAAGGCTATAAATTATTTTAGTCCTCTACTCCTCATCATATCGCCCTGTTTAAAGATGCTCCTCAAATCCCAGTTTCTTTAGTTCCCAAGACCTGCTCCCTCTCTGGGAATGACACCTGACTATAATGGTGGCTCCCTCATAATCCTATCCTTCCATCCCACCTTTTTTTTTTAATTACCTGTTTTATTGATTTTACACATATTAGAGTACAAGAATATAGAAACATCCCTCGCCGACCAACCACGCCCCTCATGACAATAAACAATGGATTCCTAACAGTCTCCATTATATAGTCACCCTCAGACCATAATGATCCAAATACAGCCCCAATATGAGATAATATTTACGGGTGCAACCCGTGCCACCTGTGCTGCACACCAGTCCATCCCCTTCCTCCACTCAATACCGTTGGTGCAATGGCCAACTTCCACTTACAAGCAATGTCTCTTTTCACCCCCACCGTGGCAAGCCCAATAAGGTACCTCTCCCCCTGGTGTTGTCAAGATCTTCTAGAACCCCCAGTAGAGCCACTTTTGGTGTCAGCTTTAGCATGTACCCCAGAACCCGAGACAGGGACTGGGCTATTCTCTTCCAGTACTTCGTGATCAGGGGACATATCCATGTCATATGGAAAAAAATCTGCATTTAGGGAAGGGTAGCAAAAGCAAGTATTGGAATGCAATTTCTGGGCCTGCCACAGTTTCAGGGGTGTAATGTACATGTAGTGAAGATAATTCAGCTGAATGAGCTGTAACCGTGAGGATATCGCTATCTCATGGGAGGCCATCCGGGCAAACCGCCAGTCAGCATCATCCATAGGACCCAACCAGACCTCCCATTTCCTCCTTTGGGGGACCAGTGCGTCTGGTGCACTGTTAATCCTGGAATGATAGATAGGGGACACACCGCACCCATAGGCAACAAGTGGACGGCACTCTGGGAGTATGCTGAGGCCGTCCTTATAAATCGCAAGTGCGTGCTGAAGGACTTAATATGGTCTCCTTCCCAGATTTCGCCTATGGTCATAGTACCTATGTAGTCTCATGCTTGGAACCCTCGAGGTTGGATACGTCGTGGAGCTGGTGGCCGTGCCACAGTGGGGTCTGCTGGGTAAGTGTGTTATGCCATTCCATTGCTTGTTATGCAGCTCGCCTAGAAGGTTAAGCGGTAGGCGCACCCAGCACTGCAGGCCCACCTTTGCCCGGGTAAAAAAGGGTGAAAAATTGAGGTTCCATGTCAGTTCAGGGACAAGGAAAATAGGAACCCCCAGATGCTTGAAGCTCAGGCGTTTCACGGGTATGGAGGTCTGCCATTGTGTCGTCACAGCGTTGCCACAAACTGGCACTATAAGTGACTTATTCGGATTTACCGCAGACCAGAGGCCTCTTAATAAAGCTCCAAGATGCATCTCGGACCCGTTCGATTGGGGTCAGCTAGGTACAGGAGAATGACATCAGCATATAGCGCAATCCTGTCCTCCAATGAAGCCCCCCCTAGCGCCACCAACAAAGTTGAGCATCACAACGCACTAACTGGGCGAGTAGTTTGATCGCGAAAGCAAACAAAAGGGGTGACAGGGGACACTCCTTACAGGTACCTGTGCCGATAGGGAAAGGATCCGAGAGCACCTCATTAACCAGCACTTGGACTGCGGGGTGGGAGTACAGGAGGCCAATGTAGCAACGTATTCAGTGACCGAAACCCATTCTGATCACTACTGTCCTCATAAAACCCCAATCCCCCAAATCGAAGGCCTTCTCGAAGTCAAGTAGTAAGAGTGCTCAGGATTCAGGTATCTCACGCACTCGTGCCAAGGTGACCTGCAAGCGGCATATACAGTGATGAGTGCTCCGATTAGACATGAACCCACACTGGTCCGAGTGGACCCGGCTGGAAGTAACCTGTCGGATCCTACATGCAATGATTTTCACTATAATCTTCATCTCAATGTAACTGAGAGAGCTAGAGCGATTGGAGCTACACTGAGGCAAAGGTTAGCTGGGTTTCGGAATCACCACAATAGTCGCTGTATGAAGTTCAGGGAGTACCCCGCCCCTCTGAAACTCCTCCGTGTAGAGGTTGAGTTGGTGGGGCGTCAAACGTCGCTAAACCTCCAATAATATTCTAATGGATAACTGGCTGGTCCGTGTGTTTTCCTGGAAGACAGCCCAGTTATGGTTTCCTGGATCTCTTCCTCTGTAAGAGGTTTGGCAACGGTAGTTATATGTCGGTAGGATATCCTGTTGGGAATCTTCCAAGGGGGGGCCATACGCGATCACTGACTCCAAGCATGTACAAGCAGCTGAACACGCAATTTGGGAGAAGCCTAAAAAAACGGAGCTTTGTACACTACACTACAGGATATGAAAGAGATACAATAAGGAGAAGTCATACCTAGCGCCTGCAGGACTCCATCGGATGAATAGAAATTTTACATAACATATTTCACTGTACAATATGACAGGAGACCCATGGCCATAATGTGAGAGTCCCCCATTGGCCCACTATAATCTATGTTCTATATTGTGTGGTCCTGAAGAAGGTGGATTGTCACTATCCTTTACCCACCGAAACGTGCGTTGACTGTCTTATTGAGAGATCCTAGCTTGCAACACAACAACAGCAGAAATTGGAGACCTTTTCCCATTGTAATTCGCAGTGTATGTGAAGTGTGGCTGGAATGGGATTGAGTGGTACATATGAGAGGATGTGTGTTTTGTGATTGAATGACTGAGTGGATTGTGATATGGTGGTACCGACAGTCATATATGCTAATATTTAGCTGATATGTACATTGCAAAAACCTTTTATGGAAAATATATTAAAAAATCTTTTTCGTAAAAATGTGTTTTGAGATATAAGAAATCAAAGACTATGGGCCCGATTCACAAAGGTAAACTGAGACTAAAGTCTAACTTTGCAACTTTCGGTATTCACAGAGGGCATTTACGACTAGTAAAGGTAGGCCTTTTTCCCAGTTTTGGTCTCAGTTAAACTTAACACCAAAACTTAAGTTTAACTGAGACAAAAGTCTAACTTTATTACTCGTAAATGCAGTTTGTGAATACCGAAAGTCGTAAAGTTATACTTTCGTCCCAGTTTACCTTTGTGAATCGGGCCCTATATAATTCAAATAACTAGCAAACAACATTTTGGATATGTGAGCTGGAAAGCATGGCAGTATGTATTTATCTATGTTAAAAACTAACAAAAAGCAATTAGATGTGTGGTCAGGGTCGCACATATGTTCCTTCTCAAACCTTCAGGAGTTATATGCCCTCTCCCATACCCAATTCTATAGGTATTTTCAAATCAGGCACGCCCTTCATAACCACGTTCAAAATGCCAAGCCCCTCCCAGAATTTAATCCAGTAGAAGCCAAACTCCTAATGGGCAGCCTGGGTTGCGGGGGAGTTTCCCAAATCTACAGAACCCTCATAATAAACGCTCCTGGCTCACTTAGATACCTCAAGACCCAATGGGAGGGTTGGGTGGGTCTATTGGAGGAGGAAGACTGGTGTGATGCCCTGATGGCCCTTCGTGAGCTCACCATCTCCTCCAAGCTGCGACTAATACAAACGTATTATCTTTATGCAGCCTATCTCCCCCCCCCCACGTGCCTACACAAGGCAGGTCTTCGCTTCAACTCCGCCTGCCCACGGTGCACAGCTACTCCAGCGGACTTCTTTCATATGGTATGGTCCTGTGCAAGGATACAACTATACTGGACCGCAGTGACTAAAGACCTTGTTGAGGTGTTGGGGTGGGCAGTACCCCTCTCCCCCCTTCTGATCCTCCTTGGGATATTTGAGGGTACGGGTGGCACAAGGCCTGAAAGGGCCTTTCTAGGTATGGCCCTCCTTGTTGCAAAGCATGATGTTGTGGCGAAATGGTCCCTCCTCCCCACCTTTTCACAGTGGCGGTGTGGGGTGGATTAGTGTGCCCAGCAGGAACGGGTGGTGTTTTGAGGCGAGGGGCTGCCCCCAAAAGCATGAGCGGGTGTGGGGGAAGTGGCTGAACTTTTGACCTAATGTATTCAAGTTGCAATGTCTGGGAGACCAAACACCATTTGTACGTTTATGCTCTGGTTTTTCATCTTTGCAATATGAACCTGTTGTACAATGTACTGTATCTGTGCCACGAGTACTGTTGGCCTCCTTGTGGCCATTGAAACTTAATAAAAATTGTATATAAAAAAAAACGAACAAAAAATTCAACTAATGCTAAAGTAACAAATATAAATGGTTTGAAATTGCTTTCGGTTAGTCCATTTTGCACTTAGAGCTTCTGTAGAATATATACAGGTGAAGTGGAATATCGTGCTTTGTCTAGAGAACCAATTCTAGGCACAGTTGGTCTGCCTGGAGGGAGAATTTTATTATTGTGTATTTTTTTTAGCATATAAGAATAGAGCATAGTAGGTTTTACTGCATTAAGAAAATCACCCTCTTATTTCTATATCCGCCAGCCAAGGCGGCTTCCCCACCCATAGTAGTGATGGCAGCTTTCAAAAAACCAATGGGGCCATTGGTGAGTAGTTGGTAATGCTGCTTGTCATCAGACAGACGTCTTCCGCATTCTTCTCTGTGTGTAGTTTAAAACTGCAATGGCTACTCCTTTGTCTGCTGTTTTTATGATGTTTCATCATTTGATATCAGATCACTTAGTTCTTGTTCTTTTCTGGGAAAGTTCACCATGTTGTTACAATGTTTGTTCTCTAATTTAGTGAGATTTGTAAGTAGAGCTTTCTCAAAGGGGAGTAAATTAGTGGGAATTATATTTGATAGGGGTAAAACGTGGGCTTCCATGTTGGCCCTGTCCCATTTTCTTTACCACACTGAAAGAATTGGTAAAGAATAGCAATAGAAGTTTTCTAAACAATTGAAGAAGCTCTGCCCTGGTTTTCGTTGGATCATATTTGTTGGTGGAGACATACACAAGCCCTGTTAAATCCCTTTGTTTGTAATGATGTTAGGGTGGTGTCTGAAAGACTGATGGGTAGGTTAGGTTCTATGTCTGTTATTATTGTTGGTCCTACCAGGCTGGATAGGGTTTCTCTAGAGCGGTGATAATCAGTCTCTCTCCCCAAGAAAGCGCACCCTTCGTGTGAAAAGAGACAAGCCTGGCCATAACACTACCCTGAGGAAAACAGGGGTAAAGATAGAGACAGGTGAAATCTTCATGTAGCACGGCTCAGTATGTCACAGGATGTTCTCAAGGACTCACTAGACCTTCGGGTTTCTATATTCGGATACATTAGACTCCAATCAGTAATTACCATTAACCTCTCCAAGGCCCAGAACTCAGAATGGTACTTACCAGGGTCGAGAAGAGAAAGCTCTGTTATTAGCCCCCACATTCCAAGAAACAGCCGGAGAACCGAAGGGCAGGAAACTTGGCCCAGCAAGTCTTTGGTCTGTGAATCTTCTGAAGGCGACCAAGGAGAAGAAGGAATGTCAGATGGGGAATAGCACGGGATTGTATGAAAGAAGGGGATAGTGAAAGAAAAACTAGAACCCTGCCTATGAGGGAACTAATTGCAGAGGGAACCAGGGAAAGGTAAAAACAACAAACATGTTGGAACGCCAAAACAGGTGTGGACTTAAATGGAAGTGAAGGGAGCTCCTTAAAAAAGCCTAAAACTTTCACTGTAGGATCCCTTCATTGGATACAAACAGGCAAAATTGGATGTGTTGAAAATGCCCATATGGTGATTGGGACCCTCATCAATGCTACTTTTGTCCCCAGCGCTGAAAGTTCAGTGTACACGTTTGTAATTTCTGTGTTTTTTCATATGTATTCTCTTTTTGTATTCTGGGTGGGTAGTGGGTAGTGTAGTAATGCCCTTTAGTGCAAGTTTCAGTGGCTTTAAAAGTGAAACTTTGTATATCTTTATTTTTGTTTGGTATTGCTCAGAAATTCTTTGAATTCTGACATTTCACTGAATATTTTCTCTAGTCTGTTTTTGTATGTAGTGATCTGCACCAGGGTTTTCATGTTGGGCTCTTTGGTAATTATTTCTACCAACATGGTGTCATACGTTATTTTAGCAGCGTTTACTATTAAGGTCAACTAATCCCTGGTGCATTTCCATGCTATATATAAAGTGGAGGACCTCATGCAAGATCATTGGCTTATTTGATATTATGAAACCTTTAGGAACAGCTTTTTTTCTGAGATATTCCATCCTTATGGCCCCATGAAGGGCTGTTTTCATCTGTGTTTTGTCCAAGGTGGAATGGGCAGAAATATTGGTATCTCCTAGTAGGGATAGACCTGCTAGGCTCCAGCTTTGGATCCCAAGGACACTATCTCCAGTTGGGCAATAGAGTTTGTAGAAGATGGGTCAGATTTCAGCAACAAATGAAATGAGTGTAATCAGCATCTGACAACATTTGATAGCCAAAAGACTGGATGAGCTGTCCGAAGAGCTGAATATACAAATGAAATAAAATAGGAGATAGGGCAGAGCCCTGTGGAACTCCGTAGGGAACCTTTGTCTCAGCCAATCGTAAAGGGGAAGAGATACCACCTGAATCGAGATATCCAAGAAATAAGGGAACCACTGCAGTTCAGAGAGTTCCACAGCCTTAAGACCACGAGGGATGGTATGATGGACTATATCAAATGCTGCGGATAGCTCAAGTAGTAACACGCCTACATCTACACCTTTATCCCTCTATGTTGAAGTTATGAAGCCGCTGGAGTTATTGCCCTTTGATTTACCCATAATTAAAGACCAATACAGGGTCTTGTGGAATCCCTCAATTGTATCAACCAGCCACAATATATAGCGTTCACACAACATGCAGAATAGAGATTCTGAAGGTGGAATCTCCTTTGGGCATGGTAGTTTGCTCCAACTCCGTTGGTGGTCGCTCACCCTTGTAGGTCTGCTCTGCTACGTGCAGGAGCTAAACGTGACCGGCACAGACTTGGTGCATATGTTATTGCTGATTAATAGTGATATTTCTCAGTTATATCCATAGAAGCAGTTGGTGCACATGCAGTGATCTCTTCTCAATGGCTGATAGTCACAAAATCAATGCAGGGAGCCAGAAGAGGGCTTGGCGGATACATGCTGATACATTGGGTTGATATGTTTATTATTGGCTAATCACAATTAAAGCTGCATAGATTATTTGCATTGCATGAAAAGAATGTTGCTTACATTTTTTAATGAGGTGCTGAATTAATGATTGAAGATACTGAAAACTTTTGTACTGGTCGTGGACTAGAATTTTGATTCATAGTCTTTCTAAATATATGAAGTTTAGAAACAATGACTTCATAGAGATTCTGGTGCTCATAGGTCAGTAATTTGCTTTGAGAATACACAGCCAAGAGAGCCTAAAGGAGGCTCAGGTTGCTTAATAGCTGTATGTTTGGCTTTTTGCAGAGTGAAGAGTGTAAAAGCAACGTACTATTCCATCGAGATGGGCACCAGAAGGCACATTCCTTGCTCATCTTTGACTTTGCTTGTGCTGGGAGGCTGTTCTGATGTCCCTCTTTTACTCTCTTTTTAAACCCTACAGGTGCTGGAAGACCAATCCCGCACAGTCCCAGGAGATGCTCTAATTCTTGCTGCCTTTACCTGCTACCTGGGCCCGTTCTCCTCAAAGCAACGAGAGGAGCTTATGGAGAAATTGCAGAGGCTCTGTTGGGGTTGGGATGTGTCTCTGCCCCCAGATGACTTGAGCAGGGAGCTTGAAAAATGTCTCTATGTTTCCTCCTGTCCTGCACCCCCAAACTGTCCCCTACCTATCCGAGAAGATTTCAGCTTTATAGATCTCCTAAGTTCAGCAAGTGAAAAGAGGGTTTGGTACCAAACCATGCCTTGTGAACAATCTGCAGGTCAAAGCTTAGCACTTTCTATACGGACCTGTGCCCGCTATTCCTGTCGTCACTGGCCGCTGCTGGTGGATCCTGACAAACAAGGAGAAGGATGGATAAGAATGATTCATAAAAGAGGTATTGAAGATGGGTGTATGAAAGTACCGAGTGGTATAGAAGACGGTCATAGAAAAAGGCAAAGTGGTATGGAAGATAGGCATGTGAGTGGACAGAGGAATATAAAAGAAGGTCATGACTGAACAGAGTGACACAGAAGGTAAAGCTCATATTGGGCCATGTGGCATGAAAGATGTCCAAAGGATGAGCGATGGTGTGAAAGATGGGAATACGAATAGACAGAGTGGTTTGTATGATTGGCGTGGAAGTTTAGGGAGGATGACATGAAAGATGTGCCTTGAGGTGGACACTGGTATGAAAGGTGGGCATACAAAAGGACAGAATGGTGTGGAAGAAGGGCTTACCAATAGACAGAGTGGTACAAAAGATGAGCTACAAATAGGTACATTAGTATGAAAGGTGAAGGTGACTAAAAAGTAGAATTGAATTAGAAATCTCCAGAGACATTGAGAAAGGTGGAAGGTGGAGATAGACATGAAGGTGTCGGTTCTGGGAGAAATACCAATGCAGTGGAATCAATGTCGTCTTACACTGCGTCTTCTCTGTAGTCTTGCAGACACCATGCGTGGAAGCTGTTGATGGCCACCCTGCCCCTGAAGCGCATGGGTCAAATCTACCCACAACAATATTAGACTCAAAAGAGGACCATCAGAAGCTATGCGTGTTGCCGGCTTCCGACCCGGATATTGATGAGAAGCTCCGGGCTGCGTCTAGTGAAGGTGGGCATACCTCTGTCAGGTGCATTACTTTGAGTCAGTAACTTGACATCTAGGGATGCCATGTTCTGAAATGACAAACGCCCTGCATTTGTGTGGCGCCAGGTGTCTCCTATGTGTTTAGCTACACTGTGCCCTACACCACTGCTCAATCTCCCTGTGCAGTATATCTTGAGAAATAAAGAGGAAAGATCATTTAATGTTGGAAACATGGATGTGTTGTTATTAATGTTATCAACATTGTAATGTTGGGTTCAAGCATACGACTCGATTAAGGTTTCTTGAGTGGCCAAGGATGGGTCTAGTGGACTGTTAGAGCAATGCTGCAGGACCCTATCACAGTGTTGCAGCAACCAATCTCAAGACTCATAGTCCTGGTGTTTTCTCTTGAGAATATTATTCAGGCTAATATTTTATATTCTCTGCAAAATGTACCATTCCCAGGTGCTGCCGTTCTGGTGACGCACATAGAGAGAGGATGCTCCAGCCCTGTGCTACAGGCCTTACTGAGGAAGGAAAGCTGCTCCAGTCAAGTCTCCCCCACCTTTCAGCTGTACATCAGCACCTCGCTGCCTTTTGATGCCATCGAGAAGGGTAAGTACCGGTGCATATGGACAGTGCAAAGCATGTTCGTATCTGTGAAGGTTCTGATCTAGCAGGTAAGGTACAGAGTCCGCAGGAGCATCTTCAAAGGCTAAAATGTCAGGGTTTCATTCAACATTTCAAACATGCAAACTCTTTCAAATTACAAACTTGCTGAGAATTGAAACTTGTTGAGAACTGCTGCCTTAGTTTCTTTATCCCTATAACCTTCTCTGATTGGTGTCTTGCAAGCAGTATATTTCATTGTGCCAACCTCATATTTGCTACTGCTATGGTATCTTACTCTAAAGAAGTGGGTATCGTACCACATACTGGAGGACCCAGAAACTGTTTCTCAAAGCTGATAAAACCAGAGATTTGTGCGGTTGGTATCATACGTGTTCTAGCTGTATATCCTCACATCTTCAGGTCAGTGAGCCTGTGTTGAAGTGCTCTTCACTTAGGAGATGCCAGCAGTGACACAAGTTGTTGACAGCAGCTGGTCCTCGTTCTAGCTCCTCGTCCTGTCCAGGGAATAGCCATCCACTGTATATATTAACACTGTGTATAATCATTATGACAAGTTCTCTGAAGAACCACCTCTTTCTTCGGCAGAGCAAGCATGACCCCATACCACAGGAGATATAGGATTCTCAATTGAAGAAGAGGTAGGCACAGTGGCTGGAAAACTGCTCATCCGCTAGTCAAGATGTGAGGCACCCTATTCCAAGGCTTCCTCATGCCCCACGCGAAGGGCACATAAAAGGTCAAACACACTTTCTTAAGTAACCCCGAGGTCACACTGGCTTGGTTGTGAAGGTGGGAAATAGTCTTGCAGTTCAAGTGAGTGAATGTTTCACTTCCAACCACTTATAGCCCATTGGAAACCAAAACTCCACTTGCTCCAGAAATGAGGTTGTGCCATCACGTCAAGTCTTATTCCCCATCTTGCTGCAGTCAGTGCCCAATGGCCTCAAGCTTGGTGTCTTCTTTTGGGCATAATTCCACCAGTTTGCCATCATCAGACATTAATTCATTATCATAAACATTGAATATATTTGACTATGTGCAGGATAATGTAAAATATGTTAAAAAAACATATCTATATTCAGGTTTCTTAAAACAAATAAAACAAATAGACAGCTCCTTACTGAGAAATATCTCTAGTGGGTACAGTTGCATAGCAGCTGGTCACATAACACTTAAGGCATTAAAAAGTGTCTAGAGAAAGAAGCATTTTGCTGTGTGTCCATTTATATCAAGAGTGCCTGGTACCTGATCAGGTTGCAGAAGGAGAGTTGCACTGGGTCAATGTGCACCACCACCTGAAATAGTAAAGTGGGAGGAATGGGAATGGCAATATGTTAGAAATGGGGTCTCTAGCTGGCAGTGGTTTGCACCCTGTCCAAGTAGGGACCCTTCCTTCTACTCAGGGTAAGGGGATCACACAGCTAAGATAACCCCTTCTCACCCCTTGGTAGCTTGGCATGAACAGTCAGACTTATCTCAGAGGCAATGTGTAAAGCATTTGTACATAAACACAGAGCAACACAGTAAAAACACTACAAATGGACACCACACCAGTTTAGAAAAATAACCAATCTTTATCTAAATGAAACCAGACCAAAAGGACAAAAATACAACGCACACAACTCAAGATATGCCTTTTAAAAGGTTTAAAACAGTTCGGTCCATATAAAACTATGGCTGCCTCACTTTTAGCATAAAGTGCCTGGGATGAATCAAAATCCCAAAAGACGATAACAGGGGAGGTGAAGCGCCAGAAAAGCAAGCGATGCGTCGGGTCGTTACACGCAGCGAAGGTGATGCGTCAGTTCCTTACACGAAGGGAAGGTGATGCGTCAGTTTCTTGCTCCCAGGAGAGGTGATGCGTCGGTTCCTTACTGCCACGCAGGGGAGGTGATACGTCGGTTCCTTACTGGGAGAGGAGGTGATGCGTCTGTTTCTTACTGTGCTGGGAGGTGATGCGTCGGTTTCTTACCATGCAGGGAGGTGGTGCGTCGATTCTACGAACAAGCAGCCTCGATTCCTTACTGAAGCCCAGCGTTGATGTACACTTGGCTCACAGGTGTGATGCGTGGAAAATCCGGACGTGCTGGAGTCTATGCGGCAGCGGTGAAACAGGTGTTGCGTTGATTCTCCCAGCCGCGAACAGGTGCTGCGTCGATCCTTCGACCGCGGCGATGCCATGGTTTTCAGCCACACAGCAGGACCTGCATCAGAGTCAGAGCAGGTGTCTCGGATGTCAGAGACACGGAGCTCCAGACTCGGGCTGCGGCAATCTTGGAGACCGCAAACAGGCCCTGCGTCGGTTCTTCGGTCCCGGCGAGGTGATGCATTAGTTTTTCAACTGTGCAGCAAGCTTGCGGCGGGAAAAATAGGTGTAGAAGTTTGCAGCATGGATTTTTAAGTCTTGAAGCAGCAGAACCACCTCCAAGGGCCCAGAACTGGAATTGGCACCACTTGGCAGGTCAGAACTCCCAGCAGTCGAGTTCAGGGATCCTGCAGTTGAAGTCTTTGATGGCCCTGAAACGTCTTAACAAGAGGTAAGCACACACAAGGCCTTGGAGAATCTTCTCAAGCAGGATAAAAAACAACAAAGTCCAGTCTTTGTCTTCTCCAAGGCAGAAGCAGCCACTGCAGGACAACCCAGCAAAGCAACACAGCAAAGGGGCAGTACTCCTCATGACAGCACTCCAGCTCTTCCTCTTGGCAGAGTCTACTCTTGATCCAGAAGTGTTCTAAAAATGTGGGGTTACAGGTCCAATACTTATACCCCTTTTAGCCTTTGAAGTAGGCATACTTCAAAGGATAGTCTATGTAGTGCACAGATCCTGCCTTGCCCTGTCTTGGCTCCAGACAACCTCTAGGGGTCTGGAGATAGCATTGTGAGAGGCCAGGCACAGCCCTATTCAGGTGTCAGTAACAACTCCTCCTTCTACTCTAGGTCAGGAAGGCCCATCAGCCTGGTGATGGGCAGTCTGGATATGCAGGACACACCTCCGCTCCCTTTGTGTGACTGTCTGGAGTGAATGCACAAACGGCCAACTGACAGTCTAAACCAGACATGGGTTCCACAGGCAGGCAGAGGCACCGGATGGTAAAGCAAGAAAATTCCCCTTTCTAAAATTGGCATTTTCAAACACACAATTTAAAAGCCACCTTCACAGAAAGATGTTTTTAGATCCTGATTCCAGGGAACCCAAGCTCCAAATCTCTATCGCTTCCCAATTAAAAGTTACACTTGTAAAGTGTTACAAGATAGCTCCAATGATAACCTATGGGAAAGATACTCCTTGCAATTATGAACAAGTATTTGCAATGCAATAGGTCTCGCAGTTACACGAGTTAAAGCTATTGGCATTGTAAATAACAATGCCTTTTATTTATGTTTTTAAAACGAATACAAATATAAAGGCATTGGTATTTGCAATGTCAATAGCTCAAACTCAGCGTAAATGCGAGACCTATTGCATTGCAAATGCTTGTTTTTACGCAGCCTGTTTTCCTTAACGGAAAACAGGATGCGTTTCAAAACAAAAATTAAAAGTTTTCTTTTCATTTTTTAAGATTAAGCAGTGGTTTGTGTGACCACTGCCTACTCTTAAAAACGTTTTTACAATAATTTACAAAGAAGAAGGGGTCCCTTAGGGACCCTTCCCGTTTATGAATCGGTTACCACCTACTTGAAGTAGGCGGTAAAATGCAAATGTTTTGCGACCGCATTTCGTTCGCAAAACATTCTTACATACCATTGCTAGTCGCTATTAGGAAGGGACGCACTTAACATGCCCCTTCCTAATAACGAATTGCAAACACATTTTGCGATTTGGCAATAGGTTACCGAATCGCAAAATAGAGCTCTGTACATTGAAAAATGCTTTTTCCAGTCGCAAATGGCCCGATTCTTTGAATCGGGCCGTTTGCGACCTAACAAAAGCTATGAACATCTGGCACGAAGTGTGCAAACCTCTCTCTAGAAATATCCATGGGATGGAAATAATTTCAGTGATCTTGTCTTTCGTGCACTTTTTCAGTAGGATTCCAATATTTGTACATAAAGCTCTTAGAAACTGACCATAAGACATGACTTTGACACAAGGAAAGGAGCAGAAAAATAATGCTGGGGAAATGAGAACACCAAATGTAGAGTGACACCTAGACATTCAAAGCCTACTGAAAAGGCTGACTAAACAATGACAATCAAGTGCTAAACTAAACAGACCACCCCTCATTTATCAGATACCACACAGTCACGGTGATTACACAAGGAAAACAAACCTATTGTGGATACAGTGACAGGAAGGAACTCATCAACAAATCCCCCAACACACACAGAAACTCAGATGGAGATCTCCATAATACCATGTTCTTCTCTGAGGGCATACACGTCCTTGTTTATAGTCACGTTAGTACGCATAATCTCATGAGATATTCACTTTCTTCTGTCTCCTTGGAGACACTACAACTTAAAGCCTCACTCATGAAAAACTAGACCTCAACCCCTAACTACCCTGTGCATCCCACCCAGTGCTATTCCCCAGACTTAAACCAAGAATCCACATTTAGATTTAGAGTCATTGCTTCTCTCTTTTGTAGGGCACCTCCTTACCTCTCTCTAGACTCCAAACATGCCTCACAAGTGCCGGTGCTGTATTAAACTACTGATAACCTCATTGTCCTCAGCTACTTACCCCCATGTACAAACCACCTAATGAGCTCGCATCTCAGACAGTTCTCCTTCCCCGGGGATTGGAGGCATGGTCTATGTCTGATTCTCCTCACATATTTCTGAGGACCTCCCAAAATACTGACTTTAAATCAAAGACCAGTAAAAGCATCAACTACAAGATAGCAACTTGCAAACTATTGCCAAGGTAGGAAAAGAATGATAAATCTCTACTCCCTCGTGTATGCTTACTTGACAATGTTGAGCAAGTCAATATTTTGCAGTTGATATTGTTGTAGGTTGACATTTTTGTGATCAGTCTTTTGACATAAACTCATTGACAACGATCCCCAAGTTTTATCCATTCCTCCTGTTTTTCATGCCACTTACTCGCACCTTTAGCGCTCCCATCTCTTCTCTGTCTTTCACTCACCACCATTATACATAAACTACCAAGCCTTATCTCATTTCATTGCTCATCTTTTCATTCTCAAATCCTCCTGCTTCTCTAAAGTTCCTAGTTAAATTTAATCGAATGAGTCATACAGCGAGCCTAAAATACAGGTCTCATCATTGGAATTAGGCCTTGTTTACTCTTTGCATCGCTTCGTTGATTACAAAATCATGCCTGGCTTGAGTGGCAGCTTCAGATATCACACCAGGTTGCCAAATCCCATAAACATTAATCTACTGCTTCTCCTTTCGCCACTTATTCCTCACACATGTTAACGCTGTGATCTTCCACTGCTCTCCTTTGACATTTGCCGACTTGACATGTGCCACTCTCTGGCCTCTCAGATGGCTCAGTGGAAACTTCCACTGTCCCTGGACAGCTTGCAGCCTTGCTTTCTTCAAGGCTCATGGTAACGCGCGAGCTGTGCATTGGGTCTCCAGCCTGCTACTGGCCCGCATCAAAGACAGCACCACACGCAAGATCAAGATTGTCACCTTCAAGCCTTGAAATTCCAAAATCCTAGAAAGAGCGATAATTCTTAGTATTTTTGCATCTGCTGAAGCTATTGTCATTTGATACAGGATTCTGCCTCCTAGGCCTCAGACTGGTGTCTCCCAAGTCTAAAGCTCTGTTACACCCTTTAATTGGAAATTAAACCACCCCTCTCTGTCTGCCCCTCAAAGTGCACTAACACACCCTGTTTTATGCAATTCCTTTTCTGTAAATTCTTTAAAACCTTGGTAGACAACAATGCCACTGTCGTTACGTAACGACGGTAAAAGCCTACGTTCTGGAAGTGACTAGAACCTGGAGCGCAGGATGTTGAGTCACGACATCACCTGAAGCTACTTAGTCTAGTTGTCTCAGGTTAAGTGTGAGTGAGCTGCCTCAGAGATGGAATATGATGTTCTCTGGACAGGTACTTTGTTTACCAACATACCTATTCTGAGAACGCCTACAAAAACGCTTGTCAATAAATCTGATCGGTTTTCGAGCAAGTGATGAATGGTGTCTCCGGGGTCTCGAGTGAGCTGTCACCGCTGACGGGGTTGCATCACTCCTCTCGAGTGCTTCACAGCTTGCTTTGAATGGCATGCTGGCAAGGACTCCTGGCGTCTGGGGGCAGTGGATAGAGTGCCTTCCCCCATGTAACCTCTCAATGTGCCTAAAGCTTTGCAGTGCTGTCAACTACAAGGTTATTTTTGAACCAGTGTGTCCTGTGAGCAGCAGGGGCATGTAAACAGAACAGCACATCAGTACACAGTGAACCGAAAGACGACTGTGCACCGCAATGTTTCTTTCTTCTTCACATTCCACGATTGCGTCAGAAGTAAAGTGACCAGTGCAGCATTAATGTGCCAGTCACGATGGAATGTTGCTGCATCTCATCAAGTGGTTTAAACAAACTTCCCTGTATGTCTACAGAGTTTGCTGGCAATTAGAAAATTGGGCTGCTCAAGCAAATCGTTTAGCTGCAGAGCCACATGGCTATGGGTTCGAACGCTGTGACAAGATAGTGAGATAGAGTAAGAAAGAACGAGGAAGGGAGAAATGTGGAGAGAAAGAGATAAACAAAATAAAGCAAGACAGGGCAACAGTGAGAGACCGCAAGCAAGAGAAAGGAAAAGTAAAATAGAGCGAAACAGAGACAAAGGAGCATAGAAAGAGAACGATGGAGAGAGAAGGAGCCGGTGATAAAAATAAGAGAGACAAAATAAAGTGAGACAGTGAGAAAAAACAAAAGGAGGGAGAAACACAGAGAGAGCGAGAGATGGCTAAAGAAGGAGAGACACAAAGAGCAGGAGAGAGCAATTTAGAGAAAGAGAAACATCGAAAGGTCCAGAGAGTCAGAGACAGTGGGAGAGAGCGACTCTTTTCGTGTGGGGGGAGCGGGGGGGGGGAGGGTAGGCGCGGAGAGACACGGTGGAAAGAAACAGAAAGAACAAGCCCGAGCCATTCTGGAAGCGTTCTCCGGGCCGCTCTCAGTGCGACCCGGAAGTCAGGCAAGCTTGCCTGGGACATGGGCGGGGCATGGAGCGCGCGGCCGGAAGTGTCCGGGGCTCCCGTGAGCTGAGGGAGCCCCGCGTGTTGCAGCCCGCATGCAGGAGAAGCGCGGCGGGAGCCCAACCCGCACTGGCAAGCCGTACAGGGAAGTCAGAGTGACCGGGTGAAGAGGCGAGTCACCCCTGACATGGAGGAGACCAGCCGGGGAGCAGCGCAGAGTCCCTACAAGAGCCGGTGAGTGGGGCGCGCCGCGCTTGGACAGGAGATGTGCACGCGTATGGTGCGAGCAGGAGTTATGATAACGCCGCGAGCCGTACGCGTGCACATCTCCTGTCTGTTAAGCTTGGACACAGACAGTTGATGTGCACGAGTACGGCTTGCGGCGTTATTACAACTCCTGCTCGCACCATACGCGTGCACATCTCCTGTCCAGGCCGTGCCGTACACGTGCACATGTCCTGTCCCCCTTCCAGACGAAGTCGACGACAATAGATCTCGCATAGCGAGCAGCGCTTTGCGCTGCATCGCTAGGCGAGACCTAAAAACGGAACTAGCAGTATTTCACTATCAGGACATGTACAACACACCAGTACATGTCCTACCTTTCACATACACTGCACCTTGCCCATGGGGCTACTTTGGACCTACCTTAGGGGTGCCTTTCATGTAGTAATAAAAAGGAAGGTTTGGGCCTGGCAAGCAGGTGGAAATTTCAGTTTGCAACTGCACTTGCAGACACTGCAGTGGCAGGCCTGAGACATGTTTACAGGGCTACTTATGTGGGTGGCACAATCAGTGCTTCAGGCCCACTAGCAACATTTGATTTACTGGCCCTGAGCATACACAGTGCACTTTACTAGGGACTTACCAGTAAATCAAATATGTAAATCATGGATAAACCAACATAATCACAATTTAGATAGAAAGCATATGCACTTTAGCACTGATCAGTGGTAAAGTGCCCAGAGTCCTAGAGTTAACAAAAACAGGTCAGAAAAAATAGGAGGAAGAAGGAAAAAAGTTTGGGGATAACCCTGCACCAATGGCCAGGTCCAACACAATGTATATGGTCACTTGCAACAAGCAGGACATCCCTGGAGACAAACGCAACAGAGGAGCTAAAATTACAGCAAAGGAAGGTGTATCAGAACTCAGGCGAGGGAGATAGTTAATAGGCCCAACTTTTCCCGCCCCATCAGCACAGCACCTACCTGCATAGGATGGCTTAGGTACTGTGAAATAGATAATTCCAAAGTAACAGTTTTTGTCAAAGAGCAGTCCTTGCATTATTCTTGAAGCAACAAGGGACATTAAAACAAGACCGCAGGTAGAAGTAGCTCTAAAAAAAGAGTCGCTAATCATGGGCAAATTACATGATTTGTAGGTGCAGAGACCGAAAAGAGCTGTAAAAAGCAGCATCCTGGAATGCAAGGCAACCTCTTAGAAGACCTGTTTATGTGACAAACAACAAGGTAATTCACTTGAACTGAGCTGGTTTGTACAAGGATGACTAGGAGCTACCATCTTGGATTGAAACGGCCATCTTAGATTAGACCCTCCTTCTTGGGTTGGTTAACCATCTTCAGTTGGGGCTACCATCTTGAACTGAGGTCAGGGAAACATGGCTGCTTTCCAGCAAGTTAATTCACATCCTGTTGCATGCAGCTTCCCTGGCGTACTCTTACAAATTCCTCCTCTGTACCTTCCTCTTCCCTTGTGGACCCATATCAACTAGCTATTGTTATGCACACACATCACAGCCCCGCAGAGCAGGTAAGCATACTCATGTCTGATTCCTGTCAAAGAGACGTTCGTATTTCATGGGATGCATATACTCTTTATTGATTAATGTTAGCAGGATATACAAACTGACCTAATATTTTTACATTACCCAGAAAATATGCTGCATTACTCTCACTATGCTTCTCCCTCGTGCTGCTACTTTTCTGGTATTGTGTCCAATAGAGCCCTTGTCCTCTGCGGCTTCTCACCCCTTGAGACCCTCAGGTTAGCTGCGTACAACAATCCTGCCTAGACTTCAGGGTTAGAGTTTGCTTCTTTAAGATATTTAATCTCCACCCCATTGTGGCTGTGTCGGGCAAAATCAGGAAAGCCAAGAATGCCATGGTGACACTCAATCAACAGGAGGGTACTTTGTGTTACCACACTCCAGATATGGCCTCATCTTTGAGATAGTCACTTTGAAGACACCACTTCTTATAGTTATGATATCCCTCCTGGGCCCATAAGTAGAAGTATTTTAGATGTATAAAGAATCATCCTCTCTAATCAGGTGCAGCGGTTCTCAGATGACATGGGCATGAAAAACTCAGGGTCGTCTCTTACACATTTTAACTACAGCTCCAATGCTCTAAATGGCACATTCCAGTAACAGTTTACCAAATACTGTATGTGTGAGGCAGGCATCCTGTTCTCTTTTAGCGTGGCATTTTCTGTTCTCCCAAATTCTCCCCAAGTCGATAGCTCTTCTTTTTCTTTCTCTGGTATCTGTTTTTCTATGAGGCCCTACTTCACCACCGGAGCCACAGGTGTGTCATTCAGCTAGTCTAGTGATTCCACCATTGCTAGAGTGTCCAAGTCTGAGTTCAGAGGAGCAGGTCTGAGTTCCTCTTGTTCTCCTTGTATCTGTCTCGCTTTGGTCCACACAGTGGTAAAATAAGTTTCTATCTTCTTGGTTCCTTTTCTTCTGATTGGTTTTTCCTTACATGGCACTCCACACTGTTCAGCCGTTACCTCCACTTAGGTAACCTTGAATGCAGATGATCTTGCTTAAGAAGGGTCTCCAGCTCAGCTGTGTTTTACTGTGATACCGCTTGAAAAAGACTGAGAAGTTAGCGAGGTTGGACACGGAACAGTCCAGTCCTGCTAATTCTACACCCAAATTTGGAAGCATTAGATCTCTCATAGATTAACATGCTTAAATCATTCCCTAAGGTTACATTTTCAAAGAAAACCATTTGTTTTAGTACCCCAGTCACCTCATTAGAAAAGGTCCAAAGTCCAACCAATGACGTGACAGCATACTGAACTCCACTCCACCAGAGGATGCCACGTCTCCATTTTTCTACTGCCGGTCGTGTGGAAAGGAGTTCTTTTCACAGTTCTTCCCAGAAACATACTTTTCTGCATTTTGACTGAATTCATACATTTTTCAACAACTTCTTTGCACTTCATAGAGCAGTTTCTTTTGTGGAGTGATTATCTCTTGGTTATGATCTAGTGTATTTTCGACTTTTTCCACAAAATGACAAAATCTAAGACCTTGTGCTTTATACAATTAAAATAAATTGTACAACTTATCTGCTTGCCAATGGAGACATAAAACTGCAGATTATAAAATATAAAAATATATTGCTCTTTCTCAACCAGACCATTAATGACTGAGAAGGTCACCTGCTCAGATGGTTTAATAATGGAAAAGCTACAGACCATTCATTTTCAGGCGAGGAAACTTACCCTGAGCAAAAGCAATCCTTCAAAAGACACTTCGAAAAACAACGATTTGACAGGACGAAATGTAGCCCTGTAGAACCACCCAGAAAGGCCACAAAAAATCAGTCAGACAGGCCGAGCACAGCATCTTCTTAGTCTCTGCTAGCACCAAAGAAACCCTCTTGGAAAATCTGAGACACCATCAATAACTGTGCCAATAACGGTCCCTGCTGCCACCATCAGCATCTCACCATTGATGCCCA
Organism: Calotriton arnoldi; assembly: GCA_963921515.1. NCBI lineage: Eukaryota > Metazoa > Chordata > Amphibia > Caudata > Salamandridae > Calotriton > Calotriton arnoldi. Next base: position 671,387 of record CAWUFW010001169.1, read on the forward strand.
TTGCCATTGTCAGTACTGTCAACACCTTTCATTGATGATGATAACCACATCTGTGGCATACACAATACCAACTTCAACGAGGACCGCGAAGACCATCACAGTGATGACAATATAGTCGATTCCCCTATCTGGATGTTTCAAAAGGCCAGATGTTAAACCATTCACTGGGCCGTCTAGATCTTGAAAGCCACTGGATACATCTCCCACTTAAGTGTCATCTTGGCCACCTAAGAGGCTGTTGATACTGAAGGAGAATCATAAAATGAGGATACTTTCAGGAAGGCAACTAGTCCTGAACAACAACATGTAAGATACTAGGAAGTCAGAGGAAGGGCAGTGTGAACATGGTGGAGCTCAAGAGGATTTGCTGATTTGAATATGGTATTGTTTTGTGAAACACATAAATTCATTCTAAAGTTGATACTATATATTTCTGTTGGAAATGGCCCTTTTTGCAGGGTTATCCCCAAACTTTTTTTTGCTTCTTCCTCCTACTTTTTCCTGACCTGTGGTTGTTGGCGTTAGGACTCTGGGCAATTTACCACTGCTGATCAGTGCTAAAGTGCATATGCTCTCTGTGTAAATTGTTATTGTGATTGGTTATCCATGATTGGTATATTTGATTTACTGGTACGACCCCGGTAAAGTGCACTAAGTGTGCCAGGGCTGGTAAATCAAATGCTACTAGTGGGCTTGCAGCACTGCTTGTGCCACCCACATGAGTAGCCCTGAAAAGTTGTCTCAGGCCTGCCACCGCAGTGCCTGCGCGCAGTTTGCTAACTGCCATTTTGACCTGGCCAGTGTACCCACTTGCCAGGCCTTACCCTTCCCTTTTCTTACACATAGGACACCCCTATGGTAGGCCCAAGGTACCCCCCTGGGCAGGGTGCAGTGTATGTAGAAGGTAGGACATGTACTTGTGTGTGTACCATGTCCTGATAGTGAAATACTGCCAATTTCGTTTTTCACTATTGAGAGGCTATCTTGCCCATAGGACAGAATGGGGAATGCTGTGTAACATTTTACCTGCATATCTTCCCATAGGAGTGAGATAGAAAATTGGAGTCTGGTATCCCTGAACTCAGAATTTAATAACACATCTTTTAGGAAAGATGGTTTTTAAATTCTGTGTTTGAAAATAGCACTTTTAGAAGGTGGCTATTTTTTTGTTCATCCTTTCTGTGTGCCTCTGCCTGGTTGTGGATTGACTGTCTGGCTTTGGAGTGACAGGGGCTGGGGTGGCTCCAGGAGTTGGGTGAGTCAGCCTGGGCTGAATAGGCCGGTCTGCATTTGGAGTGGTGGGAGGAGTAGTACCAGTCCCTGACTAGGGCTGTGCCTGCCTTCCACAAAAGACTGGCTCCACCTCCTGCGGTGTGTCTGAAGACCCTGGCCCACACTGACAAAGGAAGAAGTTGTGCACTGGCAGAGTGCACCCAGAACTGGTTTGGACTGGGTTCAGGACCCCTTACACCTAGAGAACAAAGACATTTGGGGTATAAATATTAGAGCTGAAACCCCTGTACTTTAGATCATCCTGGAAGTAAGAAGAACCTTTGCCAAGGAGAAGAGTGCGAGAAACTGAGAAGAAGGACTGCCCTTGCTGTGTGTTCTGGGGCTGACTTACAGTTGCTATTTTGCCAAGGGAAGGAGAAGGACTTTTGCTGTGTGCTGTGTCCTCTTCTGAAAAGGACATCTCCAAGGGCCTAAGGAGAGCTGGCCTCCTGTTGTGGGAACTCAGGCATATCAAAGTTCCCAAGATCGTCCCTGCAAAGCTGTATGCGTGTGTCTGCATACTGCTGGTGACCTCTGTGAAGCCACCGTGTTAATTGGATGCTGTGCTTGTCTCCAACTCCGAAGTACTGAGGGTGTGTGCCTGCGCTCAGCGCTGCCGAGACCGTGACCCTCGTGGAGCAAGCAGCGTGATCGCCACTCACGGCCCGAGTCTGGGGAAGAAGACGCGCTGCAGCAGGAAGCTGCAACGAAGGACTCCTCGACGTGGGGATGCCGGCGCTCGTCGCGCCCCGCCCAGCAGGTCGCCGACAGCAAGAGAGAGAGGAGTGCTCTCCCCGGGGCCTGAGTCCTGCACTACCCGGGGGCCGTCCAAGGCCCTGGCAGCTGCTAAGTGAAGGCCGGGGGTTGTGGGCGCAGCGGCCCTCCCGTTTCTACATCGCCGACCGGCATGGTGAAAGCTCCCGCGGAGAGGGGGCCTCGTCGGAGGGCGGACATCCATCAGGTACGCTGACGCCCTAATCCGGCCTCGTAGCACTCGGGAGGGGGTTTACATGTGAAACCGCACTTGGTCCCAGATTAGCGGGCTGGCTGGTGACTGTTGAGGATTCCTCGCGATACGCGGCCCCTACCGGCACAGCAGAGAGTTGCAGTACCGGGGCCTGCTCCCCTAAGTCTGTTTATTCTCCACGCATTTGGGGGCATATTTTTGCGGTGCCTGACCAACGAGTCAGTATCCCAGGGGAAACATACCTCGTGACTGTTTTACGTTTGCCTGAATGGAATACAGAGTCTACAAGCTGATTTTTGTAACACTGATGAAAGCAATACAGCGTCTACAAGTTTGTTTTTTAATACGAACATTCCAAAGAACATTTCAAAGTAAAGCCTGAATTGTGTATGTTGGATTTCTGTCGTTTTGGTCCTGCATAATTTAGATAAAGATAACTATATTTTTGTAAACCTGTGTGGTGTCCATTTGTGGTGTTTCACTGTGTTACTGTGAGTGTTGGTACAAATACTTTACACATTACCTTGGGGATAAGACTGTCTGCTCGTGCCAAGCTACCAAGGGGGTGAGCAGGGGTTATCTATGGTGTGTTTCCCCCTTACCCTGACTAGAAGCAAGGGTCCCTATTTGGTCAAAGGTACCTACCTCTGCCAACTAGAGACCCCATTTCTAACAATTTCAAAAGTGCAATAAGAGTATTTAAAGGTAATAATGATATAGCATGTTTATGAGTACATGTTGATACCAGGCGATATATGCAGTTTTAATAGATGTCATGTTGTGTGTGTGTGAATATGATTTTTTCTTTGAAATATTCTGATTAAGTGTTTGAGACGAGCATTTATGTGGTGTAATGGAATATTAATTATAATTCTGAATGATTTAAAAATTGTTACTATTAATTGAATGTTATTTTCAGTCACTTATACATATTATTTTATATGAAGATTTCTATTGTAAATTTATATGTTTACTTTTTGTGTAAACTACACAAAATTAAGACCTAGAGGAAGCAAATATTTCGCTTAACACTTGTTGGCCAAAAATGTTTTAACCCAAAGGAAGAATAAAACCTTGTTCAACTATACAGACCCCCAAGGATTTTGTGTCTTCGACCTGCAAATGTTGCGGGCAAATAAAATTTGCGACCTGAATCCTTAAAATGTATGGTATTTTGCAGTTATTAGAAAAGTGCCTGCCACAAAAATGCTGCAAGGCCTGTGTGATGTCACTGCTGGAGACTGTGTTGTGTCACAATTTGTAACCTCGCAGAGTCTCCAGCCTCACATCGCCTCCAACTGGAAGCTGCCTGGTGTCACAGAGAGTAGATCACAGTATGAAACCTCTGCTCTCCTTGGCATCAGACAATTTGCGTCCCATGCAGTGCGTGGGCCAGCAGTGGTTGTAGGGGGGAGGCACAGGAGCGGGGTTGGGGGGCAGAAGAGTCTGGGGGAGAGGGACAGATGAGTCATGGGAGGAGGGGGGCAAGCTGGGAGTCACGGGGCAGCAGGGGGTGGAGAGGGGCGTTGGTTGCAGAGGAGAAGGGGATATGGCCTAGTGACTCCACTGGTTATCAAAGATCCAGGAATCTCAACCCAACCCTACCAGAGATTAAATCCTTTGAAGTTATTAAAAGGACTCAGCCCCAATAGAACAAGCTAGTGGCATGTTTCATCATCGAGACTCCACCCAGACACAAAGTGTATCTGGGTGGGTTCAACCTTTAGATGAAGGGAGTTCTTATCTAGATTGTTGGACACGTGGAACGCATGTGGACACGTGGGTCCGCGTGCCCTTTACCCTCTGACTTCTAAAACACAGCTCTAAGTAAATTTCAAACAGCTGGTGCAAGCTGTCCAGAATTTTAGAAAAATCCTTTTCCGAAATATCAGCATTTGGCTATTGGCCATCAGGTGTTGGGTGCTCCCATTCCTCAGCTAGTTCCATCTTATGCCCTTAGAGCAGCCTAAGTTCCTTACTGAATGTTAACCCAGACAGTTTTTGTGTCATGAGCCAGCAATCCAAAAGCATGAGGCAGCCGTGGGTCAGTAATGTCTACTAACTGGGGGCTTTCCTGAAGCTGTGGTGGAGGATAAAAAGGTTAGTTTAAGCAACAACCATTTCCACATTGGTCATTATTTCTGGAAGTCACACCTGTGCCTAGGCACAGGTCATGTATACAATTACACTGAAACCTACAAGTTACCCACTCCACTTGAGATTTATTAAAACTCTATATCCTGTCCATGCCATTGGTCTCAGAGCAGCTTGACAAGGACTTTCTTCCTTTATTTTGTTTCATTCTATAATGGAAAATGAGGAGATTAAAGTTGTATTTTTAGACTCATCCTCTTGTTTTCTTGACAATTTTCAGCTACACTAGGAGGTTGTACAGAAATGTGCTGCATATCCCTGACCTATTCAACTACCATATCACCGCCAAGTGTCTGGAAAAATCACTTTTAAATATTCATAGTCCAGGAGTGACCCAGCTTCTGTGTATTCAGTAAGGGATGGCTGACCAGCCTCTGTGCCAAACTTCTGCGTGCACGCTCTTTGTTAGTGACCATCAGAATTATATGGTTTGAGTTCCCGCACATAAGTGTGGATCAGTTTATATGTAAATAAAAGATATATTGTTTAAGGGGGGTTTCAATTTATTTTAGCCCTAAAATGAATGTGATGAAGGTTTGCAGCTATTCTACGTGATGCGTGACACATCTGATAAAATCAAGCGCACAGAGATGCAATTGAACTAGACAGGAATGAACACAATACTTGAATTTTGTGTTTTATTCTTTTTAGCGCTTGACTCTGCCATGCTGAAGAACCTGAGTGTGTTTTACATGGGAATCAGCAAATCGGATCTAGAAGGACTGGTCCTGGAGGAGATTCTGAACTCCGAGAAGCCAGAACTGCAGAGTGAAAGACGAGGCCTGGCTCTTAGTGTCCAACAGGTGGATGATGAGCTAAGGCAGACAGAGGTGAGAAGTGGATCCTGCAGAGGGATGCATGGCAGGAGGACTCTGGAAAGAGCTGGCAGTTGCAGATGGTGAGGTGTAAAGTACTGTGAGGTACAAAGGGATGATTGAACAGTGGAATGAGTCAGAAAGATGGAGGAAGGATCCAATTTCCAACTATATCTACACAAGATGATAAAGGGGGTAATTTGGAGTATCACGTTGTTCCTCCAGGCCGAAGGTAAGCAGAGGCCCTCGACTCCACTCACCCGGTACTGTGTCTCTTGACATACTTAGTCAGTAGGAATTTTTCTTTCTCTTTGTCAGTGCCATTGCTTAATTCTCCTGCCCAGAATCACCATGCTTCTCATAGCTGTTGTAGACTAGAAAAGTCTAGCTGTCGGCAGCCGTCTCTAAGTTGGGAGAGGCCTCTGTCACCATGACCTGGTGGGCTGTGGCAGACAGGCCATTAAGTCAGAGGTTTCTAATGGAGCCAGCTGAAGCGCCACCTTTTTCAGATCCCCCACATCCGCCAGACTAAGTGATCCCGGGCATATTGCACCCCACCTACATCTAACTATGCAACAGTCATATTCTGCAATAATTCAGAAAATGAGACCTTGACTGTTCTCTAGCTTCATCATGGTGACCCAAAAAGCTACTTTTCTAACAGCACGCAGGCAAAAAGGTACAATGAAATTACTTGGATCCTAAAGGATTACATAGGTTCTTCTAGAGGGAGGCCAGGAAATACAAATTAGCCTTCATAGCATACAGATCCACCAAAGCCTCAACTGCTTCTTTACAAAGCAGACAAACTCAAGAAATGTAGAGGCTCCAAAATTCTGAATTCAAAGCCTCTTTTAGGGTTGGGAGGTAATGGAAAAACCTCCAGTTCGTAAAAACAAATCTACATGCAGGGGAGAACCCACCAATGTAATGTCCTCCTTCATAGAGGTAACGTTAACCCAACCCTAAATCAGTCCTTAAATTCATCCCAAGAGTAGGAAATGGGAACTCCAGAATCCGAAACATGTTCTGGTGTGACCTGTGGCTTGTCCAGTCCCCCTCCCCCCATCCACCCCCTATTTTTTAGAATTCATTCGGGTGTTGGGCAGCTTTCGTAAGCCTCTGATTATTCACTTGTGTCTTGCTGGCGTTGTGGTTAGGACAGGAGTCAGCTTTTAATAGACATCTCGCAGAGTAGTCACCAGGGTCCTCACTGGGACCTGCAGCTTCAGCATGAAATGCCTGCCTTCCTAGTTGTAAACTATGGCGTTGTTGCTGCAAATAATGTGAGTGAATGTACATATATTAAGGATCAGGAGTGGGAAAATGCAGTGCCCTGTGAGACACTGAGATCTGAGCCTCAAGCAAACAACAATAAAATGGAAGAGTGATTGTCTGTGGGAACTCTGCCAGTGGACTTCCGTTCATCCAATGAAGGCTAGTAATATGGAATGATTAATGGGGTTGAAGTCAGTGTCATGGCCTGACGTCACCAGATATCATGTTGTGCACCCAGGATAAGAGGTGCTGTTCCTTCCCCTGGTTACAAGCCTTTCTACAGATTTTCAGGATGTACGTTGGCTCCATGAAAGCGAGCGGCTAGCTAAGCATGATCTTTGTAAAGATTTTGTATGGTGGAGCTGCAGACCACGTTAGCTGCTTGTCGGGGACATCATTGTAACCAATACTTATTGTGGGCTTTGGGTCTGCCCTTTGCTCATGGATGGATGGCTTTCTTGTCTATCTCAACTCCCCCCTCTTGATTTGATGTCCTTCCTCCTGTCCTACCATCGGAGCACTTATATGTATCCCTAAATTTCTATTGGTTTGGTGTATCCTTCCACTGCTGTGTCAAAGAAGTACACTAAAAAATACAAAGTCTGGCTTGACACTGCAGGAAAGTTCATGTCCTGCTGCTGTCTGCCCTTGCTGGCTCTCTGTCTCTCTCTCGCTCCCTCTCTATCTGTCTCTCACTTTTTCTTTCTCAAGCAGGCTATTTGCGCTCCTCTCGCAGTCACTCTCTTAGCCTCAGCATCTCCCACCATCATCTTTTGTTCTCTCCCCTTCAATGCTACTGCATCAACATTTCTTGTTTCTTTCCCCTCCCCAGCATCAAACACTGCTGTGTCTTGGTCTCTCTCTCTCTCTCCTCTCTCATTCTGCTCTGCCGACGCCACTCTCCACTGCTATTGGTTTTGCCAGTGCACTTGCATAATTAAGCAGGCATTGGCAAAGCCAATACCACCAGTCAGTCATCTTGGAAGAATATAAAATATTGTTCAGCTTTTCTAGAATGTTATTTTATACTTCAAAGATGGGCCACCACATTGCATGTACAACTTGGAACTTCATAGTAAGAACCTTCTTGCTGCTGGCCGGAGCGTACTCTTGGAGACCTCGGAGGACTCTGGTGGAGACCTCGGAGGACTCTAGTGGAGAAGGGACTCTGGTGGAGAAGGGACTTCTTTGTCAGGATAGACCAACTGCCCAGGCACACTAGCTGTGCTCCCTTCCTCACCATGCATTATGCTGGGTTTAGCCTAACAATGACTAGCTACCACTGCTGAGGGAGACAGTGACTCCCAGCACATGCAGCTTGACCATTAGAAGCCTGCCCCTCACCTGTCCTGCAAAAACAGAGAAGAAAGCCTGCAGAGATATAGAAGGCTAAGGTTTGATCTAGGTTTTAATTTGTAAACTAACAAAGGTTTTGTTTGTGGTTTTAGTTAGGCCCAAAATCCTACTAGTGCCTATGAAGAATGGTAACTATGCCCCCCTTGAGTCAATGACGTACATGTCATCTGCACTTGAAGGAGACGCTCTTTCGCATCAGCACTGACTGGCGTTGGTCCAGAACATGAATCTGTGTATCATTTCCCCCAATGCTGGGATCTGTCCTGGGTTCTATAGAAGTACTGCAAAGGCAGCTGGCCCTCAAAGAAGGTGAAGCTGTACTTTTCATAGTGGAGAGAAGAGGCCCCTAGCCAGGAGGACAAAGAGCTTTCCTTGATGTTTTAGACCAGTAAACACCATTTAGGATGCGACTGCAGTAATTATAGACTACTTTTCCTATCTCACTTCTGCATACTAGTTAATGTGTTTTTTACTTCTGTCGTAGTCAAGACCTTTTGTGAACAATGTACAGAGAGCAGCATTTGGGACAACCCCCCTCAGTGATTGACTTTAGGTCCTCCCCCTTCAGCCACTATTTGTTTGCCCTTCACTTTTAAATCAGCCCCAACGTTTTGCACAGTTTTACATTTAGTACTTTGATTAGCAAGACAAACAACTCCATCTCGGGCATTGCAGCAGAGCCCAGCCTTGCCCTCTGTACAGAGTGCAGTAACTGCTGAGTGCTGTTCGGCCTGTGCTCTGCCACGGCGGCCTGCTTTCACCTCACAGAGAGGAGCCGTAGGTGACAGGCTGCCTATCTCCTCACTTGCTGGTGATTCATGCGAGCTATGTATAGTTATAAAGCTAGATGGCTACCATCTTAGACTAGGGATTTACAATGAAGATAATGAAAACCACATTCTAAGATGGCCGCCATTTATCCATGTAGTAATTGAGAGCTCACTGTTTCAGAGTCCGCTGAGATTGGTGACTTCTCACCAGCTTAGGGAAAGAGGTATGCTACTTCTTCTGAACTCATTGCTGCAGACCGGTATGTGCTGCCCCTAGAATTACATCATCCCAGCTCAACCTGCTGCCACTCGCTTTACCGTAGCAAAGAAGAGGGTCGCAAGTAATCATTTATCCTTCCTCACTTCACCTGTGAAGCTAGTGATCCAAAACGACACCCCTTCTGCCCCTTGAAGCTTGGTGACACCTGTTTCCCCCACCATGGCAACACCACAGTATCCCTCCACACAGGTTGACCTCACACGTCACACAGCAACGGTGCTCTATAATCTACCATATTATATCCAGACCTATTAGCTTTAGCAGTGCTTGTTTGTTTTGACGTGTAACCAAATTTCTTTCTGTCATTGACAGGATTCGTTACTGGAGGAGGTGATCCAAGCCAATGAGCCTTTGCTACAGAAACATGACTTCCTTCCCATGGTTCATCGCTGTCAGAAGAAGGTGGCCGTACTTCTTTCCAACCTCCAGGATCTTGTGGCGCTGCAACAGCAGCAAGTGGAGTCTTTGGATGAGTATAGGAAATGTGCCCAACTTGGCGCCGGCCTCTACAGCACCATACAAGAGGTGTCTTGCCTCCACAAAATCTACAGCTTTCACTTGAGAACCTTCCTTTCACTGGTTAAAAATGTCATGTTGTCCAAGAAGAGGCCGAAGGTTGTGAAACGTGAGGTCTTACAGACCCGAGTGTTAGATCTTATGAACTCCCTCTCCAGCTGCATCCTATCGTACATAAGGCGGTGTCTCACCGAAAGCCATGCCAAGATTTTTCACTTTCTGGTGGCTACAGTACAAATGCGGCTTGTTGGACAGCTGACCAATCTGGAGTGGCTTGTCTTCCTCCATGGGCTTAAGGACATCAGTGTAGGCCAAAGCCTTTCAGAATCATCCATTGCGCGGCCCCAGTGGGTGTCTGCCGATGCATGGACAGAATGTTCCCGCTTAGAACTTCTTCCTGCCTTCAGATATCTGAGATCATCATTGGTGTACCAGTCCTGCCAGTGGCAAGAGTACTTTGCTCTCTCCTCCTCAGTGATTGGGCCTATCCCATGTGCCAGTCATGCTCATCTTACCCTCATTCAGAAGGCCATCTTGTGGCGCACTTTGCGTCCTGATAAGCTACTGAACGTCATCAGTGATCTCACCATGTGCATTCTTGGCCAGTCTTTATCAGAAGATCCTGAGAATGAAATAGCCTCAGAAAATTCTCACAACTGTACCAGTGTTCCGGTGGTGTTTGTCATGCCAGGACCAGAATTAGGAGGACCGTCTACTCATCCTCTCTACTCCATTGAGCAGATGGCCATAACACAAGGATATGAGGTAAGAGCGAGCATCAGTAGTGTAGACTACATGTCATGAAAGTACATTGCACAAGATAAGACACCTGCATGCCTCTGAAGTAGGGAGCTTCTTCCACTAACAACTACAGAATCTATAGCATTGTAACATAACGCAGTGTGCCTGCACACTACTGGGACGGGACTGCTCCTCACAGGACATCATCTCTGCTGCTTCACACCCAAGGCAATGTATGATATGTGGTCTTTGGTTTTTTCTCCAGAGCAGCTGTACTGCAGGAATCTGATGGTAATCTCATCTCTGTGAAATGTTCTCCACACATAATCACAAGTTACTTGATCCTTGTGTAGGTCTTTCAGGCAGTCCCAGATTAACCCTTCTTCTCCCAGGGCAGTCTATCTCCTCTTTCTCGTGCTCAGGTCCCAGCATCAAGGTGATTCAGGTGTGCCCCAGCCTGAGCTGTACAGCTTTTAGTAGAGGTTCTGTCACTGGCACACATGTGTGAGCCCAGATGCTGTCTAAAGTCCTTTGTACTCCTCCCACTTTGGCTGGCCCAGGCTTCCTGCCTGCTGTACCACAGTCTTCTCCTATTCACCCTATCTCTTTGTCCTTGGTTTTCATGGACTTCTAGCTCAGGTAGTAATGGGTCTGGCCGGTTTAGAGTGATCTTAGTCAAGATATACATTAGCCCTAGACTGAGCTAAGCAGAGGGCCACCATTCCTAGGCAAGAGCCATCAACACAGAAAATTTGAGTTTCACCGAATTGAGAAACCTGCATTAAATAGAGAAAGAGACAGGAAATCCAACCTCACGCAACAAGTTACACCACCTTCATGGAGGAGGTCCTAAGCACAGGGATGTGCATGCTGCCAAGTTCACAAGAAAGGACAGTGTGTAGGGAGACCAGCATCTTCTACAACAAATGGACACCCATCGTTCACTCACGACTCACATTCATGTTACAACACATCTGGCAGGGATCTTATATCTCTATCGGACTACTCCCCAGAACCAGTCTAGCGCAGTGTCCGAACACCTCAGGGGCAAGGAGCGTCTCCCGCCCGATTCCTTCTAATGATTAATCTTTTCTGAAATATCCCGGCCATAGGCTAGGACACAATCAATCTTTTGACATATTATCATAGTACGGGGGTATTTATTCTAGTGCAATGCACTGAAGTAGCACGGTGCTTACAAGATGTAACGCCTTCTCAGTACATAAGATTTGGCTCCTTCCCTAACTCCTTCAGTTCCCTTTCCTAAGCCCCATTAGTAAGACTCTGGAACTCGCTTGGACCTGTGTTCAACAACAAGGCAAGTTTACATTTCCTTGGTTTTTCTTCTTTTCTGTTATTTCCTTTTCTTTAGCAAATTGCCATCAGGCTGTAAGTGTTTTAGCAAATGCAGAAATGTTGTCTCAAAAACTGATTCCCTTGAAACCGTATGTGTTGTTTGAGAGTTCAGCAATGCTGCCAAAATGCTATGCTTGTCTCTTTGACCTTGAAGCCCTTCACTTTTGAGAAAAGAAAGTGATGGCTTCGGATTGTTTGGCCCAGAGAGACAGTGGCTCCCTGAGGGCGAGGAATGGACTCATTCCCTGAACGTCAGTGGCTGGAACTCCTATCTGAGTTCTTTGATGAAATTGTCATTACAGTAGCAGTACAGGAGGAGGTTGAGGTCTTCCAAACATAGACCATCCACTTTGAATTGACTTCAAGGGTAGGCTTCAAGGCCAGCCTCTGGTGAGGCAAGGGCCGTTGTTCCAGTGCCACCATCGCCTACACTAACATAGTTCACGTCCTTTAAATAGGAGTTTATGTATACGATGCATTACATTATGTGAAACTCGGCACAGGAGAGCTGGACATGACTGGCCAAAAAATACATCTTTATCAACTCACTTCCTACTGTAGCAACTAGCAGAAGGGGAGATGGTCAAGGACCATCATAAGTAACCACGGTGCCATGACGGCCGAGTTTTGTAGTCTGAGGTGGTAATTTAGTAAGGGCATAGAGGCAGTAGCCAGCTATATCTGTTTGGAGCAGGTGTGTGGTGGGGTCTGCAGAACGTGGTGTAAGAGTTGTGGATGGGATGTTGTGCGTGGTCTCCATGCTGGACCTCGCTCACACCTGGTACCACACATGAAGAATGGTATGCAAAGCTTGTGCTAGTGTTTTACGTCGCAACACCAGTGTCGGGGGTGTGAGCGGACCACGGCCGGAGCAGAGAGAAGCCAGCCACATCACTGCCAGGGATCTAGAATTTATGGGTCAGGAACCAAGATTGTTTTTCAGCAGAGCGTGACCTGAGAGGGGAGCAGCCAGCCGCATTCTTACACAGAATTGATCCGAAGGTTTAGGCCCGGGCAAGAAGTAAACAGGCATGTGTGCTCATGCCACTATGGCATATCATTGGAACGTGGCCTGAGGTGGGAACAACAAGCTACTTCTCCCCCAGGAGCTGGTCTGACATTTAAGCAAAGCGATAAGGCTATACAGTTTTGAGTCTAGTTATGGTGTATGCACAGCATCAAGGGCATGGCAACCCATTGACGCGTGCAGGTTCATGGTTACACGTTACTGCGTGCAGGTGCATTATACCTGTTGATTCGTGCAGGTGCATGGTTACCCATTGACGTGTGCAGGTGCATGGCTACCCGTTGACACGTGCAGGTTGGTTACCAATTAACACGTGCAGGTTCATGGTTACCTGTTGGTGCGTGCAGGTGCATGGAAACTGTTGATGCGTGCAGGTGCATGGAAACTGTTGACGCGTGCAGGTGCATGGATACCTATTGACGCATGCAGGTGCATAGTTACCCGTTGACGCGTGCAGGTGCATGATTACCCGTTGATCCTTGCAGGTGCCTGGCTACCCTTTGACATGTGCAGGTGCATGGCAATCCATTGACACATGAAGGTGCATAGCTACCCATTGACGTGTGCAGGTGCATGACTACCTATTGATGCCTGTAGGTGCATGGCAAGCCGTTGACGTGTGCCTGTACATGGCTACACTTTGACGCGTGCAGGTGCATGGCTACCCATTGACGTGTGCAAGTGCATGGCTACCTGTTGGCACTTGCAGGTGCATGGTTACCCATGGACGTGTGCAGGTGCTTGACTACCCATTGATGCCTGTAGATGCATGGCTACCCATTGACGGGTGCATGGTTACCCGTTGCCACTTGTAAGTGCACGATTACCCATTGACGCATGCAAAAGTGCATGGTTACCCATTGGCACATGTAGGTGCATGGCTACCCGTTGATGCCTGCAGGTGCATGGCTACCTGTTGATGCATGCAGGTGCATGGCAACCCGTTGAGCGTGCCGGTACATGGCTACCTGTTGACACATACAGGTGCATGGCAACCCTCTGACATGTGCCGTACATGGCTACCCATTGATGCGGGCAGGTGCATGGCAATCTGTTGATGCATGCAGGTGCATGGCTACCTGTTGATGCGTGCAAGTGCATGGCAACCCATTGACTCTTGCAGGTGCATGGGTACCCATTGACTCTTGCAGGTGCATGGCAACCCTCTGACATGTGCCGTACATGGCTACCCATTGTCGCGTGCAGGTGCATGGCTACCTATTGACGCGCGCAGCTGCATGGTTACCTGTTGACGCGTGCAGCTGCATGGCAACCCGTTGACGCGTGCCGGTACATGGCTACTCGTTGATGAGTGCAGGTGCATGGCTACCTGTTGACGCATGCAGGTGCATGGTTACCCATTGACACATGCAGGTGCATGTCTACCCATTGATGCGTACAGGTGCATGGTTGCCCATTGCTGCATAAACATATCTTGCAAGCTGTTGCTGGCCTGTGACTCCTGGAGCCCTTTTCTGAGCAGGGTGGTAAGGCAACCTTCTGCTGCTGAGTTTTTTGGCAGAAGCTCCATGCATTGGCTCCTAGTATATTGCATGCCAGCAATTACAATTGATTTAAGTGTATATGTGTATGTAAATAGTATTTCTACTGCTCGACGTATCTGAAAGGCAGAGGAGTGCTGTACATGGTCAAAGACAAGCTTAAAGTCAACGAATAAGAGGAGATGGAGCAGGGTTGAGGATGATAAGTGCTTCTTTGGGGATTTTTATGTGCTAATCATATCATAACGTTATGGCAATATGCCCAGAAAAAATATTGTCAAGGTGTGAAAGACGTTAGTGAGGGCAGTTAATGAGCTTCTATGCCCTAAATAGTAAGGCACTTTACCATACCTTGTATCTCATATACCTAGTAATGGTGTTGGATGTCAGAACTCCTCCCCTGGGGTTGGAAGCAACACCCCAGAGGGTGAGGTGCCATTGAGTGGGTTCTTCTGCTCTTTGGAGTATTCCTCTGTGGGGGAAGTAGTGGTAGTCTCTGATTGTGTAAGAACAGATTGTAGGCGAGCAGGTCATGTAACCTATCCTTTCTCTAATTCAGGGACATCTTAAGGATTTTGGGGGACCCGGGCAAAACATAATTTGGGGCCCACTGCTCAGATAAACTCCGAATTTATTATCCCTTTCCAGCTCATTCACGCCATCAGCAACTATGATCTGATCCTTGACAACCTTCTTTGTTGGCCCCCAATCCTTTAAGGTGTCCCCAGTCCTTCAGGGGGCCTCGATTCAGTGTGAAGCCTTTGAATATGTATGCGATATTAAAGACCTGGGAGCCCCTTTCATATTGTGCAGAGGGCCCCATCATTTTTGTGTTATGCCACTGTCCGGAACTGTCCTGAAAGCTTAATGATGGGCCGCCTAGAAAGGTGGGGGCCCTGGGCCAGAGCCCACTTTGCCCATGCCTTAAAAAGTCTCTGCTCTAAAGTGCTTTGAAGGAGGGAAAAATGTTAACAAACTATTCCTAGCAGGGGAGCCATGTAGTGTGTCTACACGCATTTGAGACTGCAAGCTCCTATCGTTAACAAACAGAAGATAATGATCCTGTGCATTACTGTACATGGAAACTTTAATATCCAGTATTATAAGTTAACATAATAAGTGAAAACATACTAAAGTGTAGGAAACCCTCAGATGTGGAGAGTAGCTCTTATATTACTCATTCCACTTCACTTTGCAATCTCTGTAAATCGTTGTTGATTCTTATGGACATCATATTCAGTCGGAGGAAATGTAACACACATTATTTCGCATGTATACATTATTCTCTGTTGATATATATGTGTTTTGTACTTACTTTTATTTCTTAGACTGCTTTGCTCAGCTGTATCGGTTGCACCCTGCTAATTCCAGCTCTCACATTTTCTCACTCAGGACAAACTCAGAGTTCTGTCCTTAGGATCTCCAGATTCCGAAGCTGAGTTGCTGAAAGCCTTCCAGAAAGGGAAGGCAAAAGGACACAGGCTGGTCCTTAACAACTGCCACCTGTTGGACCACTGGGGCCAGGAGGCTACCAGTCACTTGAGGGAGCTGCTGGAAACATGTGATGGTGAGAAAGATAAATCAGTGATCTCATGCCTACAGATAATAGCCGCAGGTGTGCAAAACCACCCACACAGATCCACCAACAATCACATACTCCCAATAACAAATACAGAGATCCACTAGCTACCAAGAGCACCCCCTAACAGCCAACACTTCAAACAAAAGGCACCAACTAGCATCTACTAAATCTCACTAACATTGACAGGTTACAAACCTCAGACATCCACTGAAACCACAGGCCAGCACCTGATAAGCACAGAAATCAAATGAAATGTGCCCTTACCCACTAAAGCCAAGTGCCATCCACTAACAATCGCAGGCACCTAACTAGGAATGATATGAGCCACTAACGTACAAGTTACTTACCTTCGGTAACGATGTATCTGGTAGAGACGATTCTAGTCGCAGATTCCTTAACGTAGAATTATCCCCAGGCGTGAGACTGGATCCGGAAAAGTTTTGCCACAGCATCCCTGCGCGCCGGGGAGGGCGTGGCACCACACGACTCCGCCCTGACGCTGTCCGCGGACGTGACGTCAGCGAGGTCACATAAGTCCCATCCCGGCGTGCTGACGTCAGTTTTCCTCGGAGAACTTTTCCGCGCCACAACGCGGAGCCATCACAAACAAAACTGGGAAAGTATGGGAACAGTGTGCGAAAAGCAGTGAAACAGAAAGGGAAGAAGCGAATGGTGAAGGACAGCACCATGAGGGACAGTGCCAGGCACTGTGTTACTGAAAGTCATGGAAGGGAAAGAGCAGGGCACCGCTTCTGAGAAGCAACCCTGCAAAGCGAAAGCGATATCCACCCTGGAGTCAGAAAAACATGTGAAAAATGCCATAACAGACGACAGAAAGTCTGCAACCACAATCTATAACAGTGAAGGGCAACAAGCCGGAACAGATGAGTAACGATAAATGACCCCAAGACAACACCATCAAGGAGTGTCGTATCCCCTGAAAGAGCTAAGGGCTGAGGCACAGCCAAGAGACCCCAACCCAGAGGACTGCAGAGGAGTCAGAAACCCCAAGCAATGAGAAAGGGAGAAGAGCATGAGTAGGCCCCACACTGGAATAACCAGGGTGGAGGGATGCAGAAGTACACGTAAACCATCCAAGTACCAGAAAGGAAGGGGTGGAACAAAGAAACAGAACGAAGCATCCCGCCAGGGAGGAAGTGAAAGAGGAGACTCGCAGAAGACAAGCCACCCGGAGGGAGGTGAGTGCAGAAGACCAAACTGAAGGTCCTCGCAGAACGGGGAGGAAGGGCGGGCCGTGAAGGAATCTGCGGCTAGAATCGTCTCTACCAGATACATCGTTACCGAAGGTAAGTAACTTGTACATCTGATAGAGACTACTAGCCGCAGATTCCTTAACGTAGAATAGATACCCTAGCCATACCCAGAGGGGAGGAGGGTCTGCGAGAGAATCGCACCAGCTTGGAAGAACACAGGGCCCCAACAGGGGATGTGTCATGGGGACAGGAAGGACGGCCCAGCCCCCACCAAGCAGAAGTAAAGAAGAACAAGGAGAAGGAAAGGCCAGGATACCACAAGCCTACCCGAGGGGCCAAGGGTGTCCGCCAGAGAACCCGGAGGGACAGACGGTACCAAGAGAGTACCAAAAGAAGAAAAGAACCACCCGCAAAATCCAAGGAGAAGAGGTGGAAACGGAGGCAGAGCCCGCCTCAGGAGCAGGAACGGCCCCACAGCCGAGAAGCGCAGACGTGAGAAGGAAGACACAGTCACGCAAAGCCCCAGCAGAGCGACGGACAGGAGCACACGGGTACACGCCGAGGCCCACAGGGGTGGACCATAACGTCCATGCGTGCGCAGCAGGCAGCTGGTACATACTATGAAGTAGCGTGCCCAGAACAAGCCGAGCGCAAGACCAGGACCGAGGCAAGGGAACCCCAGCACAAGCCCCAAAGAAGGACCGTCCCACGAAGAGAAGTGGGACCGGCCAAAAGAAAAAGAGGAGAAGTGAGAAATATGTAGCACAGACCTAAAGCCGTCAACCAGAACACAGGAGAACACCAGGAATATCCTGGCCCCCCTGGAACACAAGGTAGAGGACCAGGCCGAACGTCGGATAATAAGGCGGAAACACCAAGACACGACGCCGTAGACGGCATGACAAAAGTCGGTCTGGCGATCCAGAGGCTGAGGAGGGAAGGCAAAACGCACAGAGGCAGATATCCCGCAGGAACAAAGGGCAAAACGTACGACAGGCAAGCCCTGTAGAAGAAGGATCGAAACACCAGCGGATACTGAGCAGGGCGGAACCTGGAGCAGCGGAAGCCGCGCTAAGGCTGAAGAAAAAAGACTGCACCAAGCGGAATACAGTGACGCCAGGAAACGCGAGGAACCCGAGAAGGTATCCACACCCGCCCAGCTTAGGACAGGGCTATACAATAGCCAACAAGTACCCCACCTAGGGTATGACACGCCCAAAACAAAACAGGGGAACACCTCTTAGGGAAAAACCCGCAGCAGAGGTCAAGAACAGAAAGACCTGTGGGTATCACCACAGACGGCTTACCAATCAGCCAAAAAGGAATACACAGATGGTCCAACCTGAGGACCCATACGGCTTCACTAACAGCCAAAAAACACACACCACAAAAGCTAAAGGGCTGTACCCGCAGCCAAAAGTACAGAGGGGCCAACTGAAGGACCCGGAAGGCATTCCCAGCCACACACAGCACACAGAGGGGCCAACCGAAACACTAGGCCCAAAGAGAAAGGTGGGATAAACGCCTCCCATAAGACACCTGAGGACCGACAAGCCGAAGGTTACGGAGGGGGAGGAGGACGGAGCCCCGCAAGGAGTCGCTGAATAGCGGAGTCCGCGTGGGTGTTAAATAAAAGAATCCCATCCAAGGGCAGGTCCACAAGACGCTCCCGAATATTCTCGGGAAAGACGCTATCCCGCAACCAAGCGGAGGGCCACAGAACTCGCCATAGCGCGGGCGAGAGAATCAGAGACATCCAAGGCCGAACGGAGAAGAAAAGCAGCTAACCCCCGACCATCCAGCACATGGTGCCACAGATCAGCGCGGACACCTTCGTGGGAGGCGCGAGACAGAAGGGACTCCGCAGAATCCCATAGGTCAGAGGTAGCCCTGGCCAACACACAAAGTGTGTTGAGCGCGCGCAGAGCAGCACGAGTGGAAGCGAAAATGTTACGCCCCCAGGAGTCCAACCACCGGGCCTCCCGTGACGGAGGGAGCAACACCGAAGGCAAGGAAGGGAAAGCAGTCTGCAGGACAGGGCCCTGGGCAGATGGGTGGGAAAAAAGGCAGACTGGATCGTGCGGGGCAGGACGGTGGCGGTGGAGGAGCGGCTGAGGCACCGGATCCCCCGTAGCAGGACGCCCCAAGAAGAGAGTTGTGGAGCGAAGCTTCAAACGGAAGAAGTGGATCCCCTCCACCAGAGCCCTGGTGGAGAACCTCCAACAAGTGATCCGTTGGGAGTGGAGCGACCGGGTTGCCCATTTGCAAAATGCCAGTGGCCGTGGAGATGGCCTGGACAAAGGCTACACTCGCCTCTGTAGGGCGACGTGGGGGAAAGAGCAACTCTTCCGTGGGCGAAGGCTGCAAACTAAGCCACCCGTCCCCGTGACCTGCCGGAGGAAGAAACGGCCAGCCCCTGTAGGATGGAGGACCCACGGACGAGTGAGGTGCCTGAGGGGTCTCCGGAGAAGGCGGAGAAGCCTGCGGGGCAACCAACTGCAAGGTGCGGAAGAGCGGGTCCGGGGACTGTGGACGCGGAGACGGCATAGAACCCGCCCCGGAAGCCGCCGGGGAAAAGGCAACGATGCGGCGTCCAGTCTCCGGTGAAGAGGAGACAAGGAGATGACAACCCTCCGGAGAGAAAGAGTCGACGGTCCGACGCCGGGACGGCGCCGGAGAGTCCGCCATGGGCACCGGTGTGTCCTCGAACGGCGCCGAAGTGTCCACCAGGGGTGCCGAGTCGACCTCCACCACCACATGCATCCTAGGAGAAAGGGGCGGGTCGGAGCCGAAGCGGCCAATGAACGGCGCCAAAAAGGCACCGGCTCGACCTCCGACGAGGCAGCCGCCTGCGCAGAGGTCCGAGAGGGACTCGGGGAGGCGCCCCGGGTCCCGGCCTCCATCCGTGGTGCTGCCAGGGCCGGGGAGGAAAGCCATCGGCGCCGGAAAGGCGTCGGCTCGGCCTCCGGTAAGACAGCCGCCTGCCCAGAGGACCGAGGGGGACTCGGGGACGAGCCGTGAGTCCCGGCGACCTCCTGCGACACCACAGGGAACCCCACGGGGTTTTGCGGCGAGGCAGGGACGCCGTGGGCCGAAGAGGGGAACCCCGTAGGGCCGCACCTCGACGACACCACACCTCCAAAACCTGAAGCCGAACGCATCGGCGCCGGGGGCGAATCCGCCGGCGAGTCCGCGGAAGGCCCTGCGCATGGCGAGGGATCCGCGGACGTCTTAGGAAGAGGAGAGGGGCCCAAAGAAGCCCGCAGAGCCGTAGCGTAGGCCTTCATTTGGGCCCTTGTCGCCCCAACGCCAGGAAACGGCGGATAGGGTGGCGACGGGCGAGGGCGCACGTCCCTAGAGGAACCCGCGCCCTCAGCAGAACGAGGACAGGGCCTCGGTGACAAACTGCAAGACTTACCGGCGGGCGAGCGACGCCCGTGGGGCCTCGGTGAAGGACGATGCCGCAACCGGAATCGGCGGCTTCTGGACCCTTCCGAGGCAGGGGACAGACGCGGTGACGAGACCGATCTGGACAAGCAGGCCGAAAGCAACTTCATCCGGCGCTCCCGCCGGGACTTTGGCTTGAGATGCTGACAAGCGTCGCAGTCCGTAGAATCATGGTGCTCGCCCAAACACCACATACAAATAGGGTGAGGGTCCGTCGCCGACATCTGACGCGTACAAGAAGCACACGTCTTGAAACCCGAAGGCATTGCACACTGTTCCCAACACAAAGGCGTTAAAAGAGGCATGAAAACAGGCCAAGGGAACTCACTCCGGATCCGCGTTGCACGCGGAAAAGAAGGAAACTGACGTCAGCGCGCCGGGGTGGGACTTATGTGACCTCGCTGACGTCACGTCCGCGGACAGCGTCAGGGCAGAGTCGTGTGGTGCCACGCCCCCCCGGCGCGCAGGAATGCTGTGGCAAAAATGTTCCGGATCCAGTCTCACGCCTGGGGATAATTCTACGTTAAGGAATCTGCGGCTAGTAGTCTCTATCAGATAACCAGCTGCGGTTAACTATTACCCTCCACTTCCAGCCAATAAAAACCACATGCTCTTATTTGCAACCACCAGAAAGCCTCTAAACCTCTAACTGCATCCACCAGAATCACCAACATCCAGTGCCTCCTTCCAACATCCGCAAGATATTCACCAATATCTACAAACACCCACCAATATCCACACACACAAATCTATGCAAGCACTAACTGACATCCACAAGCGCCCAACTAAAGACACAAGCACTCACCAAAGCCCACAAGCATCCAAGAATATACACAAGAATCAGGTGGCATCCACAAGCATGCTCTAAAATATACACACACTCACACCAAAGAATATGTACTAGAACAGACTAAGATAGACATGTGATCAGTAATAGTAACAAGCTCCCACCACTGTAGGTAAGCATCCACAATATCCATCCGCACTGCCCACAATCCAGAAGCACCTGCCTACATTCACCAGGACTAACTGAAATATACAAGATCCTTAAACATAGGGATGTAGCTCAGTGTATTCCCTCCCTTTGTGAGCTGCTCACCATAGGAGACCACCATGAGTTACCCTCAGCAGGCTCTTCTTCCAGTTGTCTACCTCAGTGAACCTCTTGGCTGCATGCTGTAAGTGTCTAGCTGTATAATAGAATTTCAGATCTGATATACCCTGTCCCCTGTCCTCCAGGTCTAGTTTTAATGCTCCCAACGACATCCTGCGTCTCTTCACAGCCCACACAAGAGATATCATTATGTTATCTAACGCCTGGACACTTGGAGTTCTGCAGTACTTATAAACAACAAGGCAGTACTATCATGTTTGCTATGTCACCCCTGCCCACTATACAGAGTGGAAGAGAATTCCAAAAGCTGCACTGAAGCCTTTAATCTATCCAGCACTCTGCCCATATTGTAATCATATTGTTTCCCCAGGATGTGCGCTGCCATCACCTCCAATCTCTCTTCCCAGCTGACATTTAAGTCTAGCAAATTCTCAATGACTCAGTCAAGCACTCAGTGGGAATAATACAGATGTAGTACGGTTCATTTTCAGGCCCGAAACATCTCTGAACCTGTCCAGCGCTTTTCGAAGTACTGGGACTGAATCGCTGGGCCATCTTAGGTAATTCTAGTGTCATCCGAATACAGAGAGACTATTGGCCTCATTTAGAGTTCGGTGGACGGGCTTCTCCATCACAAATGTGACGTATATCCCGTCTGCGGTATTACAAGTGCATTTTATCCTATGGCACTCGTAATACGGTGGACGGTATATCCATCATGTTTGTGACAGAGTTACTTTCTAAAGTAGGCCCTATATGTTATTCCCCATGTTTGTAGTACCCTTCTAAGTTGTATCACTATAGTTCCACTGTGAGGACAAAGAACAGTGGGGAGAGTGGACACTCCTGCTTGCTCTTTCTCTCCACCCTCCACCTCTAAGAGACCCTCCCACCAGATTTGACCCTTGCCACGAGTCTGGTATAGAGCATCTGGATCCATCCCCAACCCCGTGTGCCTCAACACCACCGTCAGACAAGACCAATCCAGTGTGTCGAATGCTTTTCAGGTTCACTGCTGCCACTGCAGACTCCTCCACACTTGTAATTGGATGCTGTATTACATGTGTGAGTCTACCAACACTCATAGAAGTATTATGCACAGAAACAAGGCCACGTTGATCTTCTTGCACCAGGACAGGGACCGCCCTCTGGAGCCTGTTAGCTGGTACCTTATAAAGAATTTTGCTGCCAGTGTTTCTCATGGTTAATGGTCTGTAAGCGTGGGAAGGAATGGGGTGCTATCTCTGTCCCCATCAAACATTAAAATCCCCTTCCCATATGAAAGGGAGGTCATGGTATGGTAATACCATCTCCATGATCTCTCGATAGAAAGCTCAGTTATCAGTATTAGGGGCCATATATGTTAATGAGGCACAGCACTCTGCCATCTAATAGGCCATAAATAAATCTGTATCTCCCCTCTGCATCCACCCCGGTGTATTTCATCTGGAGTGAAATACCCAGTGATATCCAAATGGAGACCATACAAGCATATGCTAGGTATATGGCTGAGTGTGTTTGCCCCTCCATTTTATTCCACTTTTGTCTCATCAGAATCAGTGAGGTGCATTTTGTTGGGTAAATGCTGGTCCAGTCTTGTAGCATTGGAGATATGAGAGCACTCTCTGTCTCTTTACAAACCATTTTACCCCCTTACATTCCATGTAATGAGGTCAATCGATGTGCACTGTGTATTGTCTCAAAAAATATTGTTTATTAGATAGCTTTGATTGAAATATGTACAGTCCCTGCCAGCAGTGCCTCTACCTCCTGGTGTTGAGCCGTCTTGTCATACCAAGCCACTTCACCCGTAAATGAAACCAGCCAAATCTGCGGTAACTTTCCCATCCCCCCCATGTCCAATAAACACTGAACGAGTCTTTAACTATGTGTCTCCTCAAATTTGAATGCTCAAAAGGGGGGAGGGACCTCAGCAATGTAACTCAGATTCACCCCCTCTGACACTCAGTTCCTCCTTATAATCTCAAACAAACAATAGTGCATGAGAAAACCAACTACTTATAGCTATAAGCTATCCAATTCTTACTTGTGTATTCTGCAAGGGTTCTATTCTAACAGTACTAGCTAATGCTATGGGCTGCGCGCCCAGAGATCTCAATTTACTTTTTTACTTCATATGTCATGTGCAGGGGCTACATTGCCTGTGAGTATTGACACTACATTCCTCCCCCTTATCCCACCCCCACATACCCCGTGAGATCCCCCGATGAATCATTGATCTGATAAAGGCTTCTAGACACAGATTCTTTTTAGACTAATTCCCAGGTGTCAGAATGGATCCTGAAATTCTTGAGTAGTACCTCTGCGTGCCAGTAGGTAGCGTTGTTCGGCTCCGCATTGTCCACACCAGAAGTGCGCAGTGCCTATATAGGTGTCACCCCAATGCACTGACATCAGTTCTTTTCATTCCTGGCCATCAGCGCAGATCTGTAAAGAGCTACCTCTGTCTACACTTTATTCAACGTTTTGTCAACTCTACTTTATATTTTTTTCCCGGTTTGCTAGGGATGTCACTCAAAAAACTGGTGGGGTTTAAACCTTGTGATTCCTGTCACAGACAGATGTCTGTGACAGACCCCATCTGGTTTGCCTCTGTTGCCTGGAGCTGGGCCACAACTCCAGGCCTGTGAAGACTGTCGCACCATGAACCTCGAGGCCCTGCGGGAGCAATCCCTGAAGGTCCTGGTTGCCAACGCCACTCAGCTCCGCGGCACTCAAGGGCCTGGTCGCGTGGAAGGTCCTGGACCCATTCACAGAGCCATTCCAGGTGTTCGTCATCACACTCGAAGTAGTCGGGTAAGTCCCACAAAAATCAAAGAAATCCAAGAAGTCGAAGTATTTTTCAACTGCGCTGTGCTGGTCCAAGTCATTTGAAGAGGTGTGGGAACAATGTCACCACTCTAGGCCCCGCTCCCTGGCATCAGCCGTGGGAACTACCTCTGGGTCTACTCCACACCTCCCCTCCCCGGATTTCCCAGAGCTGAAACCACCCCTCCCCAGCTGCATGAGTTTTATGAGGCCATGCACTTCATATTTGGGTGGGCCGACCCTTCTGGAGCTCCCTCAGGCCCCCTGGGTTTGGCGAGTGCCCCCACTGGATTTCTGTGGCAGATCCACCCTCTGCGCCAGCAGGGCCCCCTGGATCTGATGCTGGATCCAGACCGGCTCCGGTTGCGAGACTGCGACCTTTTCCAGAGCCAGTTCCAGTGATGTCATTCCCACAGTTGCAACAACATCATCATCATACCCAACTTCAGTACGGAGCCAGATCGACAGCATCTGACATCAACTCGGGCGCCAGCCAGAACTCAACCTTCCGAGTCAAAGCAAAGACTTATTTTTTCGACAGGCCCTGTGAGGAGTATGTTTGGGGAGGATCCTTATGGATACCAGACTCCCTTAGAAGAGCCCAAAGACAACTGGTATGAGGAAATGGTGGATGCCAGTGGTCTAGACACCTCTCCAGACACTGGTTTTGTCTCTTCTCCTAGTGTGATTATGGAGGAAGGGGCTTCCTGTGCCATGGTGGCGACAGAAGTTCTGGATCTTACGCTGCCCTCGTGGGCGGTCAAGACAAACGTCTTGACTGAGGTGCTTCAGCCACAAGTAGCCTCCACCTCTCCTCCCTTTTAATGAAACCTTCATGGATGTCCTGCTTGGAGCATAGTCCAAGCCCAGCACAGAGGCTCCTGTGCACAGAACAATTGCCCCACTCCAGGGGATCCAGCTTTATTCACCCAGCACCCCACCCCCAAAGAGCCTGGTTGTCTAGGCCTCCACCTTCAAAATCAAACCTGGAGCATTCCCTACCACACCATAGGCTAGGTAATCCGAGAAGGTGGATATTGAATACCTTTGGCAAGAGGATGTTCTCTTCAGCCAGCCTTGCACTGCGGTCATTGAAGACTGGATTCCTCCCGGGCCGATATGCCTACACAGTTTGGAATTCGATTGCGCAAGTGCTGCCCATGGTCTCAGAGGAGGCCCGAGTCATACTGACCCAGGCCATTGCTGATGGCAGGGACGCAGCAAAGTTAACCATTCATTGCAGACTAGATACAACCAACTTGCTAGGCTGAGCGATCGTGTCATCAGTGGCACTCAGACGCCATACATAGCTGAGATCTTTTCGGGGGATGCCCAGGAATCTCTTATGGACACGCCCTTCAATGGCATATGCCTCTAAGACGATAAGGCAGATTCCGTGCTCAAGCACTTTAAGGCTACCCGGGCCACTGCCCGGTTGCTTTAATTCTCCATGGCCCCACACAAACCCCATTCTGTCTTTTACCACTTCTGTGGCTATGGTAGAGGCTACTAGCCTCGTCCATTCCTGCCCAGCCACCAAGGCCAACAGGATCCCCAGGCCTTTTGTGGCCACAGATGCAGCTTCAACAAGCCCTGTGGTACACACAGCAAGAGGTCTACCCAGTCTGCCACCCCCGGCAGCTACAGCCTCAAAACCCCTATAGTTTGCCCTTTTATCATCACCGATGGCAGGATCCAACATTACCTGCCCCGCTGGCGGTCCATAACATTGGACAAGTGGGTTCTTCAAATTGTTCAGCGGGGTTACTTCATCCCTTTCTTAGAAACCCTGCTGCCCATGCCACCATCCTCAGACCGGCTGACGGAGGACCACCTCTCCCTGCTCCGTCAGGAAGTTATTTTGCCCAAGGAGCGATAATGACAGTGGCAGCATCAGAATTAGATCGTGGTTGCTATTTCCGCGACTTTTTGGTGCCAAAAAGGACGGAGGCCTCTGCCCTATTTTATTCCTGCACCCCCTCAATTTCTTCTTGAAGAAAGAGAAATTCAAGATGCTCATGTTGGCTCTGGTACTGTCTACCCTGGAGACTGGATGGTAGCGCTGGACTTGGAGGACGCCTAGTTTAATATACCCAAAGTGCCTCTCTAGAGGCATTACCTGTGGTCCACGGGGGGCCACAAGTGTTTTAAGTTTCCTGTGCTCCTTCTTGGCCTCACCAGTGCCCCATAGGTGTTCAACAAGGTGATGGCAGTGGTTGCAGCACATCTGTGGAGGTCAGGGGTTCCAGTCTTCCTCGTTGACTGGCTATTGAAGGCGGGCTCTCCCCAGGCAGTCGTCTCCACCTTCAGACTATGCGGACCTCCTGCATTTGCTAGGTTTCACTGTCAACATGCCAAAGTCACACTTAACTCCCTCTGAGATGCTCCCTTTCATCTGAGCTATTCTGGACCCAATGCAATTGTGGGCCTATTCTCTGTTGCGGCGAGACCAGGATATTCAGGCTATGATTCTGATGTTTCAGCCTCTATCCTGGATTTTGGTGAGATTGGCTCTCAGGCTGCTGGGCCTCATGGCCTCCTGCATCCTGCTAGTGACTCATGCCAGATCGCATATGCAGGCTATGCAGTGGGACCTGAAGTTCCTGTTGGCGCAGCATCAGAGGAATCTCTTTGACCTGGTCCAGATTTCGGAGGGGACTGTGAAAGCTAACTAATCGCTATTGGGTCAGAGGCAGACCCCTCTCCCTTCCCCAACCGGATCTGACAGTACTGGCAAATGCGTCACTCCTGGGATCGGGCAGCTTTCTGGGAGAGGTGGAGATTAAAGGACTCCTGTCTCTGGCAGAATCCGGACTCCACATCAACCTGTTGGAGCTCCGAGCGATCCAATTGGCATTGAAAGCCTTTCTACCCTCCACCAAGGGAAGACTGGTACAAGTGTTCACAGACAACACCACTGCCATGTGGTACTGCAACAAACAGGGCGGGGTGGGGTCGTGGACCCTTTGTCAAGAGGATCTGCGTCTCTAGACCTGGCAGGAACAGCAGGGCATTTTCCTGGTGGTTCAACACCTGGCAGGTTCCCTGAACGCCAGGGTGGACAAACTCAGCAGTCGGTGTCTAGCAGATCACGAATGGCATCTCCAACTGGCTGTGGGGTAAGGTCTCTTTCAGCAGTGTGGAAGCCTTGGTTAGATCTGTTCACTTCCACCGAGAACGCACAGTGTCAGCAGTTTTGAGCGCTGGAGTGGTTCTTGCTCAGAGACACTGTTCATCTCAAGTGGAGCTCAGGTCTCCTGTACGCCTTTCCACCCATTCCACTCCTGCCCAGAGTTCTCAAGAAGATCAGGAATGACCAGGCCCAAGTCATCCTTGTGGCTCCGGACTGGGCATGGAGAGTCTGGTATCCCAAGCTACTGAGCATTGCCATTTGATCCTCTGATCAGGCTGCCCCTCCTGGAGGATCTTCTGTCACAGCAGCAGGAGAGGGTCATCCACCCGTCCTGTCAACTCTCCGCCTTCTTGCATGGAGATTGAGCTGAGCGGTGTCAGTTGATAGCTTTCGACTTTCCTCCTGAAGTCTGCAATGTTAATCTGGCACCCAGGCATCCCTCCACAAAGATGGTATATGCCTGCAGCTGGGAGCAATTTTGTCATATTGTACAGAAAACTCCATTGACCCACTTTCTGCCTCCCTTTCTGATATTTTGCTTTTTATTCTTACCCTTGCACAGCAGGGCTCTGCTTTGGGCACTCTGAAGGGTGATCTTTATGCTCTGTCTGACTTCTGGTGGCTGCCTGACCAACCATCTTTAAGTCCCCTATTGTAAATAGATTTTTGAAGGGGCTTGTACATATTTTTCCCCTTTTCCTTTTATTACGCTTCAGTGGGACCTTAATTTGGTCTTCACATTCTTGATGTGTGCTCCTTTCGAGCCTCTTCACAATTGTCCTCTCTGGTTGCTCATGATTAATACAGCCTTACTTCTTGGCAATTACATCTGCCCGGAGGGTGAGCGAGCTGCAGGCTTTGCTATCCAAGCCTCCCTTTTTCTCAGTTTACCCTGACAAAATGGTGCTTAGCACTATGGCCTCTTTCTTTCCAAAAGTGGTCACACCATTTCATGTGGGCCAATCTATCACCTTGCCCACCTTCTATGCTCCTCCACATTCTTCCAAAGAAGATGAGCAACTCCACTGTCTGGACCCAAAAAGAGCATTGTCGTTCTACCTTAACCGCACACGAGAGTTCCGATTGGATGACCAACTCTTTGTGGGGTTTGTTGGGGCAAAGAAAAGTTGGGTGGTGCAGAACCGCACCATCTCTTGATGGGTCGTACTCTGCATCAAGATCTGCTGCGCACTGGCAAAGAAGCAGCCTCCTGAAGGCTTACGAGCTAATTCCACGAGAGCTAAAGCTGCCACCACTGCATTAGCATGCAAGATTCCAGTCCTGGATATCTGTCAGTCAGCAACGTGGGCATCTCTGCACACGTTTATTAAACATTATTGCCTAGACAGTCAGGTCCACAGGGAGGGGCACTTCGCCCATTCGGTCCTGCAGCACTTCCTAGTTTAAATTTGTCCGCAGACCCACCTCCGTGGATGATATTGCTTGGGTATCCATTCAAAGGTAATGAAACTGCAGCTAGAAGTCTCTCTCAGATGAACAAGTTACTTATCTTCGGTAACGCCTTATCTGGTAGAGACTATATCTAGCCACAGATTCCTTACTGACCCACCCATCTTCCCAGCTCTGCGGACAGATTTCTAGGGTCAGGGCTGATCCCATTCATGGCCCTAGTTTGGAGACACCAGTGTCAGTGCACTTCATGGCTCCGCGCTTTTGTGAAAAAGTAGCTGATGTCAGCGCGCCTGGTGGCGCCTATATAGGAACTGCAATGTCACTCCGGCGTGGACGACGCCAAAGATGCATGCGGAGCCACTCTATGCCACCTACCAGCGCAGAGGAGTGGTGCTTGAAAAATCTTCCACATCCAGTCGGACACAAGGAAAATTCAAAGGTAAGGAATCTGCGGCTAGATATAGTCTCTACTTTGCCTGTTTAGCCCTCCGGGACTTCCTGGTCTAGATCTGTCTGCAAAACCTCCTCTGGAGACGTAATGCTTGGGTATCCATTCTAAGGTAAGGAATCTGCAGCATTAATTCTCTATCAGAAGAACAAGTTATTTACCTTCGGTAACGTCTTATCTAGTGGAGACTCTATCTAGCTGCAGATTCCTTACCAACCCTCCCATCCTTCCCGCTCTGCAAATGGATTTCTCTACATAGGGTGACCCCTGTAGGTCCTTAGTGTCTGCACACTGGTCTATCAGCATTCTGTCGTGGTTCTGTGCCTCTGGTGCAGAAAAGTCACACAAAAAAACTCATGTCATCGTGTTGGGGTGGTGTCTATGTAGGCACCACTCATGTCACTTCCGGTGCAGATGATGTCGATGCAGTGCCAAAGGACGTCACCTACCGGCACACAAGAGGTACTGCTCAGGAATTCAGAGATCTAGTCTGATGCCTGTGGAATATTCTAAGGTAAAGAATCTGCAGCTAGATAAGAGTCTCTACCAGATAAGGCGTTACTAAGGGTAAGTAACTTGTTCTTCCAGCTTGGATCTTCGATTGGATCCATCTCCAGAGGTGCTTGAAGTCCGTTGGTGCCATCCTCCTAAACAACAACCCTGGTGGAGAGCGTGTCCATTTCCAAAGGGACCATGATGCCAACCACTGAGCTGCCCTGCCTCTCAGCAGCTCTGAGAGAGGTGTGTTTCTGAGTGTCCATCTGAGAGGTCGTTATACTGTCAACAAGTTCCAGCCATTGCCATACTTCATCAGGTGTGCCAAAAAAATGCATACATTCATCATAAAGAACCTTCAAGTTTGCTTGGAACCGTAACATGTATTTAGGGTTCACTGCTCTGAGTTTTTGCTTCATGAGTTCATAGCATTCCCTGAGGATATGTCCAAAAAAGAAATCCTGATCGCAGAGTTTTCATATCACATTTCTGCCACCTTTTGAGCCTGTTTTAGGATAATGTCTCTATTACAATAGTTTAGTGTTTTTGCTATGAGTGCCCTGGGGGTGCTCTCCTGGGAATTGTAGAGGGGGACAAGCACCCTCTGCACCCATTTAACAATAAAACATGTGGATAAGCCAGTTGTTTTGCGGGCATTTTGTACCCAGCCTTCCAGGCATTGCTCCAGGACCATCCCTCTGCCCTGTCCAGGAAGCCAACAAATCACAGATTGCATCTTTGGGACCTCCCTTCTGTGTTCTTCATTCTATTCTACAGAGAGTGTGCAAAGTCAGAGACAGTTTTTATTATGATTTTTCGGTTAAGAACTTCGGTTTTTAGTTCTACTGATTTGTGGTATCTGATAGAGACTTCTAGATGCAGATTCCTTACCTTTGAATTTCCCAGGCGTCAGGCTGGATCCGGAAACTTTTGCTGAGCAATACCCCTTGCGCGCGACGTCGGGTGGCTCCATTCGGTTCCAGGTGACACCGTCGGCATCGGTTATGACGTTGCGGTGCCTATATAGGCGCCACCCAGGTGCGCGAACGTCCGTTCTTTTCTTTCCACGCAAGTTAAGCATCGATCCGCGAAGAGCTACCCCTCTGACGCTTTTTGGCAGGCTTTTTCTCGACTTTTGTCGAAATTTTTGGAATCAACTTCGTGTGCGAGGGATGTCTTCGAGGAAGACAGGTTTCTAACCATGCGGGACTTGTTCCTGCGTGATGTCGGTTTCTGATCCCCACCGCGTATGTCTGTGGTGTCTCGAGCGCGACCACAATACAAAGTCGTGTTCGGACTGCCGGGCAATGGCTCGGAAGACCTTGAGGGAGCAAGCGATGAAGTTACTCGGGCCCGGCAGTCGACACAGTCAAGCGAGATTCCGAGGAGGTCACGGTCCAGTTCGAAAAAGAGGAGTTCGCGGGACGGCTCCTGGAGCCCTAAGTCCTCTTCCTCCCATTCAAGGTCCTCTGGACACTCGGGGAAGAGGCACAAGAAGAAGAAGAAGTCCAAGCGGACTTCGTCTTCACCTCAACTGGCATCCGTCATCGAGAGAGGTAAGGAGCACCAGCGCTCTAGGCCTGGTTCCACGGAGCCGGAGCCAGACTCGGCTTCGCGCCTCCCCCCCTTTCCGAGAGCCGGAGCGACTCCTGCTCAAATGAAAGAATTTTACGAGGCCATGCGCCACGTATTTGAGCGGAACGACCCCCCTGGAGAGCCTTTGGGCCCCGCGGGGTCGGAAGGGGCCCCATTGGGTTTGACGCTGTCGGCTCGGGCTGCGATGCCAGTGGGGCCTCAGGGATCCGATCCCAGGTCCGATTTGATGCCAGTCGTGCCAACGCGACCTTCCCCGGTGTCGAACCCGATTTCGGTTCCTGCGACGTCACCGATGCCCGTAGGTGGCGCAAGCCCCATCCTCATCCCCGACGACACGGAGCCGGAACGGCGTATACCGACACCGATTCCGACGTCGACAGAACCCAGAGGTTCTATGTTGTTGCCTGAGCACTTTGAAGACGTGCTAGGCTCAGGAGAGGAATGGGAGGAGTCTGGGGACCCTCTTGAGAACCAGCATGTCTCTGAGGAGAATTTGGACTGGTATGGGGAACTTGGGGAGGCCAGTGGTCTGGATACTTCCCCAGATACTGGCATACTCTCACCTCCTACGGTGGCTACGGAGGAGGGAGCTTCCTATGCCATTGTGGTAAAGAGGGCAGCTGAGATCCTCGGACTGGAGCTTCCCTCCATGCAAGTCAGGACTAATCTCCTGACTGAGGTGCTTCAACCCGGGGCTTTCACTTCTGAACCTCTGCTGCCCTTTAATGAGGCACTTACGGACGTCCTTCTAGGAACTTGGTCTAAACCTAACACAGGGGCTCCTGTGAATAGGACGATTGCACGCCGCCATCGCCCAGCTCCGGGTGACCCAAAGTTCCTCAGCCAACACCCCACCCCAGAGAGTTTGGTGGTGCAGGCCTCTACGTCCCAAGGCGTATTGCCTCCCGCCCCTCCGGATATGGAATCCAAAAGCTTGGATTCATTTGGGAAGAAGATGTTTTCTTCTTCCAGCCTTGCATTGCGGTCGGTGAATACTGCATGCTTATTGTTATTGGGCCGTTTCTCCCATTCCTTTTGGGAGACAGTTGACCAAGTACTGCCACAAGTCCCGGAGGAGGCCCGGGCTGTGCTCTCCCAAGCTGTCAAAGACGGGAGGGATGCAGCAAAATTCGCCATATGGTGTGGGTTAGATATGACCGATTCGCTGGGCAGATCGATTTCAACGACGGTGGCCCTGAGACGCCACACCTGGCTTCATACCACTGGCTTCTCGGGCGATGTCCAAGCTAATTTGATGGACATGCCCTTCGATGGAACCCGCCTTTTTGGGGAAAAGGCAGACTCGGCCCTGGTCAGGTTCAAAGACTCTCGTGCTACGGCCAGATCCTTGGGTTTTCCTCCACTCCTTGTGGCCAGTCTTCCTTTCGCCTCTTTCGTGGCAACAGAAGGGGTTTCCAGCCACGTCAGCCCTACCCCAGACAACGTCCCACACGGACTGCCCAAGCCGTGCGTGGAGGCGGTACATTCTGATCTCGGAATGGAGGCCAGAAGGCATCTACCACACTGCCCCCAGCAGCCTTAGCCTTCAAGCACTCCTAGGCTGATTCTACGCAACCACACCACTCCAGTTGGTGGGAGAATTCGTCATCAACTCCCCCACTGGAGATCCATACCATCGGACAAGTGTGTCTTGCAGAACGTCCAGGAGAGCTATTCTCTACCTTTCCTTTCTTTTCCTCCTACTATTCTTCCAAGTCAGGAATGGCTGATGAAGGATCATTTAAAGTTGCTCCAAAAGGAAGTTACAGCTCTTTTGGCCAAGGGAGCTATAGAAAGGGTCCCGGTTTCAGAAGTAGGCAGTGGCTGTTATTCCCACTACTTTCTGATTCCAAAGAAGAACAAGGGGCTATGGCCCATTTCAGATCTTCGGATCGTCAATCTCTTCCTCAAAAAAGAGAAATTCAAAATGCTCACTCTGGCTCAGGTCTTGTCTGCCCTAGACCAGGAAGACTGGATGGTAGCGTTGGACCTGCAGGATGCGTATTTTCACATTCCCATCCTGTCAGGCCACAGGCGGTACCTGCGGTTCAAGGTAGGCCGCGAGTACTTTCAGTTTACCGTGCTCCCTTTCAGCCTTACCAGTGCCCCTCAAGTGTTCACCAAGGTGATGGCGGTGGTCGCAGCTCATCTACGCAGGTTAGGGGTGTCGGTCTTCCCCTACCTCGTCGACTGGCTGTTGAAGGTGTCCTCGTCCCAGGCAGTTGTCTCCCACCTTCAGACTACGGCGAACCTCCTGCATTCGCTGGGGTTCTCTATAAATGTGCTGAAGTCACACCTGACTCCTTCTCAGATGCTCCCTTTCATTGGAGCTATTCTGGACACAGTGCAGTTTCGGGCTTATCCTCCCGAGCAGCGAGTCCAGGGTATTCAGGCTATGATTCCGATATTTCAGCCTCTATCCTGGATTTTGGTGAGACGGACTCTGAGGCTGTTGGACCACATGGCCTCCTGCATTCTGTTGGCAAGACACGCAAGATGGCGTATGCGGGCTCTGCAGTGGGACTTGAAGTTCCAATGGGCACAACATCAGGGAAATCTCACTGACATGGTTCAGATCTCGGAAGGAACTGCGAAAGATCTGCAGTGGTGGTTAACGAACCGCGATTGGGTCAACGGCAGACTCCTCTCCCTTTCCCAACCAGATCTCACAGTCGTGACAGATGCATCACTTCTGGGATGGGGCGGCCATCTGGGAGAGGTGGCGATCAGGGGACACTGGTCTCCGGCGGAGTCGGAGCTCCACATAAATTTGTTGGAGCTTCGAGCGATTCGGTTGGCATTGAAAGCATTTCTTCCCTCTGTCAAGGGGAAGCTAGTGCAGGTGTTCACGGACAACAACACCGCCATGTGGTACTGCAACAAGCGGGGTGGGGTCGTGGACCCTTTGTTGAGAGGCCCTGCATCTCTGGACATGGCTGGAACAGCAGGGCGTAACCCTGGTGGTTCAACACCTGGCAGGTTCTCTGAACGCCAGGGCGGACGAACTCAGCCGTCAATGCCTAGCGGATCACGAGTGGCGTCTCCAGTCGGAAGTGGCACAAGGTCTCTTTCAGCAGTGGGGAGAACCTTAGTTAGATTTGTTCTCCTCCGAAGAGAACACGCAGTGTCAGCAGTACTGCTCGCTGGGGTTTCCAAGGCGGCTATCGCTCGGCGACATCATTCATCATGTGTGGAGCTCAGGCCTGTTATACGCTTTCCGACCATACCACTCCTACCCAGGGTTCTGAAGAAGATCAGGAGTGACCGGGCCCAAGTCATTCTTGTGGCTCTGGACAGGCAAGGAGAGTCTGGTATCCAGAGCTTCTGAGAATGAGTGTCGATCCTCCGATAAGGCTGCCCCTTTGGGATGATCTTCTATCGCAGCAGCTGGGGAGGGTTTTCCACCCAAACTTGTCAACTCTGCGCCTCCATGTGTGGAGATTGAATGGCAACAATTGATAGCGTTTGACCTTCCTCCCGAGTCTGTAACGTTATTCTGGCAGCCAGGCGGCCCTCCACTAAGACAGTATACGCCTGCCGTTGGCAGAAATATGTGTTATACTGTACAGAAAGGTCCATTGACCCTCTTTCTGCTTCTCTTTCTTCTGTCCTTTTATTGATTCTAACCCTTGCCGAGCAGGGCTCTGCTTTGGGAACTCTCAAGGGTTACCTTTCTGCTCTGTCTGCTTTTTTGCGGCTGCCAGACCAACCCTCTCTTTTCAAGTCTCCTATTGTAAATAGATTTCTGAAAGGGCTGGCTCACTTGTTTCCACCCATGCCCTTTGTTATGCCACAGTGAGACCATAACTTGGTCCTCACTTACCTGATGTGTGCTCCCTTTGAGCCTTTGCAAAATGGGCCCCTCTGGCTGTTGACCATCAAAACATCCTTCTTAGTAGCGATTACATCGGCCCGGAGGGAGAGTGAGTTGAAGGCGTTATCCAGCTCGCCTCCTTATCTTATGTCCTTTCTGGACAAGGTGGTGCTTCGCACCAGGGCATCCTTCTTACCAAAGGTTGTGACCCCTTTCCATCTGGGTCAGTACATCACTTTGCCCACCTTGTTTGCTCTTCCGCATCCCTCTAAGGAAGAGGTGCATCTCCACTGACTGGACCCAAAAAGAGCATTGTCGTTCTACCTTGACTGCACAAAAGAGTTCCAGGTGGATGACCAACTCTTTGTGGGGTACGTGGGATCAAAAAAGGGAAGGGCAGTGCAGAAAATGACCATCTCTCGGCGGGTCGTTCTCTGCATCAAGATTTATTATTCCTTGGCAAAGAAGCAGCCCCCTGGAGGATTAAGAGCCCATTCCATCAGGGGAAAGGCTGCGACTACGGCCTTGGCTCGGGGTGTCCCAGTTCAAGACATCTGTCAGACAGTGACGTGGGCATCTTTGCACACGTTCGCAAAACATTACTGCTTTGATGGCTAAGTATGCAGGGACGGACATTTTGCCTGTTTAGTCCTGCAGGACTTTTTAGTCTAGGATGTGAGTCCGCAACCCACCGCCGGGATGGTATGGCTCGGGTATCTGATTCAAAGGTAAGGAATCTGCAGCTAGAAGTCTCTATCAGATGAACAAGTTACTTACCTTCGGTAACGCATTTTCTGGTAGAGACTCTATCTAGCTACAGATTCCTTACAGCCCCACCCATGCCTCCCCGCTTTGGGGACTGATACTGTAGGGCTAGGGTTGTTCCCCTTTTCAGGGCCCTAGTTTTGCACACATTTACGTCAGTTACTTCGTGGCTCTGCGCTTCTGGCATGGAAAGTACGAAAGGTACTGACGTCCGCACACCTGGGTGGTACCTATATAGGCACTGCGACGTCATAACCGACGCCGACGACATCACGCGGAACCGAATGGAGCCACCCGACGTCGCCCGCATGGGGTATTGCTCAGCAAACGTTTCCGGATCCAGCCTGACACCTGGGAAATTCAAAGGTAAGGAATCTGCAGCTAGATAGAGTCTCTACCAGATAATGCGTTACTGAAGGTAAGTAACTTGTTTGTTTAGCGGTCTTTTATCAGCCTTACAAAGCTCACTTCTCAGTGGATTCACTTTTTCGCATTATTGCTCTAACTTGTTCTCCGGCTCCTTACTGGACGTTTCAATTGTGGCTAGTGTCTATGTAGCCATGATATCTTCCGGTCTTATGGGCAACTTAAGGTCGGCCTGTGTCTGTCAGCGCTTCGGCCCTGGTGCCTGCAGAAAGTGATCTATTTTTGGCAGCTGCCCTGTCCTGGATTGCTTGTTCTTCACCATTATGATGTGCACAGACACCTGTATGTTAATTCAGAGCTTATCGTAGTCTTGCCTTTCCAGTTATATCTCTTCATGTCAGAACGCTCATCATGACCACCCTTTCTTTGGGAGTGTATACATATCAACCAGAGACTGCCTCTCCAGTGCCAGTTTAGCCACTCAGACCTCACATCACTGCCTGCCTCACTCTTGCACCCACATGTCCATTGTTGCACACCCAAGTCTCTGGGTTATTGAGGTTTAAAGTTGCTGTCACATTGCTTGGTTTAATTTGTTTGAGGTCAGGCCCACTCGCGGTCTATCTTGCCTTCTTACTGCATTATGTCATGGGGAGGATGTACCCCGGAAGAGTTTAACAACCGGTATAGCCCTTGGCAGCAGGCTATAAGGCTATTATATATATATATTTATATATTCACTGAAAAAACCATAGGTTTCAGGGACGTTCTAGTTAGTAATTAGCATTTAAAAAACCTTAGAAATTCACTGAAAAAACCACAGGTTTCAGGGACGTTATAGTTAGTTGGACATTTCACTCGTACAAAACCAGAGAAAGTTGAGCTAACTATAACTCGCGCCCCACAATGCACTGCTGATGACATCACATATTACATCACTCATGACATGGTCAGTCTCAAATGACATCACTGATGACATCACTGATGACATCATCCAGAGACTGGGTGATTTTTAAAAGTTTAAGAATGTTAATTATAGATACGCAAAGGTGTATTGAAGAATGAGTAGGTGTATGAGTGTCTGAATGGATGATTAAGTGGGTGCATGACTGACTGTTTAAGTGAGAGATTAAACGTGTCGTAGTGAATGCATGGGTGAATGACTAATCTGTATCAGTCTGTCAGTTGGTGTGTAAGTGGCTGCATGGGTTGGTGAGTAGCTACATGAGTGTCTATATGGGTTAATGTTTGGTTGTCTGATTACCTGTATGGGTGCCTGAGTGTCTGTGTGGGTGGGTGGGGGGTGTGACTCCCTCCATGGATGTGTGAGTGGGTGATTCAGTGGGTGTATGGGTTCATGAGTGCATCTGCGAGGGGCTGTATGGGTGATTGAGTGTGCGTATGACTGTGTTGGTGAGTGAATGGATGTCTCAGTGGTATATCTGTGAGTAACTACATATGTGAAAGGCAGTATATGTGAATGTTGGAGTATATAAGTGACTATATGTGAGAGTGAGTGATTGTGAGAGTGGCTGTATGGATGGGTGTGTGCTTGTGTCAGTGATTGTACAAGAGAGTAAGTATGAGTTAGTATCTGTATGAATAAGTGAGGTGGCGTGTTTATAACTGTATTGGTGAGTGTTATTGAGTCTTTGGGTGACTGACTAGGTGTGTGAGTATCTCTGTGGATGAGTGGCAGTATGTGAGTGTCTGTATGGGTGTATGAGTGCATATATCAGAGGCTGTATTGATGAGTGACTGCATGTATGATTGACTGTATCGGTGAGTGAGTGGATGGGTGTAGATCTATGAATCAGTGAGTGGGTATGTACTAACTGGTATTGGTGTGTCTAAGGTTTCGAGAATGGTAGTCTGTATTTTAGAGTGGGTGTATGAAAGGTTATATTAGAATGTGAGGAGGTGCGTCAGATATTAAGTGGATGATGTCATCAGTGATGTCATCAGTGATGTCACTGACCATGTCATGAGTGATGTACCGTCATCAGCAGTGCATTGCGGGGGTGCGAGGAATCGTTAGCTCAACTAACTATAACGGCCGAATTTCTCTGGTTTTGTACGAGTGAAATGTCCAACTAACTATAACATCCCTGAAACCTGTGGTTTTTTCAGTGAATTTCTAAGGTAGGACATGTGCAGAAAGATGAAGAAAGGCGCAGAAAGAAGCAAGAGAAGTGCAGAAAGAGGCAACAGAAGTCCAGAAAGAGGAAGAAAGGTGCAGAAAGAAGCAAGAGAAGTGCAGAAAGAACTAACAGAGGTGCAGAAAGAGGCCTACTTTGACTGTACCTTACAACAGACTCATACAAAGTAGCCTAATCACTAATCCTTCTCCCAATATGTCTTAAACCTCACTTTTCTCTTCAAGGTTCACTATTCATCGACTGCTCAGAATGTTAGGCCTACCAAATGCGAAACAGCAATCCTAACCATATCACTGTTGTAAGTCTCACCAAGTTTGTGAAGGTATGCATGCGTGTGTCTGCTTTTACCTAGTGACATGTTACATAAAATAAACATACAAATACTTGAATACCTGTGTTTCAAACAGCATACTCTGTAAATTTGTGTACAAGAAGGTATATGTATTTCTTTCTGCTCACAATACAGGGTACATGGGTATTCAATAGTATAGTATATTTGAGGGGCTCTATAACACCTATAAACATAGGATATGTCTGCCTGGGCAACCGAATGACAGAGCACATTTAACCACCTATAGAAGAAGCTACCCACTTTTTAAGCTACCATCTTCAGATGCACAACACATGTGAGAATACATATACAAGTAGACATATACCTCAGTCACAGACCTTTAAACCACACAGACCTTTAAACTTGACAGTTTGCACTTCCCATTTGAGCACAGAAAGAGGCGAGAGAAGTACAGAAAGAAGCAAGAGATGTGCAGAAAGAAAAAAAAGTGCAGAAAGAAGTAACAGAGGTGCGGAAAGAGGCAACAGGGGTGCAGAAAGAGGGAAGAGGGGTGGAGAAAGAGGCAAGGGGCTGCAGAAAGAAGCAAGAGAGCTGCAGAGAGAAACAAAAGAAGTACAGATAGAAGGAACAGAGGTGTAGAAAGAGGCAAGAGGGGTGCAGAAAGAGGGAAGAGGGGTACAGAAAGAGGTAAAAGGGGTGCAGAAAGAAGCAAGATAGGTGCAGAAAGAGGCTAGAGGAGTGCAGAAAGAGGGAAGAGGGGTGCAGAAAGAAGCAAGAGAGGTGCAGAAGGAAGCAAGAGAAGTGCAGAAAGAAGCAACAGAGGTGTAAAAAGGGGGAACAGGGGTGGTGAAAGAGGCACGAGGGGTGCAGAAAGAAACAAGAGAGGTGCAGAAAGAAACAGAAGAAGTGCAGAAAGAAGGAACAGAGGTGCAGAACGAGGCAAGAGGGGTGCAGAAAGAGGTAAAAGAGGTGCAGAAAGAGGCAAGAGGACTGCAGAAAGAGGGAAGAGGGGTGCAGAAAGAGGCACGGGGGTACAGAAAGAAGCAATAGAGGTGCAGAAAGAAGCAAGAGAAGTGCAGAAAGAAGCAACAGAGATGCAGAAAGGGGGAAGTGGGGTGGAGAAAGAGGCAAGAGGGATACAGAAAGAAACAAGAGAGGTGCAGAAAGAAACAAAAGAAGTGCAGAAAGAAGGAACAGAGGTGCAGAAAGAGGCAAGAGGGGTGCAGAAAGAGGGAAGAGGGGTGTGAAAGGTATGAGGGGTGCAGAAAGAAGCAAGAGGTGCAGAAACAAGCAACAGAGTTACAGAAAGAAACAAAAGGAGTGCAGAAAGAAAAAATAGAGGTGCAAAAAGAGGCAAGAGGGGTGCAGAAAGAGTGAAGAGGGGTGCAGAAAGAGGCATGAGGGGTGCAGGAAGAAACAAAAGAAGTCCCAAAAGAAAGAACAGAGGTGCAGAAAGAGGCAACAGGGGTGAATTAAGAGGGAAGAGGGGCGGCGAAAGAGGCAAGGGGTGCAGAAAGAAGCAAGAGAGCTGCAGAAAGAAACAAAAGAAGTGCAGAAAGAAGGAACACAGGTGCAGAAAGAGGCAAAAGGGGTGCAGAAAGAGGCAAAAGGGGTGCAGAAAGAAGAGAGAGGTGCGGAAAGAAACAAAAGAAGTGCAGAAGGAAGGAACAGAGGTGCAGAAAGATTCAAGAGGGTGCAGAAAGAAACAAAAGAAGTGCAGAAAGAAGCAACAGAGGTGCAGAAAGAGGCAAGAGGAGTGCAGAAAGAGGGATGAGGGGTGCAGAAAGAGGCACGAGGGGTGCAGAAAGAAGCAAGAGAGATGCAGAAAGAAGTAAGAGAAATGCATAAAGAAGCAACAGAGAAGCAGAAAGGGGAAGTGGGGTGGAGAAAGAGGCAAGAGGGATACAGAAAGATACAAGAGAGGTGCAGAAAGAAACAAAAGAAGTACAGAAAGAATGAACAGGTGCAGAAAGAGGCAAGAGGGGTGCAGAAAGAGGAAAGAGGGCTGTGAAAGAGGTACGAGGGGTGCAGAAAGAAGCAAGAGAGTTGCAGAAAGAAACAAAAGAAGTGCAGAAAGAAGGAACAGAGGTGCAGAAAGAGGAAAGAGGGGTGCAGAAAGAGGGAAGAGGAGTGCAGAAAGAGGCACAAGGGTTGCAGAGAGAAGGGACAGGTGCAGAAAGAAGGAAGAGAAGTACAAAAAGAAGCAACAGAGGTGCAGAAAGAGGGATGAGGGGTGGAGAAAGAGGCACGAGAAGTGCAGAAAGAAGCAACAGAGATGCAAAAAGGGGGAACAGGGGTGTAGAAAGTGGCAAGAGGGGTGCAGAAAAAAGCAAGAGAGCTGCAGAAAGAAACAAAAGTGCAGAATAAAAGGAGCAGAGGTGCAGAAAGAGGCAAGAGGGGTGCGGAAAGAGGGAAGAGAGGTGCAGAAAGAAGCACGAGTGGTGCAGAAAGAAGCGAGAGAGGTATAGAAAGGAGCAAGAGGAGTACAGAAAGAAGCAACAGAGATGCAGAAAAGAGGAAGTGGGGTGGAGAAAGAAGCACGAGTGGTGCAGAAAGAAGAGAGAGAGGTGTAGAAAGAAGCAAGAGGGATACAGAAAGAAGCAAGAGAGTTGCAGAAAGAAAGAAAAGAAGTGCAGAAAGAAGAAACAGAGGTGCAGAAAGAGGCAAGAGGGGTGTAGAAAGAGCCAAGAGGGGTGCAGAAAGAGGCAAAAGGGGTGCAGAAAGAAGCGAGAGGTGCAGAAAGAAACAAAAGAAGTGCAGAAAGAAGGAACAGAGGTGCAGAAAGAGGGAAGAGGGGTGTGAAAGAGGCACAAAGAGTGCAGAAAGAAGCAAGAGGAGTGCAGAAACAAGCATCAGAGGTGCAGAAAGAGGCAAGAGGAGTGCAGAAAGAAGGATGAGGGGTGCAGAAAGAGGCACAAGGGGTGCAGAAAGAAGCAATAGAGATGCAGAAAGAAGCAAGAGAAATGCATAAAGAAGCAACAGAAATGCAGAAAGGGGGAAGTGGGGTGGAGAAAGAGGCAAGAAGGATACAGAAAGAAACAAGAGAGGTGCAGAAAGAAACAAAAGAAATGCAGAAAGAAGGAACTGAGGTGCAGAAAGAGGCAGGAGGGGTGCAGAAAGAGGGAAGAGGGCTGTGGAAGAGGCATGAGGGGTACAGAAAGAAGCAAGAGAGTTGCAGAAATAAACAAAAGAAGTGCAGAAAGAAGGAACAGAGGTGCAGAAAGAAACAGAAGAAATGCAGAAGAAGGAACTGAGGTGCAGAAAGAGGCAAGAGGGGTGCAGAAAGAGGCACATGGGTTGCAGAAAGAAGGGACAGAGGTGCAGAAAGAAGGAAGAGAAGTGCAAAAGGAAGCAACAGAGGTGCAGGATGAGGGGTGGAGAAAAAGGCACGAGAAGTGCAGAAAGAAGCAACAGAGATGCAAAAAGGGGGAACAGGGGTGTTGAAAGTGGCAAGAGGGGTGCAGAAAGAAGCAGGAGAGGTGCAGAAAGAAACAAAAGAAGTGCAGAAAGAAGGAACAGAGGTACAGAAAGAGGCAAGAGGGGTGCGGAAAGAGGGAAGAGGGGTGCAGAAAGAAGTAAGAGGAGTGCAGAAAGAAGCAACAGAGATGCAGAAAAGAGGAATTGGGGTGGAGAAAGAAGCACAAGTGGTGCAGAATGAAGCAAGAGAGGTGTAGAAAGAAGCAAGAGGGATACAGAAAGAAGCAAGAGAGTTGCAGAAAGAAACAAAAGAAGTGCAGAAAGAAGGAACAGAGGTGCAGAAAGAGGCAAGAGGGGTGCAGAAAGAAGCGAGAGGTGCAGAAAGAAACAAAAGAAGTGCAGAAAGAAGGAACAGAGGTGCAGAAAGAAGGAACAGAGGTGCAGAAAGAGGGAAGAGGGTGTGAAAGAGGCACAAAGAGTGCAGAAAGAAGCAAGAGGAGTGCATTAACAAGCAACAGAGGTGCAGAAAGAGGCAAGAGGAGTGCAGAAAGAGGGATGAGAAGTGCAGAAAGAGGCACAAGGGGTGCAGAAAGAAGCAAGAGAGATGCAGAAAGAAGCAAGAGAAATGCATAAAGAAGCAACAGAGATGCAGAAGGGGGAAGCGGGGTGGAGAAAGAGGCAAGAAGGATATGGAAAGAAACAAGAGAGGTGCAGAAAGAAACAAAAGAAATGCAGAAAGAAGGAACAGAGGTGCAGAAAGAGGTGAGAGGGGTGAGGGAAGAGGGGTGTGCAAGAGGCACGCGGGGTGCAGAAAGAAGCAAGAGGCGTGCAGAAAGAGGCAAGAGAGTTGCAGAAAGAAACAAAAAAAGTGCAGAAAGAAGGAACAGAGGTTCAGAAAGAGGCAAAGGGGTGCAGAAAGAGGGAAGAGGGATGCAGAAAGAGGCACAAGGGTTGCAGAAAGAAGGGACAGAGGTGCAGAAAGAAGCAAGAGAAGTGCAGAAAGAAGCAACAGAGGTGTAGAAAGAGGGATGAGGGATGGAGAAAGAGGCAAGAGAATTGCAGAAAGAAGCAACAGAGAAGCAAAAAGGGGGAACAGGGGTGGAGAAAGTGGCAAGAGGGGTGCAGAAAGAAGCAAGAGAGGTGCAGAAGGAAACAAAAGAAGAGCAGAACAAAGGAACAGAGGTGCAGAAAGAGGCAAGAGGGGTGCAGAAAGAGGGAAGGGGGTGCAGAAAAAAACACGAGTGGTGCAGAAAGAAGCAAAGAGGTGCA
This sequence comes from Calotriton arnoldi, assembly GCA_963921515.1. Taxonomy (NCBI): domain Eukaryota; kingdom Metazoa; phylum Chordata; class Amphibia; order Caudata; family Salamandridae; genus Calotriton; species Calotriton arnoldi. The sequence goes on from CAWUFW010001169.1 coordinate 714,774, forward strand.
GAAAGAAGTAAGAGTAGTGCAGAAAGAAGCAACAGAAGTGCAGAAAGAGGCAAGAGGGGTGCAAAAAGAGGGAAGAGGAGTGCAGAAAGAGGCACGAGGTGTGCAGAAAGAAGCAAGAGATGTGCAGAAAGAAGGAACAGTGGTGCAGAAAGAGGCTACAGGGGTGAAGAAAGAAGGAAGAGGGTGGAGAAAGAGGCATGGGGTCCAGAAAGAAGCAAGAGAGCTGCAGAAAGAAACAAAAGGAGTGCAGAAAGAAGGAACACAGGTGCAGAAAGAGGCAAGAGGGGTGCAGAAAGAGGCAAAAGGGGTGCAGAAAGAAACAAAAGAAGTGCAGAAAGAAGCAACAGAGGTGCAGAAAGAGGCAAGAGGAGTGCACAAAGAGAGTTGAGGGGTGCAGAAAGAGGCATGAGTGGTGCAGAAAGAAGCAAGAGAGATGCAGAAAGGGAGAAGTGGGGTGGAGAAAGAGGCAAGAGGGATACAGAAAGAAACGAGAGGTGCAGAAAGAAACAAAAGAAGTGCAAAAAGAAGGAACAGAGGTGCAGAAAGAGGCAAGAGGGTGCAGAAAGAGGGAAGAGGGGTGTGAAAGAGGCACAAGGGGTGCAGAAAGAAGCAAGAGGCATGCAGAAAGAAGCAAGAGAGTTGCAGAAAGAAACAAAAGAAGTGCAGCAAGAAGGAACAGAGGTGCAGAAAGAGGCAAGAGGGGTGCAGAAAGAGGCACAAGGGTTGCAGAGAGAAGGGACAGGTGCAGAAAGAAGGACGAGAAGTGCAAAAAGAAGCAACAGAGGTGAAGAAAGAGGATGAGGGGTGCAGAAAGAGGCAAGAGAGGTGCAGAAAGAAGCGAGAGGTGCAGAAAGAAACAAAAGAAGTGCAGAAAGAAGGAACAGAGGTGCAGAAAGAGGGAAGAGGGGTGTGAAAGAGGCACAAAGAGTGCAGAAAGAAGCAACAGAGATGCAAAAAGGGGAACAGGGGTGTAGAAAGTGGCAAGAGGGGTGCAGAAAAAAGCAAGAGAGGTGCAGAAAGAAACAAAAGAAGTACAGAAAGAAGGAACAGAGGTGCAGAAAGAGGCAAGAGGGGTGCGGAAAGAGGGAAGAGAGGTGCAAAAGAAGCACGAGTGGTGCAGAAAGAAGCGAGAGGTATAGAAAGGAGCAAGAGGAGTACAGAAAGAAGCAACAGAGATGCAGAAAAGAGGAAGTTGGGTGGAGAAAGAAGCACGAGTGGTGCAGAAAGAAGCGAGAAAGGTGTAGAAAGAAGCAAGAGGGATACAGAAAGAAGCTAGAAAGATGCAGAAAGAAACAAAAGAAGTGCAGAAAGAAGGAACAGAGGTGCAGAAAGAGGGAAGAGAGGTGTGAAAGAGGCACAAAGAGTGCAGAAAGAAGCAAGAGGACTACAGAAACAAGCAACAGAGGTGCAGAAAGAGGCAAGAGGAGTACAGAAAGAGTGATGAGGGGTGCAGAAAGAGGCACGAGGGGTGCAGAAAGAAGCAAGAGAGATGCAGAAAGAAGCAAGAGAAATGCATAAAGAGGCAAAAGGGGTGCAGAAAGAAGCGAGAGGTGCAGAAAGAAACAAAAGAAGTGCAGAAAGAAGGAACAGAGGTGCAGAAAGAGGGAAGAGGGGTGTGAAAGAGGCACAAGGAGTGCAGAAAGAGGCAAAAGGGGTGCAGAAAGAAACAAAAGAAGTGCAGAAAGAAGCAACTGAGGTGCAGAAAGAGGCAAGAGGAGTGCACAAAGAGGGTTGAGGGGTGCAGAAAGAGGCATGAGTGGTGCAGAAAGAAGCAAGAGAGATGCAGAAAGGGAGAAGTGGGGTGGAGAAAGAGGCAAGATGGATACAGAAAGAAACGAGAGGTGCAGAAAGAAACAAAAGAAGTGCAAAAAGAAGGAACAGAGGTGCAGAAAGAGGCAAGAGGGGTGCAGAAAGAGGGAAGAGGGGTGTGAAAGAGGCACGAGGCATGCAGAAAGAAGCAAGAGGCATGCAGAAAGAAGCAAGAGAGTTGCAGAAAGAAACGAAAGAAGTACAGCAAGAAGGAACAGAGGTGCAGAAAGAGGCAAGAGGGGTGCAGAAAGAAGCGAGAGGTGCAGAAAGAAACAAAAGAAGTGCAGAAAGAAGGAACAGAGGTGCAGAAAGAAGGAACAGAGGTGCAGAAAGAGGGAAGAGGGGTGTGAAAGAGGCACAAAGAGTGCAGAAAGAAGCAAGAGGAGTGCATTAACAAGCAACAGAGGTGCAGAAAGAGGCAAGAGGAGTGCAGAAAGAGGGATGAGGGGTGCAGAAAGAGGCACAAGGGGTGCAGAAAGAAGCAAGAGAGATGCAGAAAGAAGCAAGAGAAATGCATATAGAAGCAACAGAGATGCAGAAGGGGGAAGCGGGAGGGAGAAAGAGGCAAGAAGGATATGGAAAGAAACAAGAGAGGTGCAGAAAGAAACAAAAGAAATGCAGAAAGAAGGAACAGGTGCAGAAAGAGGTGAGAGGGGTGAGGGAAGAGGGGTGTGCAAGAGGCACGAGGGGTGCAGAAAGAAGCAAGAGGCGTGCAGAAAGAGGCAAGAGAGTTGCAGAAAGAAACAAAAAAAGTGCAGAAAGAAGGAACAGAGGTGCAGAAAGAGGCAAAAGGGGTGCAGAAAGAGGGAAGAGGGATGCAGAAAGAGGCACAAGGGTTGCAGAAAGAAGGGACAGAGGTGCAGAAAGAAGCAAGAGAAGTGCAGAAAGAAGCAACAGAGGTGTAGAAAGAGGGATGAGGGATGGAGAAAGAGGCAAGAGAATTGCAGAAAGAAGCAACAGAGAAGCAAAAAGGGGGAACAGGGGTGGAGAAAGTGGCAAGAGGGGTGCAGAAAGAAGCAAGAGAGGTGCAGAAGGAAACAAAAGAAGAGCAGAACAAAGGAACAGAGGTGCAGAAAGAGGCAAGAGGGGTGCAGAAAGAGGGAAGGGGTGCAGAAAAAAACACGAGTGGTGCAGAAAGAAGCAAAGAGGTGCAGAAAGAAGTAAGAGTAGTGCAGAAAGAAGCAACAGAAGTGCAGAAAGAGGCAAGAGGGGTGCAGAAAGAAGCAAGAGATGTGCAGAAAGAAACAAAAGAAGTGCAGAAAGAAGGAATAGAGGTGCAGAAAGAGGCTACAGGGGTGAAGAAAGAACGAAGAGGGGTGGAGAAAGAGGCATGGGGTCCAGAAAGAAGCAAGAGAGCTGCAGAAAGAAACAAAAGGAGTGCAGAAAGAAGGAACACAGGTGCAGAAAGAGGGATGAGGGATGGAGAAAGAGGCAAGAGAATTGCAGAAAGAAGCAACAGAGAAGCAAAAAGGGGGAACAGGGGTGGAGAAAGTGGCAAGAGGGGTGCAGAAAGAAGCAAGAGAGGTGCAGAAGGAAACAAAAGAAGAGCAGAACAAAGGAACAGAGGTACAGAAAGAGGCAAGAGGGGTGCGGAAAGAGGGAAGAGGGGTGCAGAAAGAAGTAAGAGGAGTGCAGAAAGAAGCAACAGAGATGCAGAAAAGAGGAATTGGGGTGGAGAAAGAAGCACAAGTGGTGCAGAATGAAGCAAGAGAGGTGTAGAAAGAAGCAAGAGGGATACAGAAAGAAGCAAGAGAGTTGCAGAAAGAAACAAAAGAAGTGCAGAAAGAAGGAACAGAGGTGCAGAAAGAGGCAAGAGGGGTGCAGAAAGAAGCGAGAGGTGCAGAAAGAAACAAAAGAAGTACAGAAAGAAGGAACAGAAGTGCAGAAAGAAGGAACAGAGGTGCAGAAAGAGGGAAGAGGGGTGTGAAAGAGGCACAAAGAGTGCAGAAAGAAGCAAGAGGAGTGCATTAACAAGCAACAGAGGTGCAGAAAGAGGCAAGAGGAGTGCAGAAAGAGGGATGAGAAGTGCAGAAAGAGGCACAAGGGGTGCAGAAAGAAGCAAGAGAGATGCAGAAAGAAGCAAGAGAAATGCATAAAGAAGCAACAGAGATGCAGAAGGGGAAGCGGGGTGGAGAAAGAGGCAAGAAGGATATGGAAAGAAACAAGAGAGGTGCAGAAAGAAACAAAAGAAATGCAGAAAGAAGGAACAGAGGTGCAGAAAGAGGTGAGAGGGGTGAGGGGTGTGCAAGAGGCACGAGGGGTGCAGAAAGAAGCAAGAGGCGTGCAGAAAGAGGCAAGAGAGTTGCAGAAAGAAACAAAAAAAGTGCAGAAAGAAGGAACAGAGGTTCAGAAAGAGGCAAAAGGGGTGCAGAAAGAGGGAAGAGGGATGCAGAAAGAGGCACAAGGGTTGCAGAAAGAAGGGACAGAGGTGCAGAAAGAAGCAAGAGAAGTGCAGAAAGAAGCAACAGAGGTGTAGAAAGAGGGATGAGGGATGGAGAAAGAGGCAAGAGAATTGCAGAAAGAAGCAACAGAGAAGCAAAAGGGGGAACAGGGGTGGAGAAAGTGGCAAGAGGGGTGCAGAAAGAAGCAAGAGAGGTGCAGAAGGAAACAAAAGAAGAGCAGAACAAAGGAACAGAGGTGCAGAAAGAGGCAAGAGGGGTGCAGAAAGAGGGAAGAGGGTGCAGAAAAAAACACGAGTGGTGCAGAAAGAAGCAAAGAGGTGCAGAAAGAAGTAAGAGTAGTGCAGAAAGAAGCAACAGAAGTGCAGAAAGAGGCAAGAGGGGTGCAAAAAGAGGGAAGAGGAGTGCAGAAAGAGGCACGAGGTGTGCAGAAAGAAGCAAGAGATGTGCAGAAAGAAGGAACAGTGGTGCAGAAAGAGGCTACAGGGGTGAAGAAAGAAGGAAGAGGGGTGGAGAAAGAGGCATGGGGTCCAGAAAGAAGCAAGAGAGCTGCAGAAAGAAACAAAAGGAGTGCAGAAAGAAGGAACACAGGTGCAGAAAGAGGCAAGAGGGGTGCAGAAAGAGGCAAAGGGGTGCAGAAAGAAACAAAAGAAGTGCAGAAAGAAGCAACAGAGGTGCAGAAAGAGGCAAGAGGAGTGCACAAAGAGAGTTGAGGGGTGCAGAAAGAGGCATGAGTGGTGCAGAAAGAAGCAAGAGAGATGCAGAAAGGGAGAAGTGGGGTGGAGAAAGAGGCAAGAGGGATACAGAAAGAAACGAGAGGTGCAGAAAGAAACAAAAGAAGTGCAAAAAGAAGGAACAGAGGTGCAGAAAGAGGCAAGAGGGTGCAGAAAGAGGGAAGAGGGGTGTGAAAGAGGCACAAGGGGTGCAGAAAGAAGCAAGAGGCATGCAGAAAGAAGCAAGAGAGTTGCAGAAAGAAACAAAAGAAGTGCAGCAAGAAGGAACAGAGGTGCAGAAAGAGGCAAGAGGGGTGCAGAAAGAGGCACAAGGGTTGCAGAGAGAAGGGACAGGTGCAGAAAGAAGGACGAGAAGTGCAAAAAGAAGCAACAGAGGTGAAGAAAGAGGATGAGGGGTGCAGAAAGAGGCAAGAGAGGTGCAGAAAGAAGCGAGAGGTGCAGAAAGAAACAAAAGAAGTGCAGAAAGAAGGAACAGAGGTGCAGAAAGAGGGAAGAGGGGTGTGAAAGAGGCACAAAGAGTGCAGAAAGAAGCAACAGAGATGCAAAAAGGGGGAACAGGGGTGTAGAAAGTGGCAAGAGGGGTGCAGAAAAAAGCAAGAGAGGTGCAGAAAGAAACAAAAGAAGTACAGAAAGAAGGAACAGAGGTGCAGAAAGAGGCAAGAGGGGTGCGGAAAGAGGGAAGAGAGGTGCAAAAAGAAGCACGAGTGGTGCAGAAAGAAGCGAGAGGTATAGAAAGGAGCAAGAGGAGTACAGAAAGAAGCAACAGAGATGCAGAAAAGAGGAAGTTGGGTGGAGAAAGAAGCACGAGTGGTGCAGAAAGAAGCGAGAAAGGTGTAGAAAGAAGCAAGAGGGATACAGAAAGAAGCTAGAAAGATGCAGAAAGAAACAAAAGAAGTGCAGAAAGAAGGAACAGAGGTGCAGAAAGAGGGAAGAGAGGTGTGAAAGAGGCACAAAGAGTGCAGAAAGAAGCAAGAGGACTACAGAAACAAGCAACAGAGGTGCAGAAAGAGGCAAGAGGAGTACAGAAAGAGTGATAAGGAGTGCAGAAAGAGGCATGAGGGGTGCAGAAAGAAGCAAGAGAGATACAGAAAGAAGCAAGAGAAATGCATAAAGAAGCAACAGAGATGCAGAAAGGGGGAAGTGGGGTGGAGAAAGGCAAGAAGGATACAGAAAGAAACAAGAGAGGTGCAGAAAGAAAGAAAAGAAATGCAGAAAGAAGGAACTGAGGTGCAGAAAGAGGCAGGAGGGGTGCAGAAAGAGGGAAGAGGGCTATGAAAGAGGCATGAGGGGTACAGAAAGAAGCAAGAGAGTTGCAGAAATAAACAAAAGTGCAGAAAGAAGGAACAGAGGTGCAGAAAGAAACAGAAGAAATGCAGAAAGAAGGAACTGAGGTGCAGAAAGAGGCAAGAGGGGTGCAGAAAGAGGGAAGAGGGGTGCAGAAAGAGGCACATGGGTTGCAGAAAGAAGGGACAGAGGTGCAGAAAGAAGGAAGAGAAGTGCAAAAAGAAGCAACAGAGATGCAGAAAGAGAGATGAGGGGTGGAGAAAAAGGCACGAGAAGTGCAGAAAGAAGCAACAGAGATGCAAAAGGGGGAACGGGTGTAGAATGTGGCAAGAGGGGTGCAGAAAGAAGCAAGAGAGGTGCAGAAAGAAACAAAAGAAGGAACAGAGGTGCAGAAAGAGGCAAGAGGGGTGCGGAAAGAGGGAAGAGGGGTACAGAAAGAAGCACGAGTGGTGCAGAAAGAAGCGAGAGAGGTGTAGAAAGAAGTAAGAGGAGTGCAGAAAGAAGCAACAGAGCTGCAGAAAAGAGGAATTGGGGTGGAGAAAGAAGCACAAGTGGTGCAGAATGAAGCGAGAGAGGTGTAGAAAGAAGCAAGAGGGATACAGAAAGAAGCAAGAGAGTTGCAGAAAGAAACAAAAGAAGTGCAGAAAGAAGGAACAGAGGTGCAGAAAGAGGCAAGAGGGGTGCAGAAAGAGGCAAGAGGGGTGCAGAAAGAAGCGAGAGGTGCAGAAAGAAACAAAAGAAGTGCAGAAAGAAGGATCAGAGGTGCAGAAAGAGGGAAGAGGGGTGTGAAAGAGGCACAAAGAGTGCAGAAAGAAGCAAGAGGAGTGCATTAACAAGCAACAGAGGTGCAGAAAGAGGCAAGAGGAGTGCAGAAAGAGGGATGAGGGGTGCAGAAAGAGGCACGAGGGGTGCAGAAAGAAGCAAGAGAGCTGCAGAAAGAAGCAAGAGAAATGCATAAAGAAGCAACAGAGATGCAGAAGGGGGAAGCGGGGTGGAGAAAGGCAAGAAGGATACGGAAAGAAACAAGAGAGGTGCAGAAAGAAAGAAATGCAGAAAGAAGGAACAGAGGTGCAGAAAGAGGTGAGAGGGGTGAGGAAAGAGGGAAGAGGGGTGTGAAAGAGGCACGAGGGGTGCAGAAAGAAGCAAGAGGTGTGCAGAAAGAAGCAAGAGGTGTGCAAAAAGAAGCAAGAGAGTTGCAGAAAGAAACAAAAGAAGTGCAGAAAGAAGTAACAGAGGTGCAGAAGGAGGCAAAAGGGGTGCAGAAAGAGGGAAGAGGGGTGCAGAAAGAGGCACAAGGGTTGCAGAAAGAAGGGACAGAGGTGCAGAAAGAAGCAAGAGAAGTGCAGAAAGAAGCAACAGGTGTAGAAAGAGGGATGAGGGATGGAGAAAGAGGCAAGAGAATTGCAGAAAGAAGCAACAGAGAAGCAAAAAGGGGGAACAGGGGTGGAGAAAGTGGCAAGAGGGGTGCAGAAAGAAGCAAGAGAGGTGCAGGAGGAAACAAAAGAAGAGCATAAAAAAGGAACAGAGGTGCAGAAAGAGGCAAGAGGGGTGCAGAAAGAGGGAAGGGGGTACAGAAAAAAACATGAGTGGTGCAGAAAGAAGCAAAGAGGTGCTGAAAGAAGTAAGAGTAGTACAGAAAGAAGCAACAGAGGTGCAGAAAGAGGCACGAGGGGTGCAGAAAGAAACAAAAGAAGTGCAGAAAGAAGGAACAGAGGTGCAGAAAGAGGCAAGAGGGGTGCAGAAAGAGAGAAGAGGGGTGCAGAAAGAGGCACAAGGGTTGCAGAAAGAAGGGACAGAGGTGCAGAAAGAAGCAAGAGAAGTGCAGAAAGAAGCAACAGAGGTGCGGGATGAGGGGTGCATAAAGAAGCAAGAGAGGTGCAGAAAGAAACAAAAGAAGTGCAGAAAGAAGGAACAGAGGTGCAGAAAGAGGCAAGAAGGGTGCAGAAAGAGGGAAGAGGGGTGCATAAAAAAGCACGAGTGGTGCAGAAAGAAGCAAAGAGTTGCAGAAAGAAGCAAGAGTAGTGCAGAAAGAAGCAATAGAGGTGCAGAAAGAGGGAAGAGGAGTGCAAAAAGAGGGAAGAGGGGTGCAGAAAGAGGCACGAGGGGTGCATAAAGAAGTGAGAGATGTGCAGAAAGAAACAAAAGAAGTGCAGAAAGAAGTAATAGAGATGCAGAAAGAGGCAACAGGGGTGAAGAAAGAGGGAAGGGGGTGGAGAAAGAGGGAAGGGGGTGGAGAAAGAGGCAAGAGGAGTGCAGAAAGAGGCAAAAGGGGTGCAGAAAGAAGCGAGAGGTGCAGAAAGAAACAAAAGAAGTGCAGAAAGAAGGAACAGAGGTGCAGAAAGAGGGAAGAGGGGTGTGAAAGAGGCACAAGGAGTGCAGAAAGAGGCAAAAGGGGTGCAGAAAGAAACAAAAGAAGTGCAGAAAGAAGCAACTGAGGTGCAGAAAGAGGCAAGAGGAGTGCACAAAGAGGGTTGAGGGGTGCAGAAAGAGGCATGAGTGGTGCAGAAAGAAGCAAGAGAGATGCAGAAAGGGAGAAGTGGGGTGGAGAAAGAGGCAAGATGGGTACAGAAAGAAACGAGAGGTGCAGAAAGAAACAAAAGAAGTGCAAAAGAAGGAACAGAGGTGCAGAAAGAGGCAAGAGGGGTGCAGAAAGAGGGAAGAGGGGTGTGAAAGAGGCACGAGGCATGCAGAAAGAAGCAAGAGGCATGCAGAAAGAAGCAAGAGAGTTGCAGAAAGAAACGAAAGAAGTACAGCAAGAAGGAACAGAGGTGCAGAAAGAGGCAAGAGGGGTGCAGAAAGAAGTGAGAGGTGCAGAAAGAAACAAAAGAAGTGCAGAAAGAAGGAACAGAGGTGCAGAAAGAAGGAACAGAGGTGCAGAAAGAGGGAAGAGGGGTGTGAAAGAGGCACAAAGAGTGCAGAAAGAAGCAAGAGGAGTGCATTAACAAGCAACAGAGGTGCAGAAAGAGGCAAGAGGAGTGCAGAAAGAGGGATGAGGGGTGCAGAAAGAGGCACAAGGGGTGCAGAAAGAAGCAAGAGAGATGCAGAAAGAAGCAAGAGAAATGCATATAGAAGCAACAGAGATGCAGAAGGGGGAAGCGGGAGGGAGAAAGAGGCAAGAAGGATATGGAAAGAAACAAGAGAGGTGCAGAAAGAAACAAAAGAAATGCAGAAAGAAGGAACAGGTGCAGAAAGAGGTGAGAGGGGTGAGGGAAGAGGGGTGTGCAAGAGGCACGAGGGGTGCAGAAAGAAGCAAGAGGCGTGCAGAAAGAGGCAAGAGAGTTGCAGAAAGAAACAAAAAAGTGCAGAAAGAAGGAACAGAGGTGCAGAAAGAGGCAAAAGGGGTGCAGAAAGAGGGAAGAGGGATGCAGAAAGAGGCACAAGGGTTGCAGAAAGAAGGGACAGAGGTGCAGAAAGAAGCAAGAGAAGTGCAGAAAGAAGCAACAGAGGTGTAGAAAGAGGGATGAGGGATGGAGAAAGAGGCAAGAGAATTGCAGAAAGAAGCAACAGAGAAGCAAAAAGGGGGAACAGGGGTGGAGAAAGTGGCAAGAGGGGTGCAGAAAGAAGCAAGAGAGGTGCAGAAGGAAACAAAAGAAGAGCAGAACAAAGGAACAGAGGTGCAGAAAGAGGCAAGAGGGGTGCAGAAAGAGGGAAGGGGTGCAGAAAAAAACACGAGTGGTGCAGAAAGAAGCAAAGAGGTGCAGAAAGAAGTAAGAGTAGTGCAGAAAGAAGCAACAGAAGTGCAGAAAGAGGCAAGAGGGTGCAGAAAGAAGCAAGAGATGTGCAGAAAGAAGCAAAAGAAGTGCAGAAAGAAGGAACAGAGGTGCAGAAAGAGGCTACAGGGGTGAAGAAAGAACGAAGAGGGGTGGAGAAAGAGGCATGGGGTCCAGAAAGAAGCAAGAGAGCTGCAGAAAGAAACAAAAGGAGTGCAGAAAGAAGGAACACAGGTGCAGAAAGAGGCAAGAGGGGTGCAGAAAGAGGCAAAAGGGGTGCAGAAAGAAACAAAAGAAGTGCAGAAAGATGTAGCAGAGGTGCAGAAAGAGGCAAGAGGGGTGCAGGAAGAGGGGTGTGAAAGAGGCACAAGTGGTGCAGAAAGAAGCAAGAGGCATGCAGAAAGAAGCAAGAGAGTTGCAGAAAGAAACAAAAGAAGTGCAGCAAGAAGGAACAGAGGTGCAGCAAGAGGCAAGAGGGGTGCAGAAAGAGGGAAGAGGGGTGCAGAAAGAGGCACAAGGGTTGCAGAGAGAAGGGACAGGTGCAGAAAGAAGGACGAGAAGTGCAAAAAGAAGCAACAGAGGTGCAGAAAGAGGGATGAGGGGTGCAGAAAGGGGCAAGAGAGGTGCAGAAAGAAGCGAGAGGTGCAGAAAGAAACAAAAGAAGTGCAGAAAGAAGGAACAGAGGTGCAGAAAGAGGCAAGAGGGGTGCAGGAAGAGGGGTGTGAAAGAGGCACAAGTGGTGCAGAAAGAAGCAAGAGGCATGCAGAAAGAAGCAAGAGAGTTGCAGAAAGAAACAAAAGAAGTGCAGCAAGAAGGAACAGAGGTGCAGCAAGAGGCAAGAGGGGTGCAGAAAGAGGGAAGAGGGGTGCAGAAAGAGGCACAAGGGTTGCAGAGAGAAGGGACAGGTGCAGAAAGAAGGACGAGAAGTGCAAAAAGAAGCAACAGAGGTGCAGAAAGAGGGATGAGGGGTGCAGAAAGAGGCAAGAGAGGTGCAGAAAGAAGCGAGAGGTGCAGAAAGAAACAAAAGAAGTGCAGAAAGAAGGAACAGAGGTGCAGAAAGAGGGAAGAGGGGTGTGAAAGAGGCACAAAGAGTGCAGAAAGAAGCAACAGAGATGCAAAAAGGGGGAACAGGGGTGTAGAAAGTGGCAAGAGGGGTGCAGAAAAAAGCAAGAGAGGTGCAGAAAGAAACAAAAGAAGTGCAGAAAGAAGGAACAGAGGTGCAGAAAGAGGCAAGAGGGGTGCGGAAAGAGGGAAGAGAGGTGCAAAAAGAAGCACGAGTGGTGCAGAAAGAAGCGAGAGAGGTATAGAAAGGAGCAAGAGGAGTACAGAAAGAAGCAACAGAGATGCAGAAAAGAGGAAGTTGGGTGGAGAAAGACGCACGAGTGGTGCAGAAAGAAGCGAGAAAGGTGTAGAAAGAAGCAAGAGGGATACAGAAAGAAGCTAGAGAGATGCAGAAAGAAACAAAAGAAGTGCAGAAAGAAGGAACAGAGGTGCAGAAAGAGGGAAGAGAGGTGTGAAAGAGGCACAAAGAGTGCAGAAAGAAGCAAGAGGACTACAGAAACAAGCAACAGAGGTGCAGAAAGAGGCAAGAGGAGTACAGAAAGAGGGATGAGGGGTGCAGAAAGAGGCACGAGGGGTGCAGAAAGAAACGAGAGATGCAGAAAGAGGCAAGAGAAATGCATAAAGAAGCAACAGAGATGCAGAAAGGGGGAAGTGGGGTGGAGAAAGGCAAGAAGGATACAGAAAGAAACAAGAGAGGTGCAGAAAGAAACAAGAGAAATGCAGAAAGAAGGAACTGAGGTGCAGAAAGAGGCAGGAGGGGTGCAGAAAGAGGGAAGAGGGCTATGAAAGAGGCATGAGGGGTACAGAAAGAAGCAAGAGAGTTGCAGAAATAAACAAAAGTGCAGAAAGAAGGAACAGAGGTGCAGAAAGAAACAGAAGAAATGCAGAAAGAAGGAACTGAGGTGCAGAAAGAGGCAAGAGGGGTGCAGAAAGAGGGAAGAGGGGTGCAGAAAGAGGCACATGGGTTGCAGAAAGAAGGGACAGAGGTGCAGAAAGAAGGAAGAGAAGTGCAAAAAGAAGCAACAGAGGTGCAGAAAGAGAGATGAGGGGTGGAGAAAAAGGCACGAGAAGTGCAGAAAGAAGCAACAGAGATGCAAAAAGGGGGAACGGGTGTAGAATGTGGCAAGAGGGGTGCAGAAAGAAGCAAGAGAGGTGCAGAAAGAAACAAAAGAAGGAACAGAGGTGCAGAAAGAGGCAAGAGGGGTGCGGAAAGAGGGAAGAGGGGTGCAGAAAGAAGCACGAGTGGTGCAGAAAGAAGCGAGAGAGGTGTAGAAAGAAGTAAGAGGAGTGCAGAAAGAAGCATCAGAGATGCAGAAAAGAGGAATTGGGGTGGAGAAAGAAGCACAAGTGGTGCAGAATGAAGCGAGAGAGGTGTAGAAAGAAGCAAGAGGGATACAGAAAGAAGCAAGAGAGTTGCAGAAAGAAACAAAAGAAGTGCAGAAAGAAGGAACAGAGGTGCAGAAAGAGGCAAGAGGGGTGCAGAAAGAGGCAAGAGGGGTGCAGAAAGAAGCGAGAGGTGCAGAAAGAAACAAAAGAAGTGCAGAAAGAAGGATCAGAGGTGCAGAAAGAGGGAAGAGGGGTGTGAAAGAGGCACAAAGAGTGCAGAAAGAAGCAAGAGGAGTGCATTAACAAGCAACAGAGGTGCAGAAAGAGGCAAGAGGAGTGCAGAAAGAGGGAAGAGGGGTGCAGAAAGAGGCACGAGGGGTGCAGAAAGAAGCAAGAGAGCTGCAGAAAGAAGCAAGAGAAATGCAGAAAGAAGCAACAGAGATGCAGAAGGGGGAAGCGGGGTGGAGAAAGAGGCAAGAAGGATACGGAAAGAAACAAGAGAGGTGCAGAAAGAAACAAAAGAAATGCAGAAAGAAGGAACAGAGGTGCAGAAAGAGGTGAGAGGGGTGAGGAAAGAGGGAAGAGGGATGTGAAAGAGGCACGAGGGGTGCAGAAAGAAGCAAGAGGTGTGCAGAAAGAAGCAAGAGGTGTGCAAAAAGAAGCAAGAGAGTTGCAGAAAGAAACAAAAGAAGTGCAGAAAGAAGTAACAGAGGTGCAGAAGGAGGCAAAGGGGTGCAGAAAGAGGGAAGAGGGTGCAGAAAGAGGCACAAGGGTTGCAGAAAGAAGGGACAGAGGTGCAGAAAGAAGCAAGAGAAGTGCAGAAAGAAGCAACAGGTGTAGAAAGAGGGATGAGGGATGGAGAAAGAGGCAAGAGAATTGCAGAAAGAAGCAACAGAGAAGCAAAAAGGGGGAACAGGGGTGGAGAAAGTGGCAAGAGGGGTGCAGAAAGAAGCAAGAGAGGTGCAGGAGGAAACAAAAGAAGAGCAGAAAAAAGGAACAGAGGTGCAGAAAGAGGCAAGAGGGGTGCAGAAAGAGGGAAGGGGGTACAGAAAAAAACATGAGTGGTGCAGAAAGAAGCAAAGAGCTGCAGAAAGAAGCAAGAGTAGTACAGAAAGAAGCAACAGAGGTGCAGAAAGAGGCACGAGGGGTGCAGAAAGAAGCAAGAGATGTGCAGAAAGAAACAAAAGAAGTGCAGAAAGAAGGAACAGAGGTGCAGAAAGAAGGAAGAGGGGTGGAGAAAGAGGCATGGGGTCCAGAAAGAAGCAAGAGAGCTGCAGAAAGAAACAAAAGGAGTGCAGAAAGAAGGAACAGAGGTGCAGAAAGAGGCAAGAGGGGTGCAGAAAGAGAGAAGAGGGGTGCAGAAAGAGGCACAAGGGTTGCAGAAAGAAGGGACAGAGGTGCAGAAAGAAGCAAGAGAAGTGCAGAAAGAAGCAACAGAGGTGCGGGATGAGGGGTGCATAAAGAAGCAAGAGAGGTGCAGAAAGAAACAAAAGAAGTGCAGAAAGAAGGAACAGAGGTGCAGAAAGAGGCAAGAAGGGTGCAGAAAGAGGGAAGAGGGGTGCATAAAAAAGCATGAGTGGTGCAGAAAGAAGCAAAGAGTTGCAGAAAGAAGCAAGAGTAGTGCAGAAAGAAGCAATAGAGGTGCAGAAAGAGGGAAGAGGAGTGCAAAAAGAGGGAAGAGGGGTGCAGAAAGAGGCACGAGGGGTGCAAAAAGAAGTGAGATGTGCAGAAAGAAACAAAAGAAGTGCAGAAAGAAGGAATAGAGATGCAGAAAGAGGCAACAGGGGTGAAGAAAGAGGGAAGGGGGTGGAGAAAGAGGCAAGAGGAGTGCAGAAAGAGGCAAAAGGGGTGCAGAAAGAAGCGAGAGGTGCAGAAAGAAACAAAAGAAGTGCAGAAAGAAGGAACAGAGGTGCAGAAAGAGGGAAGAGGGGTGTGAAAGAGGCACAATGAGTGCAGAAAGAAGCAAGAGGAGTGCAGAAACAAGCAACAGAGTTGCCGAAAGAGACAAGAGGGGTGCAAAAAGAGGCAAAAGGGGTGCAGAAAGAGGCAAAAGGGGTGCAGAAAGAAACAAAAGAAGTGCAGAAAGAAGCAACTGAGGTGCAGAAAGAGGCAAGAGGAGTGCACAAAGAGGGTTGAGGGGTGCAGAAAGAGGCATGAGTGGTGCAGAAAGAAGCAAGAGAGATGCAGAAAGGGAGAAGTGGGGTGGAGAAAGAGGCAAGAGGGATACAGAAAGAAACGAGAGGTGCAGAAAGAAACAAAAGAAGTGCAAAAAGAAGGAACAGAGGTGCAGAAAGAGGCAAGAGGGGTGCAGAAAGAGGGAAGAGGGGTGTGAAAGAGGCACGAGGCGTGCAGAAAGAAGCAAGAGGCATGCAGAAAGAAGCAAGAGAGTTGCAGAAAGAAACGAAAGAAGTACAGCAAGAAGGAACAGAGGTGCAGAAAGAGGCAATAGGGGTGCAGAAAGAGAGAAGAGGGGTGCATAAAGAGGCACAAGGGTTGCAGAGAGAAGGGACGGAGGTGCAGAAAGAAGCAAGAGAAGTGCAGAAAGAAGCAACCGAGGTGCGGAAAGAGGGATGAAGGGTGCATAAAGAAGCAAGAGAGGTGCAGAAAGAAACAAAAGAAGTGCAGAAAGAAGGAACAGGTGCAGAAAGAGGCAAAAGGGGTGTAGAAAGAGGGAAGAGTGGTGCAGAAAGAAGCAAAGAGGTGCAGAAAGAAGCAATAGAGGTGCAGAAAGAGGCAAGAGGGGTGCAAAAAGAGGGGTGCAGAAAGAGGCACGAGGGATGCACAAAGAAGCGAGAGATGTGGAGAAAGAAACAAAAGAAGTGGAAAAAGAAGGAATAGAGATGCAGAATGAGGCAACAGGGGTGAAGAAAGAGGGAAGAGGGGTGGAGAAAGAGGCAAGAGGGGTGCAGAAAGAGGCAAAAGGGGTGCAGAAAGAAGCGAGAGGTACAGAAAGAAACAAAAGAAGTGCAGAAAGAAGTAACAGGTGCGGGAAGAGGGGTGTGAAAGAGGCATGAGGAGTGCAGAAAGAAGCAAGAGGAGTGCAGAAACAAGCAACAGAGTTGCAGAAAGAGGCAAGAGGGGTGCAAAAAGAGGGAAGAGGGGTGCAGAAAGAGGCACATGGCGTGCAGAAAGAAGCAAGAGATGTGCAGAAAGAAACAAAAGAAGTGCAGAACGAAAGGACAGAGGTGCAGAAAGAAGCAACGGGTGCAGAAAGAGGGTGGATGGGTGTAGAAAGAGGAAAAGGGGTGCAGAAATAAGTGAGAGGTGTAGAAAGAAACAAAAGAAGTGCAGAAAGAGGCAAGAGGGGTGCGAGAAGAGGGGTGTGAAAGTGGCACGAGGGGTGCAGAAAGAAGCAAGAGAGGTGCAGAAAGAAGCAACAGAGGTGCAGAAAGAGGGAAGAGGGGTGGAGAAAGAGAAGTGCAGAAAGAAGCAACAAGGATGCAGAAAGGGAGAAGAGGGGGGAGAAAGAGGCAAGAGGGGTGAAGAAAACAAGCAAGAGAGGTACAGAAAGAAACAAAAGAAGTGCAGAAATAAGGAACAGAGGTGCAGAAAGAGGCAGGAGGGGTACAGAAAGAGGCACGAGGGGTGCACAAAGAAGCAAGTGAGGTGCAGAAAGAGGCAACAGAGGTGCAGAAAGAGGCAAAAGAGGTGCAGAAAGTAGAAGAGATTTGCAGAAAGAGGCAAGAGAAGTGCAGAAACAGACAGAAAGGTGCAGAAAGAAGCAACAGAAATGCAGAAAGAGGCAAGAGAGGCGCACAAAGAAGCAAGAGTGGCTTGCACACCATTAGTACCAATTTAACACCCACGTTTAGCAATAAGTAAGAGGTGACCATTCAAGGTTCGCAAAGGACCTTCCACCACGCTGTAACACTTGTCGCTGCATTTTTGGTAACATTTGAGCTGTTTGAGCTAGAAACAAGGCTTTTTTTGTACAAATCTGCAGATTAGGCAGCAGATGATGGATTATGTGGCTAATGCGGAAAAATGTATAATTGTGCGAAAGTAGGTGCAGCCAAACAGTCGCATAATTCCAGTGGCCCTGCTCATACCTCTGACTAGGTCCAGAAGTGCTCCTCAGTGATTCCTTCTTTTTTGTCTCATTGAGTTCATAGTTTAGCTTCTATGGAAACGAGGAAGACTAAACCTGAGGTTACCACTCCACAACACAGACTACCATACCACATAATTACTCTCAATAACACATAATCCCACTTTACATAATTCCTATACACTAAATACCACTTACTTTCTATCCCCATAATTTCACTGCACAACATACCACATAATTCCACTACACACAACGTACATCCACTCCACTCCAAAAAACATTAGTAAAAAAACGTTTACATTTACAACACCAATAGCTCTAACTTGCAAATGCAAGACCTATTACATTAGAAATGCTTCCTTAACTGGTAGTCTCGTTTGCAGATTGGTGGAGAAAGGGGACTGGGCCTCCAACCAGCGCTCAGGAATTCCGCTGCGTAGGACTTAAAGGAGGTAACAGGAGGGCTTCTTGGCCCCCAAAGTCCCTCAGGAGTAAAGTGGACTTCATCCCCCAACCCGTAGTGTGCCAGGAGGCGCGTTTGCAGAGTGATGGAGAAAGGGGGGCGTGGCCTCCGAAGACCTCTTAGCAATCCCACTGTGTGGGACTTACTGGAGGTAACAGGAGGGGTAGTTGTCCCCCAAGGACAACCTTGGGGGGCCAACTACCCCTCCTATTACCACCAGTAAGTCCAACACAGCAGCATTGGTAAGTACTCATAGTAAGCACACCCCCTTTGACCACCAGTCTGCAAACGCACTCCCCGGCGCACTCTTGGATGGGGATTAAAGTCCCCTTCACTGCTGGGGGGGCTTAGGGGCCAACTAGCCTACCTGATACCTCCAGTATGCCCCAGATATTGGGATTGCTGACAGGTGGACACAGGCCATGCCCCCTTTCTCCACCACTCTGCAAACGCGCCTCCTGGTGCGTTCTTGGTTGGCGGATTAGTTCCCTTGAATCCTGAGAGTCCCTGGGGGCCAACTAACCCACCAGGTACCTCCAGTAAGCCCCACACAGCTGGATTGCTGAGAGTGGTCCGAGGCCACGCCCCCTTTTTACACCACTCTGCAAACGCGCCTCCTGGCGCACTGCTGCTCGGGGGATGAAGTCCACTTTAGTCCTGAGATCCTCAGGACACATGTGGACCTCATCGCCCCACCAGCAGTGCGCCAAGAGGCGCATTTGCAGAGTGGTGTAAAAAGGTGCGTGGCCTCGGACCACCTCTCAGCAATCCCACTGTGTGGGGCTTACTGGAGGTACCTAATGGGCTAGTTGGCCCCTAAGGACCCTTAGCATTCTAGGGGACTTAAACCCCAAACCCAGAACGCGCCAGGAGGCGCGTTTGCAAAGTGGTGCAGGGAGGGATGCCGGCTTTTCTTTTCTTTTGATATATATTTAGAAGGGGGGCTGTGTGGCCCCCCTTCTCATAATATTTTGTGGGCCCTGGGGACCCCATCCCCCAGGGCCTGACCCATTTAAAAGAAAAAATTAAAAAGAACGGGAATGGGGCAGCGCGGCCCCCCCTCCCGAGGCCGATTTCGGCCCCGGGGACCCCATCCCCCGGGGCATGGGCTCGTTTTTTCTTATTTTTTTTTCTTATTTATACGGGAGGGGGGCTGCGTGGCCCCCCTTCCCTGTGCCACTATTGGCCCCGGGAAACCCATCCCCTGGGGCCTGGCCTCGTTTAAAAAAAATAATGTTATTTTCACGGAGGTGGGCCGCGTGGCCCCCTCCCCATGGCCACTTTTGGTCCCGCGGAGCCCATCCCCCAGGGCCTGGCCACACATTGGGGGCGGTGGGGGGAGCCCCGCGGTCCCAGCCGGCTCCCAGCCTCCTGCTCGAGCCGGCATTGCTTTTGGACAAGGGGAGCTGCTGACATGCAGCTCCCCTTGTCCAAAAGCAATCTGCTTCGCTTCATGGAAGCGAGTGCAGGTTTTCGCCTCTCGCTTCCATGAAGCGAAGCATAGTTTGCAATGACAGGGCGGGAGCCGTGCTCCTGCCCTGCCATTGCAAACTGCAATGTCCCGGGGGTGGGCACCCTGGGACATTGCTGGAGCCGGCCCTGGGGGATGGCGGTCCCCAGGGCCAAGGAGGGCTCCAGGAGGGGGGCCGCGCAGCCCCCCTCACTTCGTGAAAATAGTCCCGGGGAGGTGGTGGTCCCCGGGGCCGGGGGGCCGCAACGGACCCCCCGCATTATCTTAATTAGTGCCCCAGGGAGGTGGTGGTCCCCGGGGCAGTGTGGGGGGGGCAGGAACCCCCACACTTATTTATTTAAATTTAAGCCCCGGGGAGGTGGCGGTCCCCAGGGCTTGGGGGGGCTTGCCCCCGGGACCTGGCCCACCCGGGGGCTAAAGGAAAACGAATCGCAGGAGACTTTCAGCTGACCGGAGCGCCTCATTAGGTTTGAAAATTTTGCGAAGATTCGTCAAACGGCGCCAAAGATATTGGCAAATCAAAAACGCTTTTCCTATGGAAACTAGGTCCTAACTATAACTACCTACTGGCGACCGCCAGTAGGTAATATATATATATATATATATATATATATATTTACACTCACACATATATATTATAGCCTTATAGCCCTTCTGCCTCATGCCATACCAGTTGTTAAAAGCCCTCTCCCTTGTTCTAGCCGCTCCCCTGCAGCTGGCTCTGGCCTATATCTCTGGTTCATGGTCTTTAATAGCCAGTATAGCCCTTGGCTTCTGTGCCTGTTTCCCGCCGCTGCGCCCCTGCGGCCCCGCCCCCTCACTGCCCATTCGCTGCCCCATTCCCTGCTCCTCCCTCCCACCTCCCCATTTATGGCGGCTGCTGCGCGGCCGCGCCGCTGGCGCGCCAAAGGCGCGCCTAAGGCAAGCCCGTCTGCGCCCGTCCACGCCGTGACCGCGCCCAGCGCCAGACCCCCTGGTCCGGGCATCCCCCGCCACATCAACAGATGCCGATACGACGCCAGCACCCTCCACGCACTCAACCCCGGAAAAGATCACGCCTGCTACCAGGCCACCCCGAGCGCACCCAAGGGCCCTTCACCTGCCGGAACTGCAGCTTCGCCAGCACCCGCCCCGCCAAACCACCGCCCAGGAAAGAACCCAACTACCTCAGATGCATCCTCCTCAACACCCGCTCCGCCCGCAAACACGCCATCGAACTCTGGGACCTTCTCGACTCAACCTCCCCAGACGTCGCATTCCTGACGGAGACCTGGCTGAATCCCGCTTCAGCCCCCGACATCGCCATTGCCATCCCGGACGGATACAAGATCACCCGCAGGGACCGCACCAACGGAGTCGGAGGAGGCACCACAGGAACACCCTCAGAGTCTCAACCAACACCGACGACACCCTCAGCACCGCCGAACACATGCACTTCCAGATCCACACCGATCCCAACACCACCCTCAGAGGAACCCTCATCTACAGACCCCCCGGACCCCGACCACAGTTCAGCGATTCCATCGCTGACTTCGTCAGCACACACGCCATCGCCTCCACGGACTACATCCTCCTCGGGGACCTGAACTTCCACCTCGAGAACAACAAGGACACCAACTCCACCACCCTGATCGACAACCTCGCCACCCTCGGACTCAGACAGCTCGTGACTACACCCACCCACGCCGCCGGCCACACGCTAGACTCCATCTTTTCCGCAAGCCCACACGTCTCCTTCAACCACACCTCCGAACCCCACTGGACTGACCACCACTGCATCCACTTCACCTACAGGAAGCCCACCACGCACCACCGCACCGAACAAATGCCTCGCCGCTGCTGGAGCAGAGTCACGGAAGACCAGCTAACCACAACCCTCGCCCTGAGCCCACCCGCCGAACCCTCCGACCCCGACACCGCCGCCCGCAACCTCAGACAGTGGATCGACGACTGCGCCAACACCCTCGCCCCGCTCAAGAATCCGCCCAACAGCCACACCAGCAAGAAAGCCACCTGGTTCACCGAAGACCTCCAGGCCTCCAAACGAACATGCCGAAAACTGGAGAAGATCTGGCTCCACGAACGGACAGCGGACAGCTACGCCGCCCACAAGAGCGCCACCCGCAGTCACCATCACCTCATCAGATCCGCCAAAAGGGCCTCACTCAAAGACCGCCTAGACAACAACGCACACAACAGCAAAGAGCTCTTCAACATCGTGAAGGAACTCTCCAACCCCAGCTCCAACACCAACGACATCCAGCCGTCGCGAGACCTGTGCGACTCACTGGCCACCTTCTTCCACCGCAAAATCGCCGACATCCACGACAGCTTCAACACCACGACCGCCCCGGCAACCACCGAGACCACTGCCCCCACAACCACCAACCGCCTGCTCTCCTGGACCAACATCAACGACGAGGACACCAGCGAGATCATGAACACCATCCACTCCGGTTCACCGCTAGACCCGTGCCCTCACCACATCTTCAACAAAGCCAGTACAGCCATCGCGCCCCATCGCCGGAAAATAATCAACATCTCCTTCGAGACAGCAACCTTCCCGGAAAGCTGGAAGCACGCCGAGATCACCGCCTTACTCAAGAAATCCAAGGCAGACCCCAAGGACCTCAAGAACTTCCGACCCATCTCTCTGCTCCCGTTCCCCGCGAAGGTCACCGAGAAAATCGTCAACAAACAACTGACCCGCTACCTCGAGGAGAACAACATCCTGGACCCTTCCCAGTCCGGCTTCCGCAGCAACCACAGCACCGAAACCGCCCTCATCGCCGCCACCGATGACATCAGGACCCTGCTAGACAACGGAGAAACAGCAGCCCTCATCCTCCTGGACCTATCAGCCGCCTTCGACACGGTCTGCCACCACACACTACGAACACGCCTTCACGACGCCGGGATCCAAGAGAAGGCCCTGGACTGGACCACATCCTTCCTTTCCGGCAGAACACAAAGCGTCCGCCTCGCCCCCTTCCGATCCAAGGCCACCAAGATCATCTGCGGCGTACCCCAAGGCTCCTCCCTCAGCCCAACGCTGTTCAACATCTACATGGCACCCCTCGCCCACGTCGCCCGACAGCACAACCTCAACATCATCTCCTACGCCGACGACACGCAGCTGATCCTCTCCCTCACCAAAGACCCTCACACCGCCAAAGCCCACCTCCACGAAGGAATGAAGGCCGTCGCCGAATGGATGAGGACCAGCCGCCTGAAGCTGAACTCGGACAAGACGGAGGTCCTCATCCTTGGTTCCAACCCTTCAGCCTGGGACGACTCCTGGTGGCCAACATCACTGGGAACAGCCCCGCCACCCACCGACCACGTACGCAACCTAGGGGTCATCCTCGACCCCACCCTCTCCATGACTAAGTAGGTCAACGCCGTTTCCTCATCCTGCTTCAACATCCTCCGAATGCTCCGCAGGATCTTCAAGTGGATCCCCACCGAAACAAGAAAAACAGTCACCCAGGCCCTCGTCACCAGCAGGCTGGACTACGGAAACGCCCTCTACGCAGGAACGACGGCTAAGCTCCTGAGACGGCTGCAACGCATCCAGAACGCCTCTGCACGTCTTATCCTCGACATCCCCCGACGCAGCCACATCACACCCCACCTGAGAGACCTGCACTGGCTCCCTGTCAACAAGAGGATAACCTTCAAGCTCCTCACCCACGCACACAAAGCACTCCACAACTCCGGACCAGCCTACCTCAACAGACGACTCAGCTTCTACACCCCCACCCGCCAGCTCCGCTCGACCAGCCTCGCCCTCGCCACAGTCCCCCGCATCCGGAAAACGACCGCCGGCGGCAGATCCTTCTCCCACCTCGCCGCCAAGACCTGGAACACCCTCCCCACCAACCTCCGACAGACCCAAGACCTACTGGCCTTCAGAAGACTCCTCAAGACCTGGCTCTTCGATCAGTAGCAGCACCACCCCCCTCTTCCCCCAGCGCCTTGAGACCCTCGCGGGTATGTAGTGCGCTTTATAAGTGACATGATTGATTGATTGATTGATTGGCAGGGGGCTTTACGGCTATAAGATATATATATATATATATATGTATATGTATATGCTTCAAACACTCTCGTAAGAAAGAGCAGAGGTGGGCACTCCAGGCAAGTCATAAATCTTTTTTTTTTTCTTTAAATCTCCGTCACCATGTCCGTACTGATGCGTTTCGGCTGGTCCCAGCCTTTATCGAAGTCACACTACATTGCAAGCCAAGCATATTTAAAGGTACAGCAAGTCATAAACATAGAAGAAACACCTTCGTGTCCCCCTCTATCATACTCATACTACGACTGCATTGTTAGATGGCTGTTACATATTCATACATATACCTATTTTTATATCTGGTTTTATATTTTTACTATTTTTTTAATCTTTATAAAAATTCTTTTTTAAAAAAAGGCCAACTTATTATATAATTTCATTATGTACATCATGCTTGGACTGTGGGGCCTTGGAGGTTATATGTATATATATATATTATAGCCTTATAGCCCGCTGCCAAGGGTTATACTGGTTATTAAAGACCCTGAACCCGAGTTATAGGCCAGAGCGGCAGGCGAGTGGCTATAACGAGGTAAAGGACTTTTAACAACTGGTATAGCTTCAGGCAGAAGGGCTATTAGGCTATTATAACATCCCACCCACTAGGGTTAGAATATTCTAAATTAAAAAGGGAGAAACATGAAGGCAAATATTGGAATGTTGGAGCTCCGGGCGTATACCAGCCGTTACAAGCCTGGAGCTACTCCATTGTCTTCAGTGGAGCTCTCAAAATTCCAATGTTCTAATTGTATATATAATTTCCACTAGGACATCAGAATGTTGAGAGCGCCACTGAAGACCATGGGGTAGCTCCGGGCTTATAATGGCTGGTATAAGCCCTGAGCTTCAACATTCCTGTCTTTCTGTTTCTCCCTTTTTAATTTATAACATTCTAACCTGAGTGGGTGGACTGTTCGTTATAGCCCCTCGCCAGCGGCTCGGGTCCTTTAACTCAGGTTCAGGGCCTTTAACAATCGGTATAACCCTCAGCAGCAGGCTAAAGGCTATAACGTATATTGGCAACAGAAATAAGAGAATCCATTTTTACCTTAAGTGAGGTCGTTAAGGGACATCTGACTAGCCTGTTGTAATATGGGGTGGAGACAGGAGGGTCCTAAATCTTGTCCTATCACATCTAACATGACCCAGTGCCCACATGGGTCATGAAGGTGCTTTTCTGTAGAATAACCCTCTTGATAACCATTTCACCTCTGAGAGATGCATAGATGAACTGCAAATGCATAATTGAGCTGCACGCCCTATGGACCATATATCTTATTCAACAGGACAAGGCCATACTTAAAACCCTCTCTTCCTTCCTTTCATAGGAGTTTCCAGAATTCCATTTGAACAGGGAGGTTTGTCTCTTGTTCTTCGTCCCACGCCCTCCTATCTCCTCAGTGAAAGAGGGGCTGCATTGTATTGATGTTCAGGATCCTGTCCTGTTCTGTTTGGATAGAACCTGGCTTTAGCATTGTTATGATCACTTTGTGTGGCGAACGGAGACAGCTTCTAAAACTGCAGTTGCCAAAACAATTGCCTTCTTTATCTCTCATTGTTATACTTTACAGACAATGTCTCAAACATTGTATGTTCATGCACATTCCAGCTGACCTGGATGTTCCTGCGAGAAAGGGTTGCACCGCAGCTATATGGACCACTCCAAACACATTCTACAAGGACGCACAATGCCTCTTCAGGACGCCAGGCCTTATGTGGCCAAGAAGTCCTTTTGAATATGTTTACTAAAGTCATCAGCCGCTCAATGGTGCCTTTCTCCTGGTTTTGCTGTCGATGTACAGTCTAAACACAGGCTAGCAATAAGAGAGAACTAGCCCTTAGGTTTTACCTTATGGTGTCTTTGGTAGCTCTACTCTGCATGCTGTATCCTGCCCCAACACCCTCCCAGCCACAGGTTAAAAAAATAACACCAATAGGCTTGTTTGAGCGAGAGAACTGACAAGAGTGTGCAACCACAGTTGAGAAGCTGGTAGAGCTGCATATGTCATGCACATGAATGCGTGGCACCGCCACATAGGGCTTTGAGAACAACCCACCACTAGTTTTCAAGACATACACATGTTGCGAGTGGGAGGGAGACTGAGGGCTACGAGTAATGGTGTCTTCTTAAGGTGACCTTATTCTTTTACGTTTCTTCAAGGATGCAGATATTTCAAAGGATCCAATATGTGGCTACTCCCATGTTTTTTTATGTTGTGTATTGGGCCTCTGAGCACAGAAGACTATGCTTTCACTCTGGGTTTTTTACTGTTTTGTTCATTTTCTTGTAGGTGGCATGCTTCCTAAGAACCCACAGATACTAGAAGGATCTGACTCAAGACTGCCGCGGGCGCTAGCAGAAGACTCCAGGAGTAAAGTCCATCCTGACTTCCGCCTCTGGATCATTGTAGAGGGAGATGCCACTCAGTCTTTGCCAGGTACCCACCCTACAGAGCCATCCTCAGGCAATACATTGTTTTATAGCAAAATCCTCCCTGCAAACAAAAGCTACTTTCCACTGGTTTGGGTAAGAGTGCCGCAAGATTAAATTATTTGCCAAAGGCAACAAAGATGTTAAATGCGTAGAGCACGGTCTTGCTTCTTTTAAAGGAAGTTTTGTTTTTGAACATAGAAATCAGCGTAAAATAGATGCACATGGAGCACAAAATACCTAACGTGAATGTACAACAGTATCACAGATGACTTTGTGAATTGCAACACCTACATTTCAAATGCTTTTCAGTTGCATACGAAGGGGAGTGGTAAAGGGGAGTTCCTTCTCCACCTGACTTGGAAGCCAAGATTTGTGACTGCTCCCACAGTCGCAAAGCTTGGAACGGTTGCTAACTGCCGAAGGCAATCAACAGCTATTCACAAAGTAGAAGCTGTCCATGGTGGATAGCTCCTAATGCTAGAGGCCTCTAGGAGGACAAACAGTGGTCTATGGGCTACTGTCTGCTCTCCCTATGCCCCTTTCACAATGTGCTGTTTATTTTGGTATTGTGCCCCTTCGTCTCCGAGAGGTCTTCATGCCGGCCCTTTGAGAAGACTAGTTCTGAGATAGAGGTCTCCTGTCCATTGTGTGTCTCACATCCCTGCATTTGTAGCTGTTGCAGTGAAGCGCAAACCTAAATCTAATCTCATAAATATTGTTCAGGCACAACTTATGTGACTCTTTGCACTGTGCTGGGTCGGTACATTCAGTGCACTACAAAGAATGGGCTGGATAATAGTAGAGGTGTTCTGCTAACACAGTGCTGTGACTAGACCCGGTGGTAGCTTACTGATGCAGTTATTACACCATTGGACAAAATCCCATTGAAACCCTGAAACAAGGCAGTTCATTTATTACGCTTGGGTCAATGTTATTTTCTTCCACCATGATTCCACTGCCAAACATTTGTGTCAGAGGCAATGGGTCTATCACCCTCCTGTGCAGATTGTTGATCATTTCTTAGGTGCTGGTAAAGGTTCAAAGCAGGACGAGGAACAGGTCAATTCTCAAGTTGGAATCTACATTTAGTTTGGTTTTCTTTATTTGTTGAAGCGCTAACCGGGAAGGGTCACAGTGCTTTACAGTTAACTAGGAGAATACATTAACATCAAAGAAGCGGATAACAATATAGCAGAGAGTTACACAGGCAATTGGACAGCCAAGTCTAGTCTTTCAACAATAACCTCTTCCAGGATTACTTCTATCTGTGCCCTCTTTCTACAAGTGTGAAAAGAGGCCAGGTGAGATGAGCACAAGAGCCCCTAGACACACTGTACATCCAGGATTTGTCTTGTTAAGCAGCCCGGATGAAGTAAGGCACAAGAGCCCTTAGACACACCACATATCCAGGATTTGTCTTGTTAAGCAGGCCAGATGAGATGAGCACAAGAGCCCTAGGCACACCTCATATCCAGTATTGGTCTTGTTAAGCAGGCCAGATGAGATGAGCACAAGAGCCCTTAGACACACCTCATATCCAGGATTTGTCTTGTTAAGCAGGCCAGATGAGATGAGCACAAGAGCCCATAGGCACACCTCATATCCAGTATTGGTCTTGTTAAGCAGGCCAGATGAGATGAGCACAAGAGCCCATAGACACACCTCATATCCAGGATTTGTCTTGTTAAGCAGGCCAGATGAGATGAGCACAAGAGCCCTTAGACACACCGTACATCCAGGATTTGTCTTGTTAAGCAGGCCAGATGAGATGAGCACAAGAGCCCTTAGACACACCTCATATCCAGGATTTGTCTTGTTAAGCAGGCCAGATGAGGTGAGCACAAGAGCCCTTAGACCCAACACATATCAAGGATTTGTGTTGTTAAGCAGGCCAGATGAGGTGAGCACAAGAGCCCTTAGACCCAACACATATCCAGGATTTGTCTTGTTAAGCAGGCCAGATGAGATGAGCACAAGAGCCCATAGACACACCGTACATCCAGGATTTGTCTTGTTAAGCAGGCCAGATGAGGTAAGGCACAAGAGCCCATAGACACACCGTACATCCAGGATTTGTCTTGTTAAGCAGGCCAGATGAGATGAGCACAAGAGCCCTTAGACACACCTCATATCCAGGATTTGTCTTGTTAAGCAGGCCAGATGAGATGAGCACAAGAGCCCCTAGACCCAACACATATCAAGGATTTGTGTTGTTAAGCAGGCCAGATGAGGTGAGCACAAGAGCCCTTAGACCCAACACATATCAAGGATTTGTGTTGTTAAGCAGGCCAGATGAGGTGAGCACAAGAGCCCTTAGACCCAACACATATCCAGGATTTGTGTTGTTAAGCAGGCCAGGTGAGATGAGCACAAGAGCCCATAGACACACCGTACATCCAGGATTTGTCTTGTTAAGCAGGCCAGATGAGGTAAGGCACAAGAGCCCATAGACACACCGTACATCCAGGATTTGTCTTGTTAAGCAGGCCAGATGAGATGAGCACAAGAGCCCTTAGACACACCTCATATCCAGGATTTGTCTTGTTAAGCAGGCCAGATGAGGTGAGCACAAGAGCCCTTAGACCCAACACATATCAAGGATTTGTGTTGTTAAGCAGGCCAGATGAGGTGAGCACAAGAGCCCTTAGACCCAACACATATCCAGGATTTGTGTTGTTAAGCAGGCCAGATGAGATGAGCACAAGAGCCCATAGACACACCGTACATCCAGGATTTGTCTTGTTAAGCAGGCCAGATGAGGTGGCCACAAGACCCCTAGACACACCACATATCCAGGATTTGTTTTGTTAAGCAGGCCAGATGAGATGAGCACAAGAGCCCTTAGACACACCTCATATCCAGAATTTGTCTTGTTAAGCAGGCCGGATGAGGTAAGGCACAAGAGCCCTTAGACACACCGTACATCCAGGATTTGTGTTGTTAAGCAGGCCAGATGAGGTGAGCACAAGAGCCCCTAGGCACACCGTACATCCAGGATTTGTCTTGTTAAGCAGGCCAGATGAGGTGAGCACAAGAGCCCATAGACACACCGTACATCCAGGATTTGTCTTGTTAAGCAGGCCAGATGAGATGAGCACAAGAGCCCTTAGACACACCTCATATCCAGGATTTGTGTTGTTAAGCAGGCCAGATGAGGTGAGCACAAGAGCCCCTAGACACAACACATATCCAGGATTTGTCTTGTTAAGCAGGCCAGGTGAGATGAGCACAAGAGCCCTTAGACACACCTCATATCCAGGATTTGACTTGTTAAGCAGGCCAGATGAGATGAGCACAAGAGCCCCTAGACCCAACACATATCCAGGATTTGTGTTGTTAAGCAGGCCAGATGAGGTGAGCACAAGAGCTCCTAGACCCAACACATATCCAGGATTTGTGTTGTTAAGCAGGCCAGATGAGGTGAGCACAAGAGCCCATAGACACACCGTACATCCAGGATTTGTCTTGTTAAGCAGGCCAGATGAGGTGAGCACAAGAGCCCTTAGACACACTACATATCCAGGATTTGTGTTGTTAAGCAGGCCAGATGAGATGAGCACAAGAGCCCTTAGACACACCTCATATCCAGAATTTGTCTTGTTAAGCAGGCCGGATGAGGTAAGGCACAAGAGCCCTTAGACACACCGTACATCCAGGATTTGTGTTGTTAAGCAGGCCAGATGAGATGAGCACAAGAGCCCATAGACACACCGTACATCCAGGATTTGTCTTGTTAAGCAGGCCAGATGAGGTGGCCACAAGACCCCCTAGACACACCACATATCCAGGATTTGTTTTGTTAAGCAGCCCAGATGAGATGAGCACAAGAGCCCTTAGACACACCTCATATCCAGAATTTGTCTTGTTAAGCAGGCCGGATGAGGTAAGGCACAAGAGCCCTTAGACACACCGTACATCCAGGATTTGTCTTGTTAAGCAGGCCAGATGAGATGAGCACAAGAGCTTAGGCACACCTCATATCCAGGATTTGTCTTGTTAAGCAGGCCAGATGAGATGAGCACAAGAGCCCTTAGACACACCTCATATCCAGGATTTGTCTTGTTAAGCAGGCCAGATGAGGTGAGCACAAGAGCCCCTAGACCCAACACATATCCAGGATTTGTGTTGTTAAGCAGGCCAGATGAGATGAGCACAAGAGCCCTTAGACACACCTCATATCCAGGATTTGTCTTGTTAAGCAGGCCAGATGAGGTAAGGCACAAGAGCCCTTAGACACACCGTACATCCAGGATTTGTGTTGTTAAGCAGGCCAGATGAGATGAGCACAAGAGCCCTTAGACACACCTCATATCCAGGATTTGTCTTGTTAAGCAGGCCAGATGAGATGAGCACAAGAGCCCTTAGAGTAAGGGCTCTTGTGCTCATCTCATCTGGCCTGCTTAACAAGACAAATCCTGGATATGAGGTGTGTCTAAGAGCTCTTGTGCTCATCTCATCTGGCCTGCTTAACAACACAAATCCTGGATGTACGGTGTGTCTAAGGGCTCTTGTGCCTACCTCATCTGGCCTGCTTAACAAGACAAATCCTGGATATGAGGTGTGTCTAAGGTGCTCATCTCATCTGGCCTGCTTAACAACACAAATCCTGGATATGTGTTGGTCTAGGCTCTGTGCTCACCTCATCTGGCCTGCTACAGACAAATCCTGGATATGAGGTGTCTAAGGGCTCTTGTGCTCATCTCATCTGGCCTGCTTAACAACACAAATCCTGGATATGTGTTGGGTCTAGGGCTCTTGTGCTCACCTCATCTGGCCTGCTTAACAAGACAAATCCTGGATATGAGGTGTGTCTAAGGCTTAGACACACCTCATATCCAGGATTTGTCTTGTTAAGCAGGCCAGATGAGGTGAGCACAAGAGCCCCTAGACCCAACACATATCCAGGATTTGTCTTGTTAAGCAGGCCAGATGAGATGCCCACAAGAGCTTAGACACACCTCATATCCAGGATTTGTCTTGTTGAGCAGGCCAGATGAGATGAGCACAAGAGCCCTTAGACACACCTCATATCCAGGATTTGTCTTGTTAAGCAGGCCAGATGAGATGAGCACAAGAGCCCTTAGACACACCTCATATCCAGGATTTGTCTTGTTAAGCAGGCCAGATGAGGTGAGCACAAGAGCCCCTAGACACACCTCATATCCAGGATTTGTCTTGTTGAGCAGGCCAGATGAGATGAGCACAAGAGCCCTTAGACACACCTCATATCCAGGATTTGTCTTGTTAAGCAGGCCAGATGAGATGAGCACAAGAGCCCATAGACACACCGTACATCCAGGATTTGTCTTGTTAAGCAGGCCAGATGAGGTGGCCACAAGACCCCCTAGACACACCACATATCCAGGATTTGTTTTGTTAAGCAGGCCAGATGAGATGAGCACAAGAGCCCTTAGACACACCTCATATCCAGAATTTGTCTTGTTAAGCAGGCCGGATGAGGTAAGGCACAAGAGCCCTTAGACACACCGTACATCCAGGATTTGTCTTGTTAAGCAGGCCAGATGAGATGAGCACAAGAGCCCTAGGCACACCTCATATCCAGGATTTGTCTTGTTAAGCAGGCCAGATGAGATGAGCACAAGAGCCCTTAGACACACCTCATATCCAGGATTTGTCTTGTTAAGCAGGCCAGATGAGGTGAGCACAAGAGCCCCTAGACCCAACACATATCCAGGATTTGTGTTGTTAAGCAGGCCAGATGAGATGAGCACAAGAGCCCTTAGACACACCTCATATCCAGGATTTGTCTTGTTAAGCAGGCCAGATGAGGTGAGCACAAGAGCCCCTAGACCCAACACATATCCAGGATTTGTCTTGTTAAGCAGGCCAGATGAGATGCCCACAAGAGCTTAGACACACCTCATATCCAGGATTTGTCTTGTTGAGCAGGCCAGATGAGATGAGCACAAGAGCCCTTAGACACACCTCATATCCAGGATTTGTCTTGTTAAGCAGGCCAGATGAGGTGAGCACAAGAGCCCCTAGACACACCTCATATCCAGGATTTGTCTTGTTGAGCAGGCCAGATGAGATGAGCACAAGAGCCCTTAGACACACCTCATATCCAGGATTTGTCTTGTTAAGCAGGCCAGATGAGATGAGCACAAGAGCCCTTAGACACACCGTACATCCAGGATTTGTCTTGTTAAGCAGGCCAGATGAGATGAGCACAAGAGCCCTTAGACACACCTCATATCCAGGATTTGTCTTGTTAAGCAGGCCAGATGAGGTGAGCACAAGAGCCCTTAGACCCAACACATATCAAGGATTTGTGTTGTTAAGCAGGCCAGATGAGGTGAGCACAAGAGCCCTTAGACCCAACACATATCCAGGATTTGTGTTGTTAAGCAGGCCAGATGAGATGAGCACAAGAGCCCATAGACACACCGTACATCCAGGATTTGTCTTGTTAAGCAGGCCAGATGAGGTAAGGCACAAGAGCCCATAGACACACCGTACATCCAGGATTTGTCTTGTTAAGCAGGCCAGATGAGATGAGCACAAGAGCCCTTAGACACACCTCATATCCAGGATTTGTCTTGTTAAGCAGGCCAGATGAGGTGAGCACAAGAGCCCTTAGACCCAACACATATCAAGGATTTGTGTTGTTAAGCAGGCCAGATGAGGTGAGCACAAGAGCCCTTAGACCCAACACATATCCAGGATTTGTGTTGTTAAGCAGGCCAGATGAGATGAGCACAAGAGCCCATAGACACACCGTACATCCAGGATTTGTCTTGTTAAGCAGGCCAGATGAGGTGGCCACAAGACCCCTAGACACACCACATATCCAGGATTTGTTTTGTTAAGCAGGCCAGATGAGATGAGCACAAGAGCCCTTAGACACACCTCATATCCAGAATTTGTCTTGTTAAGCAGGCCGGATGAGGTAAGGCACAAGAGCCCTTAGACACACCGTACATCCAGGATTTGTGTTGTTAAGCAGGCCAGATGAGGTGAGCACAAGAGCCCTAGGCACACCGTACATCCAGGATTTGTCTTGTTAAGCAGGCCAGATGAGGTGAGCACAAGAGCCCATAGACACACCGTACATCCAGGATTTGTCTTGTTAAGCAGGCCAGATGAGATGAGCACAAGAGCCCTTAGACACACCTCATATCCAGGATTTGTGTTGTTAAGCAGGCCAGATGAGGTGAGCACAAGAGCCCCTAGACACAACACATATCCAGGATTTGTCTTGTTAAGCAGGCCAGGTGAGATGAGCACAAGAGCCCTTAGACACACCTCATATCCAGGATTTGACTTGTTAAGCAGGCCAGATGAGATGAGCACAAGAGCCCCTAGACCCAACACATATCCAGGATTTGTGTTGTTAAGCAGGCCAGATGAGGTGAGCACAAGAGCCCCTAGACCCAACACATATCCAGGATTTGTGTTGTTAAGCAGGCCAGATGAGGTGAGCACAAGAGCCCATAGACACACCGTACATCCAGGATTTGTCTTGTTAAGCAGGCCAGATGAGGTGAGCACAAGAGCCGTTAGACACACTACATATCCAGGATTTGTTTTGTTAAGCAGGCCAGATGAGATGAGCACAAGAGCCCTTAGACACACCTCATATCCAGAATTTGTCTTGTTAAGCAGGCCGGATGAGGTAAGGCACAAGAGCCCTTAGACACACCGTACATCCAGGATTTGTGTTGTTAAGCAGGCCAGATGAGATGAGCACAAGAGCCCATAGACACACCGTACATCCAGGATTTGTCTTGTTAAGCAGGCCAGATGAGGTGGCCACAAGACCCCCTAGACACACCACATATCCAGGATTTGTTTTGTTAAGCAGCCCAGATGAGATGAGCACAAGAGCCCTTAGACACACCTCATATCCAGAATTTGTCTTGTTAAGCAGGCCGGATGAGGTAAGGCACAAGAGCCCTTAGACACACCGTACATCCAGGATTTGTCTTGTTAAGCAGGCCAGATGAGATGAGCACAAGAGCTTAGGCACACCTCATATCCAGGATTTGTCTTGTTAAGCAGGCCAGATGAGATGAGCACAAGAGCCCTTAGACACACCTCATATCCAGGATTTGTCTTGTTAAGCAGGCCAGATGAGGTGAGCACAAGAGCCCCTAGACCCAACACATATCCAGGATTTGTCTTGTTAAGCAGGCCAGATGAGATGCCCACAAGAGCTTAGACACACCTCATATCCAGGATTTGTCTTGTTGAGCAGGCCAGATGAGATGAGCACAAGAGCCCTTAGACACACCTCATATCCAGGATTTGTCTTGTTAAGCAGGCCAGATGAGATGAGCACAAGAGCCCTTAGACACACCTCATATCCAGGATTTGTCTTGTTAAGCAGGCCAGATGAGGTGAGCACAAGAGCCCCTAGACACACCTCATATCCAGGATTTGTCTTGTTGAGCAGGCCAGATGAGATGAGCACAAGAGCCCTTAGACACACCTCATATCCAGGATTTGTCTTGTTAAGCAGGCCAGATGAGATGAGCACAAGAGCCCATAGACACACCGTACATCCAGGATTTGTCTTGTTAAGCAGGCCAGATGAGGTGGCCACAAGACCCCCTAGACACACCACATATCCAGGATTTGTTTTGTTAAGCAGGCCAGATGAGATGAGCACAAGAGCCCTTAGACACACCTCATATCCAGAATTTGTCTTGTTAAGCAGGCCGGATGAGGTAAGGCACAAGAGCCCTTAGACACACCGTACATCCAGGATTTGTCTTGTTAAGCAGGCCAGATGAGATGAGCACAAGAGCCCTAGGCACACCTCATATCCAGGATTTGTCTTGTTAAGCAGGCCAGATGAGATGAGCACAAGAGCCCTTAGACACACCTCATATCCAGGATTTGTCTTGTTAAGCAGGCCAGATGAGGTGAGCACAAGAGCCCCTAGACCCAACACATATCCAGGATTTGTGTTGTTAAGCAGGCCAGATGAGATGAGCACAAGAGCCCTTAGACACACCTCATATCCAGGATTTGTCTTGTTAAGCAGGCCAGATGAGGTGAGCACAAGAGCCCCTAGACCCAACACATATCCAGGATTTGTCTTGTTAAGCAGGCCAGATGAGATGCCCACAAGAGCTTAGACACACCTCATATCCAGGATTTGTCTTGTTGAGCAGGCCAGATGAGATGAGCACAAGAGCCCTTAGACACACCTCATATCCAGGATTTGTCTTGTTAAGCAGGCCAGATGAGGTGAGCACAAGAGCCCCTAGACACACCTCATATCCAGGATTTGTCTTGTTGAGCAGGCCAGATGAGATGAGCACAAGAGCCCTTAGACACACCTCATATCCAGGATTTGTCTTGTTAAGCAGGCCAGAAGAGATGAGCACAAGAGCCCATAGACACACCGTACATCCAGGATTTGTCTTGTTAAGCAGGCCAGATGAGGTGGCCACAAGACCCCCTAGACACACCACATATCCAGGATTTGTTTTGTTAAGCAGGCCAGATGAGATGAGCACAAGAGCCCTTAGACACACCTCATATCCAGAATTTGTCTTGTTAAGCAGGCCGGATGAGGTAAGGCACAAGAGCCCTTAGACACACCGTACATCCAGGGTTTGTCTTGTTAAGCAGGCCAGATGAGATGAGCACAAGAGCCCTTAGACACACCTCATATCCAGGATTTGTCTTGTTAAGCGGGCCAGATGAGGTGAGCACAAGAGCCCTTAAACACACCACACATCCAGGATGTGTTGTTAAGCAGGCCAGATGAGATGAGCACAAGAGCCCCTAGACACACCACACATCCAGGATTTGTCTTGTTAAGCCGGCCAGATGAGGTGAGCACAAGAGCCCCTAGACACACCTCATATCCAGGATTTGTGTTGTTAAGCAGGCCAGATGAGATGAGCACAAGAGCCCTTAGACACACCTCATATCCAGGATTTGTCTTGTTAAGCAGGCCAGATGAGATGAGCACAAGAGCCCTTAGACACACCTCATATCCAGGATTTGTCTTGTTAAGCAGGCCAGATGAGATGAGCACAAGAGCCCTTAGACACACCTCATATCCAGGATTTTTCTTGTTAAGCAGGCCAGATGAGGTGAGCACAAGAGCCCTTAGACACACTGTACATCCAGGATGTCTTGTTAAGCAGGCCAGATGAGGTGAGCACAAGAGCCCTTAGACACACCTCATATCCAGGATTTGTCTTGTTAAGCAGGCCAGATGAGGTGAGCACAAGAGCCCCTAGACACACCTCATATCCAGGATTTGTCTTGTTAAGCAGGCCAGATGAGATGAGGACAAGAGCCCTTAGACACACCTCATATCCAGGATTGGTCTTGTTAAGCAGGCCAGATGAGATGAGCACAAGAGCCCTTAGACACACCTCATATCCAGGATTTGTGTTGTTAAGCAGGCCAGATGAGATGAGCACAAGAGCCCTTAGACACACCGTACATCCAGGATTTGTCTTGTTAAGCAGGCCAGATGAGATGAGCACAAGAGCCCTTAAACACACCACACATACAGAATTTGTCTTGTTAAGCAGGCCAGATGAGGTGGCCACAAGAGCCCTTAGACACACTGTACATCCAGTATTTGTCTTGTTAAGCAGGCCAGATGAGATGAGCACAAGAGCCCTTAGACACACCTCATATCCAGGATTTGTCTTGTTAAGCAGGCTAGATGAGGTGAGCACAAGAGCCCCTAGACACACCTCATATCCAGGATTTGTCTTGTTAAGCAGGCCAGATGAGGTGAGCACAAGAGCCCCTAGACACAACACATATCCAGGATTTGTCTTGTTAAGCAGGCCAGATGAGATGCCCACAAGAGCTTAGACACACCTCATATCCAGGATTTGTCTTGTTAAGCAGGCCAAATGAGATGGCCACAAGAGCCCCTAGACACAACATATATCCAGGATTTGTCTTGTTAAGCGGGCCAGATGAGATGGCCACAAGAGCCCCTAGACACAACACATATCCAGGATGGGTCTTGTTAAGCAGGCCAGATGAGGTGGCCACAAGAGCCCTTGGACACAACACATATCCAGGATTTGTCTTGTTAAGCAGTCCAGATGAGATGGCCACAAGAGCCCTAAGACACACCACACGTCCATGATTTGTCTTGTTGAGCAGTGTTAACTGATGCATTTTACTCTGCTTTGCTCTCATCTGTCACAGAACATGTGGTTCAGGTGTCTGCAGTTATGTTACCCACCACTCACAAGAATGTGCAAGTCTTTCCAGCTCTACACAATGATGTTTCCATTGATTGTTACCAGGGGCACCTGTTTGAAATAATTTCCGATCCTGCTTTTCTTGTCGCAACAAAACCACCTGAAGCACCTGTTTGAATATTTGTAACACAGTCACCTTTTAAGATTCAGGGATCTTGGGCATTTCCCTTACCCAACATGTGGTGAACTTGGACCATTTCAGGATTTCAAGGTCCTCAATAACATTCTGGTTTAACTTTACAGGGAATAATTTTAATCTATATTGTGCATTTCATGGGCCAAATTTACACAGATTTTGCTATGAGCAGGTAGGTCCAGAAGTCCAGAGAAAAACCTACATTAATACAAGAGGACGTCACAGGAGAAAGTTTGTGAGGTGGGCCCCTTGAGTTCTTAGTGCTGTCATGATTGACCTTGTACTGGTGTTCAGTGTATCTTTATAGTGTTATTTTGTATTGCCACATTTATATAGCACTTACTACTCCTATGTGGTGCCTTGAAGCGCTTGCCTACATGGGCAGCAAGCTATGCTGTGTAGGGTGTGTAGTTGGAAGGGTATTGTCCTTAATGCTATGTGGGAATGGTTTCCACATTGTGCGTGATGACCACCGAGGTGCATTATCATATTATGGAACATATCACTTAGCAGTGTGATGGATGAAGACGAGTGAGAGACACAGACGCGCAGTTTATGGTTTTCAGTAAGCTGGCGGCTTTGAGCAGCTCTGCAGGCCCCTTTATAGTACTTCCTATGTTTATAGTCTTCTTAGCTGGTTACTACACTGGGTGTCCAACCTGATATGGTGTTTAAACTTCCTGAGCAACCATGGTAGCAGAGAGAAGTGGTGGAGAGATCTGCTGGGTTGGGCTTTGTTACAATCATCCCATATCTGAATGTCATTGTGAGATGTAAAGAAGCAGTCATACTGTGTAGATATTTGAGGACATGCAGTGGTGGACTAGATTAGATCAATATGTGACATATCTATTCAGTTATTCCATGGCTGCTCAGTTGCTGATGGCTCTCTTATGGGCGGTTGCAATACTGGGCAATGGACAGGACCCGTAGCAGAGATATCTTATGTGAGTGTAAGAGGATTAAGCAGAATAACAGAGTTATTGTGCAGCCTGTATGAGCTACAGTTGGCTGCTGAGGAGTCAACAATTCATTTATTAGGGGAAAAATGATTGGATGGAATTTCCGGGGCCAACATTTCTTAAAGACATTAATAACCGAAGCTAAAGAAAATGATCCTCTTCATTCCGTTTTTTTGTCCATCTAGCTATCTGGATGTCCAGAGCAGATGGACCCAAGCACCTAAATCCCCCTAGGATAATCTTGATACTGTTATCTGTGAGTAGAGCGCCAAGCAGCTCCATGTAAAGGTTGATATTTATCAAGATAAATATATACCATCAGCCAGTCAGATCAGAAATTCATGGAGAAGTTGTACATGGGATTAGTCTGCAAATCTGAGAAGCTTTGGTGGTAAAGCCCCCGCTCTCAGTGTGGTGCTTTAGTCTTTTTAAAGTGGCAGAGATTTCTTTCCATTGCACAAGAGACACTTAAAAAGTGGTTTGAAGAAGGTGTTATTTGTTTTCCATCTAAAACATACTTGCATATCATTGGGAAGCCCCCACCGCGTACACTTAATTGACTCTAAACTGAATTATTACTCAAACCATGTAAGTTAGAACATACACTGCCTCTGATTATCTTTTCCACTACTCTTACACAATCGGAAAGTGGATCTTTATGTATAACCACAACAAAAGAAGGCCTGGTCTAAATTATTCTTCTTCCTGACCCAAACTTGTTCTGTTACCTTCTCTAGGGTCTAGGTACCGAAGGAACCAGGTCTGTCTCCTTGGTCTAGGATTCCATCTGATTCCAAATGTTCATCAGTCTCCACACCACCGGCCACTTCATCTCAGTCTCTTCCACTGGGAACTTCTTCTCTGCCTCTTCCTTCAGTCCCACTAGAGCTCCGACCTACTTTGGTTTCCAAAAAGCATGCATCGTGCTTCCTTTTTACAACCTTCAATTTAACTGGTAGGTTCACACCTACAACCCCCCCCCACCACCACCACCCCCTTCTGCTGCTTTAAAATATTTTCTTTATTGGGTTCCCTACTAAGTAGGGAAAAGTAGGCTGTATTTTCCAAATCTTAAATCCATTTTTAGATCTGGCCTTTGTGAGAGCATTAGCTGCCTCACTAGTCTATTGGTTTCCAAAAAAGTACTACATAATATATTAAACACAGAGGTTTGTTTGGTCTGCACACTTCATCCATTTGTGTGTTGAATTGTCATTTGCATTTTGCGTGGATTAGCCCACTTTACCCATTGGCTTCGTTCACTTTGAAGTTTGAACACATTGGTTACATACACTGAAATATAGTTCCTTTCTCTTCAGTGACACGTCTGGTTCAAAGTGTGTTGCTTAATTTTATTTCTGTATGAAACAGATCTTTATTTTGCCTGCACTTCAAGTGCCCAGTTGGATTGTTTATTTCCAGTCTCCTTTTTAGGTCGAGCATCAGCGCGCATGCGCTGTCTGCAAGACCTGCTGTAATCACTCTACTGAGTGTAATTACAGCTGCTGCTTGCTATTGGTTCTTGCCTCTATTGCTTGTGTATCCTGGCTCCTTATTGGCCGTTGCTCCCCATACATCACTTCCGTTTGTATGCAAGGAGCACCGGCCAACTACAGTTTCCTTACACTGTAGGTTAACACCTATTTGATTATGGACTACTTTGTTTTTTTTAAATTTCAAGCGCCCCATTCCGCGCTTTACCTTGCGTTCGCTGTCCGTTCTTAAACTTCCCACGAAGTGTACTAACTTGTCATCGGGCCGGCCGTCCCGCCGCTCAGTCAGTGATTGTTTTCATTATTTATTTTCTTTGCTCCTCGCACGCTTTGTAGTGACTTGTGATCGCACGTTCCGCCGCTCAATCAGTGCTTGTTTTTATTATTTATTTTCTTTGCTCCTCGCACGCCCGCCTAGAAGACTACCATTAGACACATTCTGTAGTGACTTGTCATGTTAATGCAGCATGGAACTCAATATTTTAAGATAACCTTCTTTGCCCCGTGCGCTTCCGAAGCAAGCACAAACCTAATGTTGTACGAGTCTATATTTTGCAAAATTACTTACTAAGGGTGGCCATCCCATACTAGATATCTGTGGGTATTACGCTTGTGGTAGATTCCCTTCAACATTAGTTATGCCTTCTTCTTAAAAAAACATTTGGACTTGGAAACAAAAAACCTGCATTATAGCAATTGCAGCACAGGTGCACTATGGGTATGCAAATAAAAAATTACGCCAAAAATATTTGGGAAATGTAATGGGCGTGAAACCCTGCCTTGGGTATCTCATGACGGAGCGAGGGCACTGTTAAGGACAGCTGCTTCTAGTAGGAAACAACTCGGGGAGCTTGTCACTTCCTTCCTCTGATAGGAACCAGCAAGGCAATTGGAGGTCCTAATGCTCTGTGTCTTGCATAGTTTACGGATTGTGCGTACGTTTTATCTCACAAGCTGTCTTGAAAATACTAAGTTTACTACCTTTAGGTTAAGATTTTTATCGAGCCACCTTCAACCTCAATGAAAAGAATTTTAAAGTTACCACAAGCATTACACCTTTCAGACTGCATTCAGCAGCAAACAGTGCCAAAACAATATCCTTTAGTACGCTGCATTAAGGGTGCAGTACCTTATGTGGCTAATGGAGATCCCTTTAAAAAACCACAGGGACCCCTAGTAACAGCATAAGGTACTGCACCCTTTCCTTACTTGTGCCTCCTGCTCCTCGCACGCTCTACGGTCAACGTGGAGGTTTCTTCAGATATCAGCGCTGCATAGGAGACAACTACCATTCATCACATTCTGTAGTGACTTGTCATGTTAATGCAGCGTGGAACTCAATATTTTAAGATAACCTTCTTTGCCCTGTGCGCTGCCGAAGCAAGCACAAACCTAATGTTGTACGAGTCTATATTTCGCAAAATTACTTACTAAGGGTGGCCATCCCATACTAGATATCTGTGGGTATTACGCTTGTGGTAGCTTCTCTTCAACATTAGTTAAGCCTTCTTCTTACAAAACATTTTGATGTGGAAAGAAAACCTGCATTACAGCAATTGCAGCGCAGGTGCACTATGGGTATGCATATTAAAAAATGACGCCACCCTCGCCCCAGGCTGGTTGTACAATACTGCTGGCAAAACACGTGGACCTAGAGAAATATCTATCAAGGAGCTGAACTTCACTGTAATTTGAAATTCAAACCCCTGATTCCCTTAACAGCAATCCTAATTTGGCATACCTAACAGCCACAAATATTCGGGAAATACAATGGGCGTGAAACCCTGACTCGGGTATCTCGTGACGTAGCGAGGGCACTGTTAAGGACAGTTACTTCTGGCAGGAAACAACTCTGGGAGCTCGTCACTTTCTTCCTCTGATAGGAACCAACAAGGCAGCAACATAATCTGCTTATAAACTAAGCATGCAAGGTGCTGCTGGTTAAACATCCAAATGTGACAACAGAATATGTAGGGCACGGGGTTCGTGCAAGCTATTGTAAAAACAAAGTCCAGGACTGTAATGTAATGTAGAGTCACATCATAAGCTTGTCTCCTCTCAGAAAAGGTATTTGCAATGTAATAGATCTCGCATTTGCGACAGTTTGAGCTATTGGCATTGTAAATAATAATGCCTTTTATTTATGTGTTTTGAAAACACTGCAAGCAGTGCGTAAATACGTACTTTGTACTTATAGTCCTTGCTTATAAGAAGCAATGCTGGCAGTAAAACAGGCGCAGTTACTACCAGCCTTGCTTCTCGTAGGCAACGACTATAAGTACAAAGTGCGTGTTTACGCACCCCTTGCAGTGTTTTCAGAAAACATAAATAAAAGGGATTGTCATTTACAAACCATCCATCTCTCTCTTTTTCTGGCTTGCTGCCCTTGGAGTGGTCAGACCACGTGGCAATACTATTCGAGTGGGCCGTTCTAGATCATCGCGCGGCTGATAGACCCCCCAAGAGACAGAGGGAATCCAGAGCGTGGAATAAAGTGGATGGTTCGGAGTTAGCAGGACTACTTACCGCCACAGCACAATTAATGCCCCCTGATATGGAGGAGGCCACCACGCTATACACCAACTGGCTGGAGGCAGCCGGTAATAAACTAGCCCCTAAGAAAATCCTATTTCTAAAGATGGCACAACCTTCCGCTCCATGGTACACGCAGGAACTTAAAAACCAGAAATTGTGCTGTAAACGGATGGAGAGAAATTGGAGGAAAGAATACAAAGATTCAGAAAAAATCATTTATAATCAAAGTCTCAGGATTTACAAACAACTACTTTTTAAGACTAAATAGGAGTTCTTCGCTAATCAAATTAATTTAGCTAAGAATTCGGCAAAAGAGCTGTTCAAGACAGTAACTAGCTTGGCACACCCTCGCCCAGCAAACATCTCAATGAGCCAGGGACTTTGTGATGATATTGCCAGGTTTTTCTTGGATAAAGTCGAGGCCATCTTTTCTAAGTTTAAAGGACCAACTACAAAGGATATAACGGACCAAAATATGAGTCATAAGTCAGGTTCCAATTTGCAGTTTACTTTTGAAAATTCACACCTTTATCCACTTTGGAAACCTATAATCTACTTATGTCCACTAAATCAGGATCTCCCGATGACCCGTGTTCGGTCGCAGTATTAAAAATGGCCCCTGAACCCATTGCTTTGACACTTACCTCTTTGTTTAATGCAATGTTCTCAGAGGGATATTTTCCTAGAGCCTGGAAAAAAGTTCAATACTGCCACTCCTTAAAAAGCCTCGTCTGGATCCTAAGGATCCAAACAATTTTCGCCCCATTTCTCGTCTCCCTGTTCCGGCAAAAATGGTTGAGAAAAGTATGAATGCTCAGTTGAGTACCTATTTGCGAGACACTCAAGCTTTGGATCCGACCCAATTTGGATTCAGAGGGGGGCACAGCACGGAGTCCGCTCTTATTAAATCTACGGACGAGATCAGGGTAGCCCTAGACCGGGGAGGTAAGGCGGCCTTGATCATGCTGAACCTCTCTGCGGCCTTCGACATGGTCCATCATGATCTGTTGATGGACCGGCTGCAGGACTGCGGAGTTCAGGGCAAAGCCTGGAAATTATTGAAGTCCTTCCTCTCTGACAGATCGCAAACGGTCTCATTGGGTGATTTCTGCACCTCACCGTTTTGTCTGTCTTGCGGAGTCCCACAGGGGTCATCCATAAGTCCTACACTCTTCAACGTGTATGTGTCCTCCCTGGCCCCCCCTTATTGGCTCCTTCGGCTTCTGTCTCACCTCTTATGCCGACGACACACAAATTGTGGTGTCGCTGATGCCTGGACAGGAGATTGGAATAGATAAACGGTTCCATGATTGCATGGAAGCGGTTGGGAGGTGGATGTCCCAAAACTGTCTTAAACTCAACTCAAACAAAACAGATGTTGTCCTGTTTGGGAATGATCCCCATTTTTGGAACCCAAGCTGGTGGCCAGACTCAATGGGTTCTCTTCCTATTCCCACCGGGAAAGTTAAAAACTTGGGAGTTGTTTTTGATGACAGACTCAATTTTGGGGTCCAAGTTAATGCAGTTGCTTCGGCCACATCATATGTCCTTAAGACATGCAAGAAAATATTGCCTTTGCTGCCAAGGGACAGTCAGCGCTTGGTGATTACCTCACTGATTATGTCAAGACTAGACTATTGCAATAGCCTATATCTGAATATCCAGGAGCGTTTTTTGCATAAACTTCAAATTTTGCAGAACGCAGCAGCCAGATTGCTTTCAGGTATACCCAAATATGCATCTGTCTCCAGTGAGATCCGCAGACTCCATTGGCTTCTTGTCAAGAAACGAGTGCAGTTTAAATCACTCTGTATGGTTTTTA
The DNA here is from genome assembly GCA_963921515.1 of Calotriton arnoldi. Lineage (NCBI taxonomy): Eukaryota > Metazoa > Chordata > Amphibia > Caudata > Salamandridae > Calotriton > Calotriton arnoldi. Next base: position 757,756 of record CAWUFW010001169.1, read on the forward strand.
AGGCGCTACAAGGCATAGGTCCTGACCATCTGAAGCGGCAATTTCAGTGGTATGTGTCCAATAGACCACTGCGCTCTTCAAAAGCAAAACTTGTGATTGTACCACCCACAAAAAAAGCCAGGTGGGGAGGAAAAAGCTTTGGCGTTGGTGCGGCCAAGGCTTGGAATGACTTGCCTTTCCACCTGAGGAACAGCTCGGATCTACTTGGATTTAAGAAGGCCCTTAAAACTTGGCTGTTTTGATCGATTGCTCACCCCGGTTTTAATCTGTACTTTCTCAGAGGATTGTAGCTAGCGCCAGGACACCTCAGGGTAACAGTTGCGCTTTACAAATGCCCCTAACATAACAATACCAATACCTCAAACTTTCACAAATGCGAGACCTATTGCATTGAAAATACTTGTTTAAAGTTGCTGTTATAAAGTTTTAAAGTGACATTGTAGCTGCCGAGCAATTTGAGTACTTGGTTGGGTGATGATATCTTTTTGGTGCTTTCACAAAAAAATAACAGTATGGCACAAATGAAAAGTTATTTTTTAATCACTGGTGAAGCATACACATTAGTGAATGTTCTTTAAATGTAGCATTTCTAATAACATGCATGATGGCCACATTTAGGTGGTGGTCTGTGTTCTTTTTTCTTTTTATTTGTGTGGCGACCGCTTGCAATAAACTTTTTAAAAAGCGCCTCCATGTAGAGGTTGAAGATGACAGGAGGCACTACAGAACCCTGGGAGACTCCGCAGGTGATGGAGCTCTTTTGTGACCTGGAGGTGCCCATGTGTACAGACTGGTTTCGGTTGGAAAGCTAGGAGGAGAACCAGCATAGGTAATTTCCAGTAAATCTCATGCACAACTCTATGGTGCATAAGAGGGTTTGATGGTCAACTGTGTCAAAGGCAGCTGAGAGGTCCAGTAATATCAGGAGTCAGGGGTTGTCCTCATCTAAAGTCAAGGGGGTATTGCCTAGGATATGTAATGAAGCCGAATCCATGCTGCAGCGTGATTTCAAGCCAGACTGGTAGTCACACAGGAGATGGTTATTATTGATGTGAGATTAGAGTTGAACATAGACTGTTTTTCAGTGATCTTGCTGATGAATGGAAGGTGAGTGATCGGCTGGTAGTTGGCAAGGTCATCGGTCTAGTGTAGTATTCAATTTGGGTAACAGGAATAATGCCCGGCGCTTATCTCCCAGGTCACTTGCAACCTGATCAGTGTTTGTATATATGTCCATATATATTAATTCCTTGAAATCTGAGAAAAAATATTTCTCTCAGCATGACAAATCTATGGTGTTTCAAATTACAGTTTTTTATTCAATTCCAGAGAATGATCATCACAAAATTGTTGCAATTCTCATCAATTTATTGATCCCAAATTGAAAATTCCCCGATGACAATAGTGTGATCAACACAGCCAACATGTAATTCGCCCCGGATTATATGGGGGGCATTTGGTGCAGTCATAAAAGGGACAACTCTAGCCTTAATGGTGGGACATAAAAAGGAACTAACGAGGCATATAGAACAACTTGAAGAGGAGATCCTGATGGAGGAGAATGCCCTGGTCCGGTCCACCGACGACTCAGCTCAGCAATTACTAGCGGCCAAGCAACTAGATTATAGACAACTCCTTATGGAGGCGGCTAGAGCTAGGCAAAAGACTATATATCACAAGATATACGAACATGGGGAGAGAACGGGCAAATTATTGCCATGGCTTGAGAGGAGGGAGCAGGCGGCTAGGTGGGTACACCAACTGCAAGGGCCCGAGGGGGAAGTGATAACCGATCCACGAGATATAGCAGAAACATTTGCTACATACTTTCAAACAGTCTACACCTCGGCGTCGGCTGTTACGATATCTGACATATGGGGCCTTCTCTCCACTATCAGGGTTAACTTCCTCTCACCTGAGGAGCGACACTCCCTCGAGGGGGAACCCACAACGGAAGAAGTACAGCACACTATCCGAGACATATGTTTGGGCAAGTCCATGGGACCCAATGGGTTCCTGATCGAGTTTTTCAAGCTGGCTGCCACCAAGGTGCCGCCTCACCTTTGTCAATTGTACCTAGAAAGCTATGAAAAAGGACTTTTTCCGGCTGAGATCCAACTAGCCACAATTGTAGTAATACATAAGCTTGGCAAACCCGCAAATGATTGTAAGGCATATAGACCCATTTCCCTCCTCACGGGGGAGGCCAAAATACTCGCAAAAGCATTGGCTAATAGACTCATCCCGCTGATCACAAATCTGATACACCCAGACCAGTCAGGCTTTATGCCCGGCCGGAACCCTGCTTTGAATATACGACGCTTGCACTGGGTTCTGGGTAGGGAAGACACAGTAAGAGAGGATGTAGCCCTGCTGTCCCTGGATGCCAAAATGGCCTTTGACACCATTGAGTGGTCCTATATTTTTGCTGTACTCGAAAGAATGGGTTTTGGGCCCAACTTCATAAAATGGATTAAGTTGTTATACACAGGCCCAACAGTGCAAATAGCGGTGAATCGTCACATATCGCGACAGTTTCAGCTGGGCAGAGGAACTCGGCAAGGGTGTACCCTGTCACCCCTAATCTTTGCATTGGTATTAGAACCATTGGCAATCTGGGTAAGGGGTGACCCCCTGATACGGGGACTTAAATGGACCGAAAATCACGAGGACAGAATCTCGCTCTATGCGGACAACATACTATTATATATGGCTTTCCCGGCTTCCACCATTCACCGCATCCTCCATATCTTCCGTATATTCGGTAACCACTCAGGTTACACAATAAACTGGTCCAAGTCCCAACTATTCCCAGTGCACGGCCCTAGACCAAACACACCAAAAGGATACGACATCTCCGTGGCAACGGAGGGCTTCTGTTTCTTAGGAATATACATAACCACAGATCCATCGCGTTTCTACTAAACCAATCTGCAGGGGCCCCTGACACACCTGCGCACTGATGTACGACACTGGCCAGCCCTCCCATTGACCCTCCTGGGACACGCGGCTCTCTTTAAAATGCTGGCACTACCCCGCTTCCTCTATGACCTACAAAACACCCCATACAGGGTCCCAGATTCCTACTTCTCGAATATAGATAGTGCGGTGCATACCCTGTTGTGGGATGGACGAGCCCCGCGTATTGTGATGCAGAAATTAATGGTGGGATGGTACGACGGTGGGATCGCACTACCTGACCTCAAGCTATACTATTGGGCATCCCAACTAACAGTAGTCAACCGCTGGGCCCATTGTTCTCACACCGACCCGAGCCTTCGCACGGATTGGTGGCCTATGGGGCACTTTACACGAACCCCAAAAGACTGGGCCTCACCGGGCCTACAGCCCGTACAATAGAAGTTTGGCATCTAGTTAACAAAAAACTTGGATGGCATAATAAAATCACACGTGCGACTCCACTCTGGGAGCCTGAGCAGTTGGGTCGATTGAGCACTTGCCCCGGGTTCGATAAATGGGATCTGATAGGTATCTCATCAGTGGGAGATATGTGGAATACAAGGGGGTTGGCCACATTTGCAGACCTACAGGCAGAATATAAACTCGCACAATCCGAAACATTCAGATACCTGCAGATCAGCCATGCCCTTAAAGCAGCTATACCAGAGTGAGGTGCACTTCCCGAAGCATCCCCTCTTCAAGATAGACTAATATTAGATCCCATGACCAAGAAGGCCATATCCTTAACATACAAAAAACTGATTAATAATCGACCTGACCCGTTAATACGCCTGCGGCAGCAATGGGAGACAGACCTGGGCGATTTAGAGGACGATGACTGGTGTGACGCTTTGGCTTCCCCCAGGGAAATTGCCATCCCCATGAGACTAAGGCTAGTCCAACTTAAAACCCTACACCGAGTCTACCTGGCCGCGAGAGTCCTGGTCAAGATGGGTAGGAGTGCTGACTCACATTGCCTTAGGCAATGCCACCAGGAGGGAACCTTTTTCCATATAATGTGGGAGTGTCCGGTCGTCCAAACGTATTGGAAGTCAGTCACAGCACAGATGGAGAAGGTCGGGGGGAAAAAACTAAACGCTACCTCGAAAATATGCCTACTAAATATATGGGAAGCCAATGACCTAACCCAAACTGACAAATCATGGGTCTCACTGGGATGGGCCCACGTAAAGCGTAACATAGCACAAAAGTGGGGAGTGGGGGAACCACCATCAATCACAGGATGGGTTGGCGATATGGATAGAGCCATGGTAGCTGAGAAAGATGTTTTTAAACCCAGAGGATGCCCCAAAAAATGGGATTGTAAGTGGGCTGCCTGGAACATACACAGGGGTGAAATATGTTTGTCTCCTACAGTCGAGTTATACCAGCAGAATGTGAGATTGTGGGACTTGCCAAATATAGAGGGGGAGATGCTATGATAATAACTTGTTTCTGGAGTGTTGCATTGAAAGCGAACTGTACTGGTACTGTACCTGGATACTTCCAATCGATTAACCGTACTGCTGTGCTTTTTGTTGTGTTGTTCAATAAAAAGAGGTTTTTTTTTAAGAACACAACCAACATGTATTTTTTGACCATTTTGCTTCTTCAGGGCTAACCAATGTAAATCTTAAAGGGTCTTCTTATGAATTAATCATCAATTACTCCAAAATCATAAACCTGAAATCTTAAAGTTGTGTCTTTAAACTGTTACATTCTTTTTCTACACATCAATTACTCCAATTTCCTGATACAGTAATCTAATATCACCTCGAAAAATGGTTTAATGTCCCGATACGACCGCACCAAGTGAACAGTCTAGTGTAGGTTTGTCTAGGAGTGGGAAGATGTGGCCTGTCTTGAGAGCTTCTGGGAATGCTTTGAGTGAGGGAGGCATTGGCAGTGGTAAGCAGGGGTAAGAGAGCAACCACATAAAGAACTTTGATGAAGGATGAGGATAAAACATCATCTTGATGAGAAGTGGTTTTGAGGGAGTATGTCAGGGAGATCGTGAGAGACAGGGTTTTGAAGACTGACCATTGTGGGATTCTACAGGAAGGGGTGGGTGTAAGAGAGGATGCAGATTTGGTATTGTCGATGTGTAGTCAGATCTTATGTACTTTTTGAAAGAGGTTGATGGCATTGCACTTTTGAGTGGAGTGAGGATTAGGTGGCTCCAGTAGGGGGTTGGTGCAGTGCTTGATTGTCTTGAGAAGCGTCCAGCTTCCGTTGGTGGCTTTATTGATGGTATTTGGTATAGTAATTTGATGAGGCTAATGTGGTGTGCTACCTGTGTGTTGCACGGAAGGACTTCGGGATCCAGAGGTTATTGGGTTTGCCAGTGCTTATCTCTGTTGCTGCTGAAAAAGCCTCTTCTCTGTCTCCTTCGAATTCTATGTTAGGCCTCTACACACTCGTATTCCTATGTCTTAACTTCAGTCTTGACCTCAGAATGAAGTTTACTAACATTCATGAAATTAATGTTTATAGCTGATTTCAAGATCTCTGGCAGTCAGTGCTCTAGGATGGTCTAGATGATGAGAGCCTCCAGCAACGGTGGGAAGCCTGATTCTTAATATTGTTGTGACATCTGATGGTTTTCAGTGCGCTCCATCCCACTTTATGATTATGTTTATCAATGTTCTCTCCAGCCTTCCATGTTGATTTATCTCTATGCTGGAAGTGTGTATGCTAGTTCACGTACCATGATAGATCAGGGATATGGAGTGCTGCTTTCTGTGGTCCAAGTCGGCTCCTGGCAGGACATGATACATTGGGTGAGCCCCAGCAGCTGGAAAGGTTTCTAAGGACATGTACATCTCCACACAAGAGAACTCGTGGGTAGCTGTTTTAATTAACTTCATTGATTGCACAATAAGAATATACATAATTGCAATGCCTTGGTTCTACCAAATTTATGACACAACCAAGAACAAGGTAAAAGGGAGCATTTGGTACAAGTAGGCCGATTGTGTATCCTGAACAGAAAAACAAATATTTTAATGCGAGTTCAATATTTTTCTACCCTAATATCTCCCTCAACATAGAAGACAGAACGAGGGGAAAAAATAGAAGCAGGGAGATGTTATGTCCCTCTAAAATATGTGTTAGAACAATGATACAATTCCTTAAATTATAGGAATCTTTTGTAGTTGCTAGTTGATGCATGGCATTTTCAATAGAAGTGGCCTAATTAATTCATTTAACCACACATCCAAGGTGGGCTTGAGACTAGTTTTCCTAAGTCAAAGAATATTTTGGCACTGAGAGACAACTAATGATGAACTTACCTGGAAGGAATGGTGGACTAAGGTTTCCTTACACATGATACACAGAAACGAAAGAGTCTGAGTTTAGGAGGAGAGCAGGCTGGACTCATGTCTGTCTCACTGATCATGTGTCCTCTGTTTCCAGCGTTCCTGAAGCAGCATGCCATGAAGGTCTTCTGTGACACCCCCTTGGAATTGAGATCCACACTAAAGAGAAGCTTCACTCAAGGTTTCAGGCAGCTGTCATCACAGGCGCCCGTTCAACACATGCTGGTGCTAGTTCTGCTGCATGCGATCCTGCTGCACAGGCAGCACTATTGTGGAATGGCGGAGGCGGAGGTGTATCACTGGTGAGTGTGGCCATGCAGAATGTAGACTAGAGGCAGATCTAGACTGTCCGGTGTGAAATGGAAGGTCAATAAGACAAGGTCAGTGTTGCATAGTTCACTGGCTCAGTCAACTGAAGTCGTGCATAATCGCTATAATGAAAGTACCTGGAACAGACTTGACGATGCTTCTGTTCTCTACATCTGCATTGGATCGTGGTGTGGTTTAGTGATGGGTCCAACTCACTGTCTCACACAATGTTTCTTCCCACTGTTTCCTGCTTCCTGTCAGAACCCTGCATCACATCTGATCTGTGCCCTATTCAAGCCCTGCTCCATCACTTGTTCACCCCTTCCCCGCTTCCTCTTGAAGTCCTGCCTCACATCGTGTCTATGTTAGCACTCAAGGGGACGTCCATCACTGCTGCACCCCTTCCCCGCTTCCTCTTGAAGTCCTGCCTCACATCGTGTCTATGTTAGCACTCAAGGCGACGTCCATCACTGCTGCACCCCTTCCCCGCTTCCTGTTACAGCCATGACTCACATCCTATCTGTACCCTACCCAACCCCACCTCCCTCACTGCTGCACCCCTTTCCCGCTTCCTCCTACAGCTATACCTCACATCCAGTCACAGTGGCGGCTGGTGAGATTTGAAAGTGGTGAGGGGTAAAAAAATTATTGTACTGCAGCGAGCGAGCGTAGCAAGCGAGCCCAAACAACCTACGGAGGGTTCTGGGGGGTTCTCCCCCCGAGAATTTTTTTTAAAAAGAGTGGACAAATGGTGCATTTTCAAGCAAATTTGAGAAAGCAGGAACGTTAATAAAGCAATTGTTAATTGCCTTGCTATGGGGAAAGGATGAGGATTCTATTTCTTTTGTACAGCACTGCTTGTCTTCGGTTTTTGAGTGGCTTGCGGCGGCCCAACTCAAATGCAACGAAGACAAGTCGGAGATTCTCCTCTATGGCAATTTCCCCCCTGGCTTTAGAGACTCGATCTGGCCTCCTGGGTTTCCGCTACCAACCTCCAATGGGAAATCCGCAAAAAACCTTGGAGTGTGGTTTGAGGATAACCTCTCCTTTTCTACTCAGGTGAAAAAGCTCTCTGGTAGCTGTTTTGGCCTTCTCAAAACACTCAGGAGCTTTTTGCCTCTCCTTCCCAGGTCGGCCAAAGAGACGGTTATCCGTGCCCTGATCCTCTCTCGATTGGATTACGCTAATGCGTTGTACATCGGCATCCCTGGTTACTCTCTGAATAGACTTCAGGTCATTCAGAATGCGGCCGCTAGGCTGCTCCTGGGAATTGCGAGGAGGAGCAGTGTGCGTGAACATCTTCACGCTCTCCACTGGCTTCCCGTGGCGGACCGAGTCAAATTTAAATCTCTGGTCATTGCCCACCGAGCCCTTTACGGTCGTGGGCCCGTCTATCTACAGAAACGGTTTACCTTTTATGTCCCTCTGAGACAATTGCGTTCCTCAGCCCTCCTTCTTGCTAGGGTCCCTCGCTTCTTCCGCCACAGGCTGGGTGGCTGCTCTCTGGCTGTCAAGGCTGCCCAGGCTTGGAATGCCCTTCCGCTTCTAATACGCAATACTCAAGACCCGCTAGCCTTCAAGAAACTTTTAAAAACTCATCTATTTCCATAGTTATTAGTGGTGTAGTTAAGGGACTCCTCTTGGATCCACGTCGGGACACTCTTCGGAGTAGCTGTTGCGCGTTATAAGAGCACATAACATAACATAACATATTTCCCTGTCAAGCAGCATCACACCCCTGTACATCTCCCTTCTATGTTCATTGCCTTGCTATGTCCCTGTCAAACACCAGCACAACCTTGTGTGTCTTTCTTCTATGTTCATCGCCTTCCAGGTGTATGCATTAATTTTATAATTTGTATATGGTTTGCTGGTGTATAAGACTACTCAATAACTATTCCTGTTGTATATCTACAAGGTTATTCTCTGTGTAAGCTTTACTAGTAACTAATTATAAATCTACAATAACTATCGGTTTCTTGCACATAACTATAAGATTACATAAAGTATAAATCTTCCTGGTGTATAGCTGTAGGATTACACTTTGTGTAACACTTCTTGATGCCTAAATGTGAGACTTGACTTTGTGTAAGTCTTTCTGGTGTATAATTATAATACTACAGGTTGTGTAGGAGTCTCAAATGTATCACTTTAGTATTAGACTTGATGTGCAACTTCTCGATTAAAAACCGTATAGCTAAACAGTTAATAAAACCAATCTTGATTTCGTATTTGCCAATATTATGAAAAGTAGGGTGCTTGCTGTTGCATCAACTCTGTTTCTAAGAACTAAAGAAATGAGACGTGTAAACGTAGTGATATTAAATGCTTTGTGTTAACAAATTTAAGAAGCAAAGGGTTACTTCGGTTTTGACCCAGTACTGTGTAATAAGAGAGGGTAATTCAAAATCTATTCAAGGATTTTGAAGTTTCGATATATGATAACTCATCCTAGCAAGCATAGCACAGCAGAATAGCAAAACACAGCAAAGCATATCATAAACCTAATTCAACGAAGCCCAACAAAATAACATACCACAACCCAGTATAGCACACTGTGACTTAAAATAACATAGGTTAATGTGACACGTCACAACACATTAACATAACAAATGACTCGGCATAGCATAACAAAGCATGGTATAGTTTAAGTAACTTAACATAGCACAGCATAGCATATCTTAAAGCAGCATAACAAAATGTCACATAATATACCACCTCAACATACCGCACAACTCAACAGAACACAACCCAACATAAGAGAAGCCGGCACCGGATTCAGCTTACATTTCCTGGCTGAGCAGCAAGATTTATACTTTATGTAATCTTATAGTTATGTGCAAGAAACCGATAGTTATTGTAGATTTATAATTAGTTACTAGTAAAGCTTACACAGAGAATAACCTTGTAGATATACAACAGGAATAGTTATTGAGTAGTCTTATACACCAGCAAACCATATACAAATTATAAAATTAATGCATACACCTGGAAGGCGATGAACATAGAAGAGAGACACACAAGGTTGTGCTGGTGTTTGACAGGGACATAGCAAGGCAATGAACATAGAAGGGAGATGTACAGGGGTGTGATGCTGCTTGACAGGGAAATATGTTATGTTATGTTATGTGCTCTTATAACGCGCAACAGCTACTCCGAAGAGTGTCCCGGCGTGGATCCAAGAGGAGTCCCTTAACTACACCACTAATAACTATGGAAATAGATGAGTTTTTAAAAGTTTCTTGAAGGCTAGCGGGTCTTGAGTATTGCGTATTAGAAGCGGAAGGGCATTCCAAGCCTGGGCAGCCTTGACAGCCAGAGAGCAGCCACCCAGCCTGTGGCGGAAGAAGCGAGGGACCCTAGCAAGAAGGAGGGCTGAGGAACGCAATTGTCTCAGAGGGACATAAAAGGTAAACCGTTTCTGTAGATAGACGGGCCCACGACCGTAAAGGGCTCGGTGGGCAATGACCAGAGATTTAAATTTGACTCGGTCCGCCACGGGAAGCCAGTGGAGAGCGTGAAGATGTTCACGCACACTGCTCCTACTCGCAATTCCCAGGAGCAGCCTAGCGGCCGCATTCTGAATGACCTGAAGTCTATTCAGAGAGTAACCAGGGATGCCGATGTACAACGCATTAGCGTAATCCAATCGAGAGAGGATCAGGGCACGGATAACCGTCTCTTTGGCCGACCTGGGAAGGAGAGGCAAAAGCTCCTGAGTGTTTTGAGAAGGCCAAAACAGCTACCAGAGAGCTTTTTCACCTGAGTAGAAAAGGAGAGGTTATCCTCAAACCACACTCCAAGGTTTTTTGCGGATTTCCCATTGGAGGTTGGTAGCGGAAACCCAGGAGGCCAGATCGAGTCTCTAAAGCCAGGGGAAATTGCCATAGAGGAGAATCTCCGACTTGTCTTCGTTGCATTTGAGTTGGGCCGCCGCAAGCCACTCAAAACCGAAGACAAGCAGTGCTGTACAAAAGAAATAGAATCCTCATCCTTTCCCCATAGCAAGGCAATTAACAATTGCTTTATTAACGTTCCTGCTTTCTCAAATTTGCTTGAAAATGCACCATTTGTCCACTCTTTTTAAAAAATTCTCGGGGAGAACCCCCAGAACCCTCCGTAGGTTGTTTGGGCTCGCTTGCTACGCTCGCTCGCTGCAGTACAATACTTTTTTTACCCCTCACCACTTTCAAATCTCACCAGCCGCCACTGTGACTGGATGTGAGGTATAGCTGTAGGAGGAAGCGGGAAAGGGGTGCAGCAGTGAGGTAACTGCGAGGCCGAAATGCAGGACACATCTTGCGTTTGCCCGGCCCTAAATGAATGTTGTGAAGTTAGACAGTGTTCACTATGGGACATCATTGTTGACACAGTACACATCACCGTGGATGTTGGTTATAGACGATAACGTGTTTACAGCGAGCGGGGCAGCAGCAGTGACTATTTTAAAGGGAGTTTGGGGAGAGTTGGAGTATCACCATGTGGCGTGTGTGTGTTAACAAATAATAAAATAACAGCGTCAACATTAAGCGGACACTCATACCAAGACCAACAACAGGATCTGAACGTGAATAACCATAGAAATGTATGAATCCAATATATTTAATGCCACCATTTTGTCCCCAAACATTAGCTTTCCAGTTAATACAAATACACATACTTTGCTATCAGAAACAGCGGAGAAATTTGTGCCTAAGTGCCTAACGTCCTGTTGGTGGAATTTTCTCACCTATTTCTTTCACTAAATAGTTTTGAAAAAGCCATTCAGCAAGACCAAATTCTGAGAATTCCCTTCCCATTTTTATCCATCTTTCATGCTTTCTCTCAGTCTCTCTCTATCTCGAGCTTGTTCAATCGCTTTTGAGGTGTCTCACCCTCCATCCCTCCCTACTGCTCTGCATGCTTCTCGCTGCCTTCACCCCACCCATCATTCACCGAATCCACTCAGTGGGGCTGAGGCCGTGCCGTGCTTCTTTTGTGTTCCCTCCCTAATTGGTACATCTGCTATCTGCCAGTGCTTCTCAACTCGGGAGTCCAGCAGTAAACAGGCACTGCTGTATAACATGGCAGATAGGCAAACAAGAGACGCAAGGAGGAATTCTGCCCGAGAGATAGTGATAACCCTACAGGAAAGTAATTTGTAAAGTTCGTTATGAGAAAAAACATTAATTTACACTACCAACTCTGACCCTGTTTTAGGACATACATTACAGAGAGAAAGACGTGTCTACTCTTCCTATCTGGAAAAAAAATAATGTTTAAGTAAACCTTAGCGTGCCCCAGAGAGAAGCACCTGGTGGACAGAAAAGGACTCTGCATTGATTAACGTAGGCCCTGGTAGAACACACCCCTCTCTTTAAGAGGAGGGTGACATGTTATTTACACAAAGAGACATAAAAACATTTGACAATCTTTCACATTTTATGGACAATGTCCCCCATTTGCGTCGGTGATCACCCACAAAAACGAGACAGCAGTGCCAAAACCACAACCAAAATTCAGTGTCTGGCGAATGCAGCCTGAAACTCACACGAAGAGACATTTCACCTGCTTAGCTTCTCATTGACTGCACTACTCTTAAATCTGACTGTCCATTTTTGCCTTTGCTGACGTTCCATCTTTTCTCACAGGTTTGGGATCTTTTGGACAAGGCGTTCATTTCTCTATAGATTTTCCCTCGCCTTAACAAACCTCTCCAAAAGCTCTCCAATAGAAGGCTTTCATCCAAATGCATACACTTTACATTTCTTGAAACTGTAAAATTTTGTTCATCTAATATTTCGTAAAGGCGATTTCCAATAGTGAACTGCATCTGAGCACAATTACAGTACGCGAGTAAAAACGCACAAAGCGTGCTTGTAGCGAAGTTATTTTATGCAGCATTGACATAACAGCCGCCATACGCTTTTGGTGTCATCATCATGCAGATCTCAAGAGAACCGTGTTTTAAGCAATCTCACACGTGAAACACGGTAAAAATCATATTCCTTGGTTTGTCATATCGTAAATGAACTAAAAACGGACAGATCATACAGCCTAGCCTACGGGCTAGAAAATAAATGAAATAACCTAAAACAAGTCTCCGACCCGCTGCAGTACTCCAGAATGTGAATGTGCCGACTTTGGAGGTGGTTAGCGCCTCTTAGCTGCACGCATCGGCGCTAGACTGGTACTGCAATAATATCACAAAGGATGACAGTGACCTGGGGACTTGTCAACCTGCCAGTGTGTTGACGGCTGAGATGCAGTATTTCATATTTCAACAGCTTTCACTCTTCCTTCATTATCACGCCCCAGACTGCTGCCGCCCCTGTCTGCGGTGAACGGACTTACAACAATTCATAAATACTGCATGCAGAGTTCCTTTCTCACGTGTATCAGTCACTCCAACTCCGCGCACATGAAGCAGTTACAGACAAAGAGCATAAAGTGCGGAGTTGCATTAAGACAAACTGTGAGAAGATTATTCCAACAGGCCACGAGCCCAAAGAGAGAAGTCTCGCCCTCTTCCTACCTTGCAGCCCGGGGTAGGTGAGGTTGAGTTCGCGCAGCGGCAGCCCACGGACGCCCTGTGTGCCTTGAGCTGTGTGCAGTGGATCTGAGCACTGATGGACGAGCACAGGTGCTTTAGCCCAGCGGCGAGGAGGCAGCCCCAAAAAACCTACCTTGCCGGGTCTTGAGTCCCGCGCCGCCTCAGCTCCTGGCAGTGGCGAGGTCCCAACAGGAAGCAGCCACTGGCAGCCTCCCTCCCCTCCCCTAAGCCAATCACAACGCTGCAATGGCAGCGTTGTGATTGGTGAGGCGCAGCGGAGAGCTCCCCAGCCGGGCCATTTTCTCTATGTAGGCCGCTGCATACACCCCCACGCCCCTATGGAGGAGCCGCCACTGTCCAGTCAGTGTCCTATCCAACCCCACCTCCCTCACTGCTGCACCCCTTCCTTGCTTCCTCTTACAGCCCTGCCTCACATCCAGTCAGTGCCCTACCCCAGCCCACCACCCTCACTGCTGCACCCCTTCCCTGCTTCCTCTTACAGCCCTGCCTCACATCCAGTCAGTGTCCTACCCAAGCCCACCTTCATCACTGCTGCACCCCTTCCCTGCTTCCTCCTACAGCTATGCCTCACATCCAGTCAGTGTCCTACCCAACCCCACCTCCCTCACTGCTTCACCCCTTCCCTGCTTCCTCCTACGGCTATGCCTCACATCCAGTCAGTGTCCTATCCAAGCCCACCTTCCTCACTGCTGCACCCCTTCCCTGCTTCCTCCTACAGCTATGCCTCACATCCAGTCAGTGTTCTATCCAAGCCCACCTCCTTCACTTTCCTCTTACAGCACTGCCTCACATACGGTCTATGTGCTACCCAAGCCCACCTTTCTTACAGCTGCACAGATCGTTTTCATGTCCTAGCCAAGCCCACCACCCTCACTGCTGCTCCCCTTCTCTGCCTCCTCTTACAGCTATGCCTCACATCCAGTCAATGTCATACCCAAGCCCACCTCCCTCACTTTCCTCTTACAGCCCTGCCTCACATACGGTCTATGCGCTGTTCAAGCCCACCTTTCTTACAGCTGCACAGATCCATTTTAAGTCTCAGCCAAGCCCACCTCCCTCACTGCTGCACCCCAGGCACATCACCGGCCACTCTCCTGGATCAGCATCCCCCCAGCTTCACCCCATCTCCAGGACCAGCTTCACACCGTCTCCAGGACTACCTTCACCCCGTCTCCAGGACTACCTTCACCCCGTCTCCAGGACCAGCTTCACACCGTCTCTAGGCCATGCCACTCCACTGGGATTGTATTATTCCTGGTCTGCTACTCACCAAACCTGCCGTGGCACCCATCAGTGGCTTGCTCCGAATCAGGGTCTTAAATTGCCATTTCAAGACACATGCATGTTAGTGGCAGGTCGTTGGTATGGGAATGCTCTTCTGTACTAGGGGTAGAACGTATGTAGGTTATTCCATGCCCTGTAGTGCTCTTCTCTGCTAGAAGAACTGACATGGTTTATCCCATGCCCCGTAGCGCCCATCTTTACTAGGAGTTGAAATGATGTTGGTATTTCGATGCCTCCTAGGGCTGTTTTTTAATAGGAGGAGACCTCACGTGTCTCATTTTGCTCTTCATTTCTAGGAGTAGAGCTGGTTTGGGTTGTTGCTGGATAGTACTCTGCTGTACTAGGACATGAACTGGCTTGGCTCATTCCATGCCTCATAGTGCTCTTTGGGAATAACACTGACAGCATCTGAACAGTTTTTAGGTTTAACTATATTTGTTAGGTGATATTAGAACACAAATTCCAACCTACAATCCTACTGGGCCAGTAGTACTAACTCCGTTATCCGGCAACATAAATTAAAACATAGCCACCTGTTCCTAATAGTCTATTCCCAGAGAAAGATATTCCCGGTGTCTTAGTCCAACAGAGATGGGGAGATCAGAGTAAATAAAAATGAAATATCTTCATCACACCAATAGAAAGAACCTCCTCTCCTGAGGAGCTCTGCTCAGCCCACATCACCCCGAAGACCGGATCATTGCTCAAAATCCAGACATGCCTCCCTCTCACCCAGTACCTCCACACAAGAAATTCATCCCTGGCTGTGGTTCAGGTGTCCATGAAAGCCCCACAGGCTCGACCTGTGAAAATATATGACTCGTTGCCTTGTATTCTACTTTCAGTCTTACAAGGAGGCTCATAAACACTGTGAGTCCCTTCACTGTGAGTCCCTTCACTGTGAGCCTCTTCACTGTGAGCCCCGTCACTGTGAGCCCCTCCGCTGTGAGCCCCTCCGCTGTGAGCCCCTCCGCTGTGAGCCCCTCCGCTGTGAGCCCCTCCGCTGTGAGCCTCTTCACTGTGAGCCTCTTCACTGTGAGCCTCTTCACTGTGAGCTTCTTCGCTGTGAGCCTTTTCAATGTGAGCCTTTTCGCTGTGAGCCTTTTCACTGTGAGCCTTTTTGCTGTGAGCCCCTTCAATGTGAGCCTCTTCACTGTGAGCCCCTTGACTGTGAGCCCCTTGACTGTGAGCCTCTTCACTGTGAGCCTCTTCGTTGTGAGCCCCTTCGCTGTGAGCATCTTCTCTGTGAGCCTCATCGCTGTGAGCCTCTTCGCTGTGAGCCCGTTCGCTGTGAGTCCCTTAGCTGTGAACCCTTTCACTGTGGGCCCCTTCACTCTGAGCCCTTCACTGTGAGCCCCTCCGCTGTAAGCCTCTTTACTGTGAGCCTCTTTACTGTGAGCCTCTTCACTGTGAGCCTCTTCACTGTGAGCCCCTTCACTGTGAGCTTCTTCACTGTGAGCCTCTTCACTGTGAGCTTCTTCACTGTGAGCCTCTTCACTGTGAGCTTCTTCACTGTGAGCCTTTTTGCTGTGAGCCTTTTTGCTGTGAGACTCTTCATTGTGAGCCTCTTCACTGTGAGCCTTTTCGCTGTGAGCCCCTTCACTGTGAGCTTTTTCACTGTGAGCTTCTTCACTGTGAGCTTCTTCACTGTCAGCCCCTTCACTGTGAGCTTCTTCACTGGGAGCCTCTTCACTGTGAGCTTCTTCACTGTGAGCTTCTTCCCTGTGAGCCTCTTCACTGTGAGCTTCTTCACTGTGAGCCTTTTCGCTGTGAGCCCCTTCACTGTGAGCTTCTTCACTGTGAGCTTCTTCACTGTGAGCTTCTTCACTGTGAGCCTTTTTGCTGTGAGACTCTTCACTGTGAGCCTCTTCGCAGTGAGCCTCTTCACTGTGAGCCTCTTCACTGTGAGCCTCTTCACTGTGAGCCTCTATGCAGTGAGCCTCTTCACTGTGAGCTTCTTCACTGTGAGCCTTTTTGCTGTGAGACTCTTCACTGTAAGCCTCTTCACTGTGAACCTCTTCACTGTGAGCCCCTTCACTGTAAGCCTCTTCACTGTGAGCCTCTTCACTGTGAGCCTTTTCGCAGTGAGCCTCTTCACTGTGAGCATCTTCTCTGTGAGCCTCATCGCTGTGAGCCTCATCGCTGTGAGCCTCTTCACTGTGAGCCTTTTCACTGTGAGCCTTTTTGCTGTGAGCCTTTTCGCTGTGAGCCTTTTCGCTGTGAGCCTCTTCACTGTGAGCCTCTTCACTGTGAGCCTCTTCACTGTGAGCATCATCGCTGTGAGCCTCTTCACTGTGAGCCCCTTCGCTGTGCGCCCCTTCAATGTGAGCCCCTTCGCTGTGAGCCCCTTCACTGTGAGCCCCTTCGCTGTGAGCATCTTCTCTGTGAGCCTCATCGCAGTGAGCCTCTTCGCATTGAGCCTCTTCACTGTGAGCCTCTTCGCAGTGAGCCTCTTCACTGTGAGCTTCTTCACTGTGAGCCTTTTTGCTGTGAGACTCTTCACTGTGAGCCTCTTCACTGTGAGCCCCTTCACTGTGAGCCTTTTCGCAGTGAGCCTCTTCACTGTGAGCATCTTCTCTGTGAGCCTCATCGCTGTGAGCCTCTTCACTGTGAGCCCCTTCGCTGTGAGCCCCTTCGCTGTGAGCCCCTTCGCTGTGAGCCCCTTCGCTGTGAGCCCCTTCGCTGTGAGCCCCTTCACTGTGAGCCCCTTCGCTGTGAGCCCCTTCACTGTGAGCCCCTTCGCTGTGAGCCCCTTCGCTGTGAGCATCTTCTCTGTGAGCCTCATCGCTGTGAGCCTCTTCGCTGTGAGCCCGTTCACTGTGAGCCCCTTTGCTGTGAGCCCCTTTGCTGTGAGCCCCTCCGCTGTGAACCCTTTCGCTGTAAGTCTTTTCGCTGTGAGCCTCTTCACTGTGAGCTTCTTCACTGTGAGCCTTTTTGCTGTGAAACTCTTCACTGTGAGCCTTTTCGCAGTGAGCCTCTTCACTGTGAGCCCATTCACTGTAAGCCTCTTCACTGTGATGTGAGCCTCTTCACTGTGAGCCTCTTCACTGTGAGCCTTTTCGCAGTGAGCCTCTTCACTGTGAGCCTCTTCACTGTGAGCCTTTTCGCTGTGAGACTCTTCACTGTGAGACTCTTCACTGTGAACTTCTTCACTGTGAGCTTTTTGCTGTGAGACTCTTCACTGTGAGCCTCTTCACTGTGAGTCGCTTCACTGTAAGCCTTTTCGCTGTGAGCTTCTTCACTGTGAGTCTTTTTGCTGTGAAACTCTTCACTGTGAGCCTTTTTGCTGTGAGCCTCTTCACTGTGAGCCTTTTCGCTGTGAGCCTCTTCACTGTGAGCCTCTTCGCTGTGAGCCTTTTTGCTGTGAGACTCTTCACTGTGAGCCCCTTCACTGTGAGCCGCTTCACTGTGAGCCTCTTCACTGTGAGCCTCTTCACTGTGAGCCCCTCCGATGTGAGCCTTTTCGCTGTGAGCCTCTTCACTGTGAGCCTTTTCGCTGTGAGCCTCTTCACTGTGAGCCTCTTCACTGTGAGCCTTTTCGCTGTGAGCTTCTTCACTGTGAGCCCCTCCGCTGTGAGCCTTTTCGCTGTGAGCCTCTTCACTGTGAGCCTCTTCACTGTGAGCCTCTTCACTGTGAGCCTCTTCACTGTGAGCCTCTTCGCTGTGAGCCTCTTCACTGTGAGTCTCTTCACTGTGAGCCTGTTCGCTGTGAGCCCCTTCACTGTGAGCTTCTTAACTGTGAGCCTTTTTGCTGTGAGACTCTTCACTGTGAGCCTCTTCGCTGTGAGCCTCTTCACTGTGAGCCTCTTCACTGTGAGCCTCTTCACTGTGAGCCCCTTCGCTGTGAGGCTTTTCACTGTGAACTTCTTCACTGTGAACCTCTTCACACTGTGAGCCCCTTCGCTGTGAGCCCCTTCACTGTGAGCTTCTTTACTGTGAGCCTCTTCACTGTGATCTTCTTCACTGTGAGCCTTTTTGCTGTGAGCCTCTTTACTGTGAGCCCCTTGACTGTGAGCCCCTTGGCTGTGAGCCCCTTGACTGTGAGCCTCTTCACTGTGAGCCCCTTCACTGTGAGCCTCTTTGCTGTGAGCGCCTCACAGTGAGTCCCTTCTCTGTGAGCCTCTTCACTGTGAGCCCCTCCGCTGTGAGCCCCTTCGCTGTGAGCCCCTTCGCTGTGAGCTCCTTTGCTGTGAGCCCCTTCGCTGTGAGCCCCTTCACTGTGAGCCTCTTCACTGTAAGTCTTTTTACTGAGAGCCTCTTCACTGTTAGGCTTTTCACTGTGAACTTCTTCACGTGAACTTCTTCACTGTGAGCCTCTTCACTGTTAGGCTTTTCACTGTGAACTTCTTCACTGTGAACTTCTTCACTGTGAGCCTCTTCACTGTTAGGCTTTTCACTGTGAACTTCTTCACTGTGAACTTCTTCACTGTGAGCCTCTTCACTGTTAGGCTTTTCACTGTGAACTTCTTCACTGTGAACTTCTTCACTGTGAGCCTCTTCACTGTGAGCTCTTCGCCAACATCATCAGTTTGATTCAAAGCAAAGCCCTCTTATTCGTCAGCATACAATGTTTTGGCAGATTTGGAAAAAGCAAAAGCCATCCTGCCACTTAGAAGCACATTATCTTCTGCATGGACTCTCTGATAACCCAATCCCTCCATTCTTTTGAACTGATTATCACCAAAATAGTGACACCCAACCCACCACCTGAGTTCTGCACCCTTGGCACAAGCCTAATAGTCCTTTTCACAATGTCTTCTGCCTCATTGGATGGTAAGGCCAGCAATCCAGGCAGAACTCCAACCAGCCTGACCCGCAGGGCATTCAAGAACATGTCCTTGGGTGCACTCAACACTCTCAATTCTGTGCCATTCTGCAGACCCATGTTCTCTTCAAGAATAACCCTTGTGCCCCTCTTTGTGGTGCAAAGTCAGCCACATGTCCTTTCAGCAGTTTTACCCTAACCTCAGTTACCTCCAGCATGTGCCCTGATGACAGCATCCTGCCAGACAAGCCCTCCAGCTTCACTTCATCATTTTTCACAGCAGTTGGAGCTGTGGTAATCTTGTACCAAGATATGTTCATAGGAAGGATCTTCTCACCTTCGGTTAGTTGTGCCCCTCCTTTGGGTTTGGGTCCTTTCTAGCTCCTAACGTTGTTGAATGTGGTGCTTGCCTATTTTACTCCCACTTTGCAGAAGTCAATTAGCGGTATGTAAGCCAAATAAAATACAGGCTGTAATTTTGCACTGTGGTGTTTCCTTCCTGTGTGTATTTAGGTAGTGTCTGGGTTCACAGGGTTGGCCTTCAGCAGGGACCACATGCAGGGCAAGATCTACGAGGAAGCTGTGTAGGGCAGAGTTCCCTGTATTTGGTGTTAGCACAGTGTCTGCCAGCCCACAGGGAAAGAGGGACCCCCTCCCCAAGCTCATCGCCTGCTTTGGCACGCCCCTCCACACACTGGCTCCAGTTAGGCG
This sequence comes from Calotriton arnoldi, assembly GCA_963921515.1. Lineage (NCBI taxonomy): Eukaryota > Metazoa > Chordata > Amphibia > Caudata > Salamandridae > Calotriton > Calotriton arnoldi. The sequence continues at coordinate 777,659 of CAWUFW010001169.1, forward strand.
GCAGTGCACTTCCTCTCCCTGTGACTGCAACCCTCTAGGATACTAACCACTGATGCCTCCTTTGCTGGCCCCAGTATTTCACACTGGGCAGCTGCTGAAACCTAGGGGTGGGCAAAATACTTCGTTTGTCCGGCGGGATTGGCGGAAATTTGGCAACTCTACACGGAGTTCCAGCCAAATTCCGCCAATCGCTGCGTGACTGAATTTTTTATTTTATGCGTCCCCAGGATAGTGATTTGGCGAGTGTAAGAAAGATTTGGTTTTCCTTAGTACAATTTCCGGTCGCTAGGAGGACATCCAGCAAGATTTTTTTAACGTGGGAGGTCGCAACCTTTCAAGGTCAGAAGGCTGCCGCTCAAAGAGAAAATCTACTTGAGTGGCAGCAAAATCAAATCTAGTTGCTGCGCTCTCTGGTGCACCTCGTGGTGCAGTTTGCGCCGGTCTGGCAGCGCTGAATGCGCTCCAGGCACTAAATCACAGCACGAGCAGCGCAAAGTGGCTATTCTGCCCGTTAGCGGAACTCCGCTGAATCTCGTGGAGTTTTTATGTAACTCCGCAGAGTCAAATTCAAGTTCCACCCACCCCTACTGAAATCCATATATTCACTAAGCTACTTGTCCTCCCCATCAGGGCAGACTGGTCAGCACCTCTGAGCTTTGCGCTGCCAAACCAGGCTCCACTGTGAACGTTCCGATGGGCACCCCATAAATGTTCAGCGCCTTGATGCATGTGGTGGCTCCACACAGTCAAGGGTCATGCCTCCGGGCCATGAGGTAGAACAGCTCAGGGGTTCCAAAGACCCTCAAACCTCATGGGCCCCTGCAGGTCCTGCTCTCAAGTACCCATCTCAACAGTTTTTATGGGGCAATTTCTGCAGTGTAAAATTTCAAAGTAAACTGAAAAGGAGTGTTCAACAGAGACACGAAATAGAAATGTAATTTGTATTAGTTTAAGAAATAACTATAATACTATCAAAAAGTGTAAAAAGATCTACATCTGTGAGTGTTGTGTCTACAGCACACTGTTACGGCTACTGGTGACGTCTGCTGGTGTAGTGTAGTTCCTATTTCCCTAATAGGCTCTGCGCATTGGAATAATATACCCTATAGATTTGACATAGGACTGAGGTCAGTATGTCCCTATCGAGTATATTAAACTTAATTACTTTTGTGCCAGCTAACTCAGAGGCCACTAGAAACTCCTTGTAAACAAGAAGGGAGTAGTTTCTGGCAACCGCATAAACATGACAACTTTGTTTCCCTTTAGAATCGGAACACTCTCAGAATCGTGGAAACAATAGATAACAGTTTCACTCAGCTAATCGTGCATGCTTAGTTTTTTCAGAGATACACAGAAAGAATAGACGGGCGTTTCAATTAAAAGGTTTTATTGAACAGTCTTGTTTCTCGTGTAAGAGATATGAGCTGTTATGATCACAAGACAGTATGCAAGATATATAATGTACAGCGTGAGCAGTAGAAAGAAATAATACTGCGCTAGCATTATCTTTTAGCATATATTCACATACATAAATAACATGCGCTAAAAATGTGAGTACTCATACGAGGCTTCTCTAAGCTAGTTCTACCCCAATGTACCTAACCTAGTCTAGGTGTAGGGCAAGGTAAGAAGTAGGTGAAGTATTCTCTAGTATGGTATACTAAGAGTATGTTAAGTCTAGTATGCCAAGAGTCCCTCTAGGTTCTAGTCAGCTCCATACCTTGAGAATGAGAGAGGTGGGAATCTCCTGCCGGATCTCAAACTCTAACACCCCGTGAAGGGAGTCAGAACACTGGAAGCTGGATTCTCTGTGAGCAGGGATGACAGCGTCTTCTCAGTGCGTCAGGCCGGGATACGGGCTCCTCTAAAGTCGAGGTCTCCTCCAACTTGCTTGGGCAAGGGAAGGTATATTTATACCTGGTAGGTGCCTTGGAATGTTAGCATTGACGTGAAGTCGGACAGAGGAAGACGTCAGGAATGAACCCTTAAGGAATAGTGGTTCATGCATAATAGATGAGTTCTTGGAGAAATCAATAATCCTGTGCTGGGCTTAGGGTTTGGTTTCTAAGAACTCGTTATGACGTTAGGGTGGACGGATGTCGGTGACCATGCCTGTATTTGGAGTGCATGGCTAATGCCTAAATAAGGACTGGGATCTTATGCCTATATAAGGGCAATGCGAATTGTGCCTATATAAGGACATGTTTCAGGAAAACCTATATACGGACACCTAAAGCGGAATACAACACCCACTCCACTTTCGAATGAACGATAATACTAAATGCTAAACATTTAAACTTGAGTACCACATATTGCTAAAAACATTTCTAAAAGCATAATAAAAGAAGTTTTTAAAAGAACTGTTGCTAAACATGTAATGCAATAGGTACTGTACATTTTAAAGCATTGTTTCATATATTGGAAATAAATGCAACATGAATGAATAAACAGAAATATATACATATGATGAAATGGTTGACAAGTTTTCAAAAATCAAAGCCATTGCATATCATGGTATTAAATGAAATTTTAGACAAATAAGGTGACATTGTGTCACTGGAAGTATTCAAAAAAGTCCGTTTTATAAGAATAGTTCTACTGTAAGCAGATTGTTTTGCCATGTATTTTCAAAAAAGAAAGAAAAAGAAAAAGTTCAATTTTAGGAAGAGTTCCAAGTTTTGAAAATATGAAGGCCAAATTCATTGCTTCCCTGGTACACTGTGAGCCGAATCAAAGTCAGTGTATGGGTCTGGTGTAAACATGAAATCATCTATTTCTGTAGACAAAATATCGTCTACCGATGTTGGTGACATTTGGAACACCTCGTTCAGAAGGTTAATTGCACAGAGATGAGAAACATCGCCTTCAGCAGAAGATGCCGCAGCAATGTTCGCGTCCGTTGTTACCTGTGTGCCTGTTGATCCATCTCGTACCTCAGCAGCAGCAGGAAGCGTCTGTGAGATCTCAATGAATGCCGTCATCAGGATTGGTAGCCTCTGGGGACAACACAGAGCATGGGCCGTTACCGGGTCCAGCAGAGTATCGATATCCGTTGGCACGACTGATGGGAGTGTTAGACAGGTGTCTAGCATGCATTCTTCACCGCAAAGCAGGCAGCGCAGGCAGCAAAGTTCCGGTAGACGAGGCATGCCCAAAAGCTGCACTATGCGCTCTCAGCACTTCCGTTCTAGGAGAGCTTTCTCCACATCGCTCGGAGTGATGTTGGTGGATAGGCTTGCCATAGCGTAATAGTAGGAATAGAAATAGGATTCCTGCAACAAGTGCTAGAATTAATGGCACACCACCAAACACCGAATGTGCGAAGTTTGGAATGATTCCGAGGACTGCCTGGAAAGGTGTTAACAGTCCTGAACAGATGGTCTTAAATACATGTACAATCCCGCTCGTATCAGACATGTTTAAGATACGTCCCATCATTTCTACGAAATGTATAGGGCAGTTTGTACGAATTAAAGCCTGTATCTCAGCCGAAGTCCTTGCAATTTGTAAATCATAGATTTCTTTGGCCGAGGTCAGAGGCACGGTCTGTTGCAAAAGCATGGCTTTCATTCTGCTTAAAGTATCAAAACGTATAAAAGAAACATTCAATGAAGGCCATAGAGGCGACTCCCTGACTGTGTCTATTGGGGGAACAATACTTGCATACAGCAAGTAACCCTGGAGTTGACCGTTACCAGATATGGGATGCCTGGCAACATGCCACAGCAACTCTGATCATTCAACATGAGGTAACTCCCGTTAGAAAGTTGGCCAAACGTTGGATTAATCACAGTAGCCGGTGTACCCTGCTGGTGGCAGGACAAATTTGCCACAGAACCATTACAAGCCCCGTGTAAAGAAATGTCCTGACATATGAGTGAACCGCTTAATGCCTTTTCACAGTTTGTACCGCTTAGAAACACTTCACGATCCCCACTCCAACATCTGTATTCGTAAGGTAAATCCCAGGATGTCTTAATGTATTCTTTACCCAGCCTTTCATATTTGCCTGCTTGCATTTGTTTGAGGCAATACTGAAACTGAAAAGTAGTGACAGGCAGAGTGATTTTGCCATGGATAAGCCATTCTGTAGCTGGTTTTTCTGCTACTGTAAATGGAAATTTTTCCAGTTTTTCAATGCTCAGCACTGTATACTTTGCTCCCCTTTGTGCCAGTTCGATCTGTTTATCTGTTAGATTGTATTCTGCAAACAGAGCCGACGTGTTGATAAACGCCAAGGCACATAGCCCGCATGCAAAGATTGCAGCGTCCAGCCTAATAACATAATAGAACGTAACTGAGATTGGCCTTGTTGTAACATGGCTAAATCTTGTTCCAGTATGTCTATAGCAGAGGATACAATGTTGTCCAATGAATAAATTCTGGATGACAAAGTTGTTAACCCATTGTCGACCACAGAGAGAGTTTTCTCTAAGGTAATACGATCAAGTTCACATATTCGTTCTGCGGCCTCTGCCTGTGAAACCTTCCATACTTCATTATAAGCAGCATAAATGCCTGCATATATCAAACGTTTTTGACGCGGTTTTCTCGGTCCTAGCAAGAATTACCTACGGTCTGCGTCTTCTTTAAGTAAAGATAAGTGTTGTTTCACATCCTCAAGTGTAGATTTATGTAGCCAGTCGAGGCACAATTTTCCTACACTGTATGTTGTTACTACCCCCGGATGTTGTCTTTGAACGTATCGTGGGTCTGGCCTATGGATAGTAAAGCCCTGTCTTCTATTCAGGAATCTTTCTTGACAGATGTTTGTGTCTGTGGGCCAGAGTAACCATTTTCTCCAATCAGGATCTGTTCTGTTGGTTTGTAGTATTGTGTCAACTGTAACCGCTCCCTGTGTAGTGCTATTACTTGCAGGTGTTGGTACAGAAGGTGTTTTCATGTCTTTGATCTTAGCTAAACCAAGGCAAGACGGTTGTTGTACAGTGTCATTCAAAAACATTATTTGCTGAGGGATGATACATGCTCTAAACAAAGCTTCTATTCCCTGCACTTGCCAATCTTTAGAACCCCAGACAGATTTGGTGTCTATTGCGTCTTTCCACAAGGCAAATCCATGTCTAGACAATTGGGTAATAAATGCTGCAGAGTAAATCTGTTTTGTATTTGTTAACATAATTTTCTGTCCTGTTTTGTTTACATTTTTATAGTAAAATGTTTCTGGATCAGATGTATTGTACCCTGAAAAATATGGAAACTTTTTGGCAAACGTTTTTGAACTACCTTTTGGTGGTGTAGGACAATGTTCCCATTGGTTAAACATAAACACATTTCTAGGTGTTGCAGATTTATGCAAGAAATGATGACCATAGTGGTTGGTTGTAACAATATAGCTGTTCGTAGTCTGATGAGCCCTCCAAGTATTCATTGTTAGAGAACGCAGCAGACCTTTCTAGATCAGACATCATATCATTTACAGTCTCAAAGTCCCAATCATCAGAATAGGTACTGGAGGAAATAAAATCCCTTAATGAAATTTTAAATAAATGTGGAATGTTCAAAAGTTCAGTCGGGCCGAATATATCGAAATCGGTTTTGTCCCACACTATACCATCCTGTATAGGAACGGCTGTGATGTTCACTGCTGACAAGTCTCTTGCTTCACGATGGGATGATTTGTGTGGTTTCAAAAGTAAGTTCACATTTTTACTTTCAGTGTCCAAACGGATGTATCTGCCATTTATAAGCACGCTGATAGTCATACCCAAAGCTAGCCAAAGCAGAAAGAAAAATATTCCAGAAATAATCCATAGTTCAATCCATGGTGAAACCAGATAAGTCTCTTTCAGGAAATGAAAAAGGTCTTGTACTTGCTGTTTGAAAGTTTTTGATGCTGGCGTCGTTTCAGGTTCACTCGGATCCTCAGAAAACGTATCAAAGTTAATGAAATAGCCAGAAGCAGTTCTGTCAATTGTTGGAATTGCATCAGGATTTGTTGAAATCGCTGGAACCAGTTGATCACTTGTTACGTTGGTGTAGACAGGTGTATCTGGACTAACTGTTACTTGAGTTTCAAGAGGGACGAGTTCCATAGCATTGTTGCTTAGTCCGTCATCTGTTACTGCTGAATTCTCGATTGTTATGAGTCTTTCAGTCTGAACCTCTTGGATAGTAGCGAGAGGAGTGCGTCTGCTACTAGGTCGGAGTCCACGAGGCCTACTATTTAGTATTGGCCACATACTGTGGTTTGATGAGGTCGATTGACACAAATCTTTTCTCCTTTTTTCCAGCAAGGGGCGGCAGAAGTACTGTTCTTGTTCCGTGGACGGCTAGGACAGGTACTGGTTGTCTGTAAGAAGGTCCAAATTCCTTCTTGTCCGCAATCTTCTCTCTGACTAGATCCCCAACTTTTGGTACCCAGTTAGGCCTTGCTGGGACTGCCGGTTTTTCCCCAGTGGTGGTTGGCTTCAGGTACACGTTGCTTTGTTTCGATCTTAGTTCATTTAGATCCTGTAAAACAGCCAAACGATCTTTGATATCAAAGGGTTTATTTTCCACCACTGTGCCTTTACATTCGAGATTAGGAACCCACATTCTTGTCCCAAATAGGACCTCATATGGAGTGACCCCCCCTAGAGAACTTCTTGGCAAATCATTTAATGAGCGTTGGACCCCATAAAGATGTTTGACCCACCCATCACCCGAACCTAATACTCTAGCTGTTATAGACTGCTTTATGTCCCTGTTTTTCCTTTCCACAACAGAATTTCCCTCAGGATGAAACGGAGAGGAGTACCGCAATGCTACGCCCACACTGGCCATGGCTTCTTTGTAAACCCGAGAGCTAAACGCAGGGCCCTGGTCAGAATGTAGTGTGCCAATTGCGTATGTGCCGATAAAGACTCGCAAATCTTTTATAACAGTTCGAGCGTCAGCCGAGCGCTGAGGCCATATCCATAGGAACCTTGACTTAGTATTTGTGGGATTGCATTTGTCCATAAGGACGCCTGCGCATAGATAGTCTAATGCTGTCTAACAACGGTGTCTGTACTGGGCAGGCTACTTCGTAGCATGGTGTCTGGTGGCGTTCTGCATCACGCTGTCTATTGCAGTCTATGCAGTCATCGATGAAGATGTGAATCTGTGTATTCATTCCAGGCCACCAGTACATCTCTTTTAATGTTAATATTGTTTTAGAGATCCCTTGATGCTTCATAAATCAAAGCTGCTCTAAGTTCCATGTTTGGTATTACCCTATCCCCCACTCCAGGGATTCGAGCAAAAGGAACGTTGTTCACATCAATTACATAAGAGTACTTGAGTGGAAATTTCTTTGGTAACGCTGCACCACTGCCTTTGCTTGAAGCATTGACAGCCAACAATATCTCACTGTCTATTCTCATTTTTGAACGAGTGATCGTAGCTACGGAAGCCGTCTGAACAGCCCCCTTTGCGGCTTCATCAGCCAATGAATTCCCTGCAACGTGAACGCCATCACGTTGTTGACTCAGCGTGTGTATCACGTGAGCCTTTGGTAGTTCGTTTCTCAACTGAACTACTTGTTCCCAAAGCGTTTTATGCTTTATTGTGCCACCTTTTGCATCTTTGAACCCGTTTTCAAGCCAATTCTGTATATATTCATTATACGACTGCACACAGTAGAAAGAATCGCACACTATGAGTGTGGGGAATTCGCGATCTGTACTTTCAAGTGCCAGTTTGAATGCTTGTAGTTCAGCTCGCTGAGCTGTACAATCTCCTAGAGATTGAGTTTTAGTGACCATTGGTCTGAAGTTATCATCGCGCATGCGACCTTTAACGATTGCGCACGCTGCACTGTAAGCTTGCTTACTCCCTGTAGCGGGTTGTGCGGATCCGTCAGTGTAAATTATAAATTCGTACTGATCTAGAGGCAGAATTTCAGTGGGCAGAGGACATTCATGTTCATATTGCAGGAACGCTTGTGTTTTTAAATCAGGATCAAAAACATATTCAACATCTGTTGCAGCAAGAGAATTAACCCATTGTATCCATCTAGGATGTAAAGCTTTTGCATTTGGAATGCTCGCTTTTGTAACCGCCTCGAAGGCTGGTACTGGAGTTACGACAATAATGCGTTTCCCTTGGGCTAGAGCTCTTTCTTTTGCTACAGCGGTTTGAACTGCTGTCAGTATTTTTTCTGTTGAAGTGAAGGGCATTTCTGCTTGTGTATTCAAATGTGATTTGTATGCTATTGGTACTTTTTCACCCTCATTAAATGTTAAATAGGTGAATCCGCATTGACCCGAAATTATTCGGATCACTAAATTGCGTTGACTTACGCGTGTTTGTAAGTGATTTGTTGCTAACATGTTAGCTTGGAGTGAATGCAAGATTTCTGTGTGTTCCTGTGTCCAATGTTTGATTGAAAAATCAGGTTTGATTAATTCGTAGAGAGGTTTAACCCTTTCTGCGTAATTTAGAATGTAAGTTCTTCCAAAATTTAGGAAACCCAAGATGGATTGTAAGTTTTTCAGCGTTTTTGGAGGTTGGAGCAGCGCGCACTTTTCTAAAAAGTTGGCTGCCAGGCTTTTGCCTTCACTTGAAAGCTCATATCCTAGGAAAAGGACATTGAGATGGGCAATTCTGGATTTTTAAAGTTGAATTTATAGCCCTCAGAGGCGAAGCCCAATATAATGGTACTCACCCTGTTCAAGTGCCTATCTAGGTCATCGTCTGTCAGATAGATGTCATCGACATATGACAATGCCTCATTATCATAAATTTGTAGTAACTCTGTTACCCTCGCTGAGAATAACCCCGGGCTGTTTTTGAACCCTTGTGGGAGTCTACAAAATTGACGCTGGGTCCCCATTATTGAGAAAGCTGTTAAGTACCTGCTTTCAGGTGCTATGTTTTGACAAAAGAAACCATTTGAAATGCCCAATGTGGTTTTATATTTTTTACGCACAATGTTATTCATTAATGGTGTACTATGTGCATTTTGCACTGCAAATGTTTTTGAACAAGTGTTCAAGTGTCTGTAATCCAAAACTAGATGATATGTATTGTCTGGTTTGGATACAGGAAACAAAGGATTGTTCATTGAGGAGGTGCATGTTTCAATCACCCCTTGGTATTCAAGTTGATCTAAGATCTCCCTGACCTGTTTTTTAGCTTCTTGCTTTATTGGGTACTGCCTTTGTGCAGTAGGTTCATTTTTTAGATGTATTTTGTGGTGAGGGGAGTCCTCATCCCATCCTACATGATTTTTGTATGATGCTGGGGCCTGGGCAACTTCCCATTTCCTGGCAAATGTATATTTTATGTTAATTGGAATATGGTTGGAGAAGGCAGGCATAATGATGTCCTCACCTTGTGGGCACTCCCTGACAAATTGTGGTGGCCAGACTTTTTCTGCTAGAAGTATATCATAACCCCTTGAAAGTTTCTCCCAAAAGAGTATTTTCACTTTTCTTGGTATGTCTCCCTCCATTCGGAGTGTTATTTCATATAACTTTTGTGGAGTACTAACCCTGGTGTCTACAGTCTCTACTGTGATGTACTCATTCAAGTCCACTGTCTCCAGAAGTTCCTTCAGGTTCTGGCGAGCTATTGTGACTTCTGCTGCACTGTCCAGCATTGTCTGAGCCCATTCTCCGTTCTTGAGCTGTGTTCTCAGTATTCTCGGCATGTCTGATCTTCAGACCTGCTACCTTCTTTTGTGAATTGAGATTTTGATTTATTTTTCTGAACGTGTTTATCGTCTTTGGATTTCACGCGTTCTTCTCTATGTTCTGACCGTCCTCTTCTTTCCGATGTCTGTGATGATATCTGAGAGGTACGAGAGGAACGTGTATCAGTATCTTGATACCTGTCAGGTTTTCTTAAATTATCCCTATTCCTGAGGTTATACCTCCTTTCAGAGGGCTCCTTTTGAGGAGACCTACCTCGTGTTTGAGAACGTGTCTCGTTTGAATTTTGTTTATTAGTTTCCCACTTCTTTTTAGAAGATGTAGGATTTTGTTTAATAGAGTCCTTCTCAGGACTCTCAGATAGCTTTGGCTTCAAAGGTTTTCCACCCAAACTATCTCTGCCTAATTCTGCATAAGATTGTTCTATTATTCTGGGTAGTTCATTTTGATGTTCTGTAACATCAAATTCCCTTAAGCGTTGGCGGATCGCCACTGATGCTGCCTTCTCCTTTAATATTAGATAATATTATTGTTGAGACCTGGTCGAAGTTTTTCAGTAATTTCATACCTAAATTCAGAGCAGGCTCTGCCCCGTATTCGTTTTGAATTTGTTTCAGGACATCTGGTATTACTGCGATTGATGGAACACCATGTGTTTTAGTATAGATGGCAGCAAAGACTGAGCCCCAAGTGGTGCAGTCTTCCAGTTGTGGTGTGATCCCCATTGGTAAACAGATTGTTAGGATTCTGTGTTTCTCATAAGGGCTAGTATTTGGAAATACTGCTTCAATTTGAGTAATTTTTTGAGCTATCCAGAATGGAATTTGCTCACGTTTTGTGGGCATTTTTCCCATGACTGCGTATAAAGTCTGTGGAGTAATTTTTTGTGTATTCCCCTGTTGAGGGGTTTGAATTGGAATGGTCATAGGTGGTTGGACTGTGAAAGTCCGCATGACATATTGGACTAGTTGTCTGTAAATTTTATTAACTCTTGTAGTTGAGTAAGTAATTTCTCGTCTGACATCACATCGATGTCAGGATGAGGTGTGTAGCCGGCTAGAATCGGCCATGTTGCTCCTGGTCTACCTAGTGGACCGAGCCTGGTAATGTTTTTGTGATGTTTTAGGGCGCCTTTAAACCAGAGATGATGCTCCTGGTATGTGAGTGGAATTTCAATATCCTCGAAAGGAATATATTCCTCTGGTGGTTCATCTTCTTTAAAGAAGTCAAACACTTTTGTTACTGGATTTGATTCTGGGAATGCTATCCATGAATAGAATACCTCTGTCTGATAGGATTCGTGTGCCTCTATCACGAAAACTGCTCTACCACCTCTTGGTGATAGGCCGTGTTTTATAAGTTTTAGAGTGATGGCTCTCCTTAAGTTTGGATGGATGTTTATAACACCCTCATCGGCTTCATTGAAACCGGTAAAGTTAACAGCTGTTACGACTGGGTCAGCCGTATTTACACCGTTCTCGGTGCCATTGTCCCCGTGTATGGACATTTGTTTTTTGAAAAATGTAGTACAAGTTTCAAGGAAACAAAAGATAAGGTGCACAATATTTTGGAACACTGTATCCTTCAACGTTGGAACAAACCAAAATAGCTAATCTATAGGTTTTTTTGTCCTATTTAGCTTTGGCGGATATTTAACCCTACCCACTCCAGACGTCTTATGGAGTATGTGAGTAGGGGTCTCTGAGAGAAAAGCACGACTGAGTTACTCAGTATCTAGCGTTAAATTAGTGCTTACCAAACCGTTGGGCGCCATGTAGTGTAGTTCCTATTTCCCTAATAGGCTCTGCGCATTGGAATAATATACCCTATAGATTTGACATAGGACTGAGGTCAGTATGTCCCTATCGAGTATATTAAACTTAATTACTTTTGTGCCAGCTAACTCAGAGGCCACTAGAAACTCCTTGTAAACAAGAAGGGAGTAGTTTCTGGCAACCGCATAAACATGACAACTCTGTTTCCCTTTAGAATCGGAACACTCTCAGAATCGTGGAAACAATAGATAACAGTTTCACTCAGCTAATCGTGCATGCTTAGTTTCTTCAGAGCTACACAGAAAGAATAGACGGGCGTTTCAATAAAAAGGTTTTATTGAACAGTCTTGTTTCTCGTGTTAGAGATATGAGATGTTATGATCACAAGACAGTATGCAAGATATATAATGTACAGCGTGAGCAGTAGAAAGAAATAATACTGCGCAAGCATTATCTTTTAGCATATATTCACATACATAAATAACATGCACTAAAAATGTGAGTACTCATACGATGCTTCTCTAAGCTAGTTCTACCCCAATGTACCTAACCTAGTCTAGGTGTAGGGCAAGGTAAGATGTAGGTGAAGTATTCTCTAGTATGGTATACTAAGAGTATGTTAAGTCTAGTATGCCAAGAGTCCCTCTAGGTTCTAGTCAGCTCCATACCTTGAGAATGAGAGAGGTGGGAATCTCCTGCCGGATCTCAAACTTTAACACCCCGCAAAGGGAGTCAGAACACTGGAAGCTGGATTCTCTGCGAGCAGGGATGACAGCGTCTTCTCAGTGCGTCAGGCCGGGATACGGGCTCCTCTAAAGTCGAGGTCTCCTCCAACTTGCTTGGGCAAGGGAAGGTATATTTATACCTGGTAGGTGCCTTGGAATGTTAGCATTGACGTGAAGTCGGACAGAGGAAGACGTCAGGAATGAACCCTTAAGGAATAGTGGTTCATGCATAATAGATGAGTTCTTGGAGAAATCAATAATCCTGTGCTGGGCTTAGGGTTTGGTTTCTAAGAACTCGTTGTGACGTTAGGGTGGACGGATGTCGGTGACCATGCCTGTATTTGGAGTGCATGGCTAATGCCTAAATAAGGACTGGGATCTTATGCCTATATAAGGGCAATGCAAATTGTGCCTATATTAGGACATGTTTCAGGAAAACCTATATACGGACACCTAAAGCGGAATACAACACTGGCTCCGGCGGTCTCGGGAGGAGCTTGGGGTGTTGGCAGCCCACATAGTGCACAGGGCTTCTAGTGGAAGTAAAGAGGAATGCATGGCCTTGCTATACTTACCTCTGTACCCTTGAGGCTTGGGTGCATCCTTTCTGTGATTCCCTGGCACGTCAGTGCACCTGCGTAGATTCTCCTTTGAGAACACTGCGCCTTAGCACAGCGTCACTTCCGGGTTGTTGGGTGTAGAACGGGGGCTCTTCCTCCACACCTTGGTGCACTTCAGTTAATAAGAGAAGACTGCCAATTCCTTTATTAAAGGCTTTCAGTCACCTTTTAAGGCCTACTTGTTAATAGTTATACAGTACTGATATTAATTCTTTCTTTTAATCCAAACCAAGATGGCAGCTGTTATTTTCTAAACGTTGTCAGCCCAATCCAGTATGGATGCCAAGTATTCAACTGATTACCATTTCCTGTGCTCCTCTATAAAAGGCTAGCTCAATCCTTCACAAGCCGTGTTGCAGTGCTGCCATTGTATTTTTCAAAGGGTTCATTACCCCCTAAGTCTTTAATTTTGTCCCTATTTTTCCTTTGAGATTCGACTTCCAGTAGGTGGTTCCTTTCAGCCTTGGTTTATATTCAGGTCTGTTTGATGCTAGCCCTCTGGAGTATGACACTACTGGAAGCTCCCATATTCCTCTGGATCTGAAAACTACAACCTTAACTTTTCCTGGAGGTTTTTTATGCCACTGGGGTTTTCTTCCAGAGCCATGACCCTTCTTGAAGACACCTCTCCTTCGCACATGCATACAATCGTGTGATAGAACTGTAGCTTCAGAAAGGTGCTGCCCTTACCTCAGTCAAGCAAAGAGACTTATCTAGAAGACACCATTGCATCCTGCCTTGGACACACAAAGAAGTTTAGCAACTTGGTAGAAAGTCTCTGCAGAATGAGCATGGAGGATGGGAGGGATACAGAAAGACCACAAGTGAGAAGGAGATCACAGTGAGAGAACAACACAGTACTCTAGACTGAAGGTGTTTCCAAGTGCCTGAACTTGTAGTTGTTGTATGATGGGGAATCATGGTCTTGCATGTTGACATATAGAAGGGATGTAACTTGTTGATGATGCTTTGATTGCCACCACTGGGCCTCCACAACATCCCTTCCCATCACTGCCTTTGGTAGTAAGTTACTTTTTCAAACTATTTTTTGTTTTTAAAAATTTTGGGGCATATTATCAAGCCCAACATCGCCGCTTTAGCGGCCGTTTTCGGCCGAAAAGCGGAGATATATTTATCTCAATATCATCAATGCGCCGCTAACATGCATTAGCGCATGTTAGCAGCAGTTTTACTAACGCCTCGCATCGCTAATTAGATGCAAAGTAGGCGTTATTTCACAATACAACAGCAAAATAGTCGCAAAGACAACATCGCGCTATTAACAAGCCGGGCCCAGACACGCGATGCGATAAAAATAGCCGCGCTAACCGCGGTTATCGCAGGAATCTAACGTCAGGTAAAATCCTGACTTAGCTATCTTTTTAATGGGAGGTGGATTGACAGATTAAGTCCACACTCCCATATTTACAAGCTTTTCATTAGCGCTGTGAAATCATCACTTGATTTCACACGCTAATGATGTTTATCGCCGTCTATCGCTGGTTTGAACATCGCCTGTTAGCAAAGCGTTGCTAATACGCCGCTAACACGGCGATGTAATTCAGCGATAGACGGCGATAGACAAAAACGTGCTAAGCGCGCTTTGCGATCATTATCGCAATTACTTGATAATATGGCCCTTTATCTTTAGCTTCTGAAAAATGAGCTCAAGTCTATCTTCTATTTCAATGTTAGTAGATTTTTTGAATTAATGAATCAGCACTTGTCAAAATGCCTGAAAATACTTAACCATGCTATTAAGAACTTCTTAATCAAGCTATTTTTTACCTAGATTCAGAAAGATTCCAAAGAAAACTTCAGCAACTCCATGGCAATGTTAGATTTCCTGGAGTATTCTCTTGTGCATCATTTGTCCACCAGGTAGAAACATCTACTTGAGTAAAAGTGATACAGATGTATGAAACGTAAGGGCTTATTTACAAGAGGCCTGCGCTGCTGGAGCGCCACTTTTTTTGACGCTCCGGGAGCATAAGCCTCTCGATGATATCTATGAGGCGACGCAAAGTCACCCTGCGTGGCTTTGCATGGCCTCATAGATATGGAGTAAGGCAAGGCAGGTTGTGTTGCCTTACTCTGCATCGAGGAGGCATTCCATGGGTGTTGAAGTGGGTGTTCCCACGCAACATCCATGGATTTTGACGCTGCCCCAGATTTACAAAATCACGTAAACCTGGGGCAGCGCCAAAACCTAATGCCTCCCCAGAGCAGGCGCAGCGAGGAGAAATGTTTTCATTTCTCCTAGTTTTTTCCTCTTTCCATGTGTGCTGAATTCTGCAGCACACATAGAACAAAGAAAATGCCTCCATGGATTGTTTTTGTGCAGGAAGGTGTCCCCTACTGCACAAAAACAATCCTGCCAACAGCGCAGACACTCTAGCACCATGGTGCAAGTGTGCATGCGTTGGTGCTAGGCATCAAATTGTGCTCTGGCACAGGCAGAAAGAACAGGAATGCACTGTATCTCGTAGACACGGTGCAATCCTGCTCTTTCAAATTGGCATAGAGCGCCGCAAAAAGACTTGCGGCGCTGCCGTACGCCAATTTTTTGTAATTGAGGCCTTTCGTTTTTAGGTCTCTCTTAAAGGTTTGTGCACTGTTGCTTGCAAGACATTTTGTTAGCTTACAGGTGGCTTACAACCCGCCCATTTCTTACAATTAGTTGGCTTCCGCGTCACTTCCTTGCTTCTCTTTGGTCAGTGTGTTTCAGCTTCACTTCTTCTTTGTGTGTTTGTCCCTCCCCTGAAGCATGGCGCAAGTACTGCTTCCTCGCCCAGTGTCCTTGCACTGCTCATGTGTTCAAAGTTACTTTTTTTGTAGTTGCAGCACTCCATAAGATTACATTTTTGTTGCTGTTCCCTCTCCCATCACACTCCGCATGTCTGCGAAACGGTCCGAGGGCATTGGAGCGCTTTACAAGAGCGCCAGATTACATTACATAAAATCAGATTCATCATGTTTTGTAATAGCCGCCGCTTCTTCCTTTATGTGTCAGTCTGTTGCCCACTCCTACTTGTAGGTCTTCCCTTTCGTCACTGATGAAAGGTTGCGATGCCTGAAGTCGGACGCCTGTGGTTCATGGAGGAAGAGTCCTGGGCATCTCTTGGAACTAGAGGAAAAGGCGGAGTGGGATTTGTACTGGAAAGTTGTCCCAATCTCCACCAGCTTGGTCGACAATTGGTTGCGTTAAGTTGTGCTTGGAGGACTCCGCCTTTTGTTATCAGAAGACAGATATGCATGCTCTAACGCCTAATTCTCTGTCATGGCACTTCTTTATCTTAAGTTTGTGCGGCCTCTGAGCTTGGCGAACTATCAGGTCTGATCTTTGGATAACGGTCAGACTTCTATTTAATTGCTGAGACTGCTGCATGCATGCTTCTCTCGATGGGATTTGTAGTCTGCTGTTTCCATCATGAAATCAGAACTACAAATCAGGTAATGCATAAATGTGTTTTTTTTAAAGCACGATGACACTTCTGCTGGGCTGTGTCATTTTGTATGCACACATGCGTGTTTAGTGCATGCACATGCCTACAAAGTGACACAGCCCATCGGCGACGTCATTCTGCAAATTCTTTTCTTCTTCTTTTTTTATTAATCTTTACTTCGTGCTTTACAGGATCTGCTTTGATGCTGTACAGCCTGAAGAAAAGACATTGGCAGAGCCAATAGGTCTCTAAGGCAGGACCCATTGGCTTTGCCAGTGCTTGTTATGTCTGTCACTATACCTTAAGTGATCAATAGAAGAAGAGTTTTCAGAAGTACCACTAAGGGAGGGGCTTTGGTTCCACCCACATGTTGTTTTTCTTGAGTACAGGATTTTAATTTGCCAGAAGCCACGCGCTTCTGCTGAAAAACAGTGCCTGTGTTGCACTTTTTGTCTCGTGGGAAAGCTTACGCTCAATGCAGCAGGACTGAGATGGCAACCGTGGGCCTGGTCTGTTTGTTATGAAAAGTTACAACAAAAGCAGTAGGCCTAATATATTTATTATGAACAGAATGTGTTCATGCAAACAGGCGGGTGAATTGTTATTACATTGTGTTAAAGCCTGTAGGGAGGTTATGCCCTAGATGCGGGGAGAGAGAAGCCCACATAATACATATGTTCTGGGACTGCCCTACCTTGCGCAGTTTTTGGGAGGAAGTACGACATACCATAGGAGACGCCATAGACAAGGAACTGCCGCAGACCCAGACCATTACCTGCTAGGGTGGTTCCCGCACACGGCCAAAACTAAAACAACCGGGAAGTTCCAAGACCTAGCATACGTCCTGGCCAAAAGGGAGATAGCTAGACATTCGAAAGCACCAGGGGGACCGCGGGTGGGAACATGGAGGAAGGAATTGGGAAAATGGGCGGGGGCAGAAGGGAGACTCTTACTCAGAGAAGCGAAGACCGAGCAAGAGCAAGGGAGCGCCTAGTGGGAGAATTGTCAGCTAATGAGCATGGATCCATCACAGCGGTATCCCCGCAGGCAGTAGTATCAGACCGAGAAGAAGGGGGAAACGAATTGGTAGACCAGGGACAGACTGACCAGATGATGCCACCATAGTGATATGAGCACTATA
>CAWUFW010001169.1:1400000-1620000 GCA_963921515.1 Calotriton arnoldi
AAGCCAATGAAAGACTTATAAGGCGGTTAAGATAATTTTGTAGATTTATGTTTGGGAAGATGCCTGGCTGCTGCATTCTGAAGTCTATATAGCTGACGCACAACTGAAAGTGATGCCCATCGGTATGGATCAGCATCTCCCAAACTGTTGGTCGCGACCGGATTTTTAGTGAGTCGCTAAAATCCTGGTCTATGTGAAAGCAATATTTAAAATGATTAGATTTGTTTGTGGACCAGTGCAGACGTGCTGAACAATGTCCCCAAGTCCAGTTTTAAAAACAACCCTTGCAAGTATTTCCAAGCAATATTCCAGGTGAACCTTTCAGTATTTGTTGCTGCTGTCTTTTTACTTCGCAAAGCCATTTCAACACTGGATGTGCTCACTAGATGTGATCAAATACAACCATACTGCTTGTACATGACTTTCACATAAATTCAGAAATATGGATGCAGCCTAAAGGTCAGAGCTGCCCTTTGGATTTGGGGAGCCAGGTTCATGTCTTGGTGTTGGCTCAACTTCCTTCGAGTATGGGCAAATCACTTAATGTCCAATCTTATAATAAAATTAATCTGCCCTTATGTAATGTTATCTGGTGCGCCAATGCCCTTGGGGCGTGTTTGCGCTATATAAAAACTGCAGTATATATACCTGGAGTCCAAAATGTGCCACTTGGTTTTGTTTTAACACAAGAAATGGATAGGAGGCCCATACCCTGGTGCAAAAGGGTTTTTTCCAATTTGCTAAAATCACTGGTATCAACACCAAGATTTCAGAAACCTTGTGATTTTAGTGAACCGATGCCAGCACCCTACTCTGAAAAGTGTTCCAGATCCAAAATCTAGTGCAGCTCACCCTCTGCCATTTTTTTTATAGAAAAATCGTATTAGTTTTCCACAACAGGTCATGACAAACAATGACTCTGTTCAGCATACATACACCGATATATATATATCCAATATAGTGTCATTTTCCAATTGCCATCTGACTCCACAAGCCCCCAAATAAACAGAGGCACCTAGTCGTTACACTAACCGTCCAGTCCATGATAGTCCCATCTCCTCCATATCTTATTATACTTCAGGGGCAGCCTCTCCCCTCATACCTCACCTCCTCCAATTTGCCACACCAGTCCATGCCTCACGTCCAGGCTTCCACAGCAGGGGCTGCGGAGGATGTCCAGTGGAAGATCGATTCCCCCCCAGGTCCTCCAACATCCTCCAGAAGTCCCAACATTGTAATGCGTGGATTCAATTGGATGGGGGCCCCCACCACTGCAGTTGGGAATGGTATCCCAATAGGTGTGAATCACTGGGCATTTCCAAACCATATGAAAGAAGTCACCTATCAGGTCTTGACATCTGGGGCAGGTGGGGGAGCTACAAAGATCAGCCTTCCATAAGCGATATCGCCATTGTATGAGACGGAGTCTGGAGATCACCAAGATCCGAGGGGACATACATGCATCTCTCCAGTTGGCCTAGTCAAGCTCCTTCCCATTTAACCTCTAGATCATCTAGCGTTGTAGGGAAGTGAATGACCAGTGGCCTGTAGATTTGAGATATCCCATCCGCTCCTAGATGTCTCATAAGTATCCTGCATTCTAGGGGGCTATACTCAGGGACATTCTCTAATTTTGCTTGGTAGGGGGAAGGGCATGACGAAGTTGGAGGTATCGAAAGAACAGGGAGGCTGGCATCTGGAATTGGGATTTAAGATCTTGAAAGGATTTCATATGATCCTTCTCCCAGACATTACCAAATCTTGAGATTGTTATAGAGTCCTCTCCCTGGAAGCCCTTCAGGGACGATACCTGGGCTAACCACTTACCCTCCCATAGCGGAGTTTCTAATGTAAATTTGCGATTCCACCCTGGTCAACAAAGCTTTTCTCTCCATACTCAAAAAACTACTTGGGTTACCTCGGGAAAAGAGGAAGGGATAGGGCTTACATACATAAAGCCCAGTACCTTGTCTAGGTCCAGCAGATCCAGTTCGCCTCTGTAGGCTGGGTCATCCCATCCTCCATGCAGCCAGTCATTAATGGGAAGAAATTGTGATGCCCAGTAGTACAGTTGCATGTCCGCCATTGCCAACCCCCGTCGTACGTCGTGCAAGTACATTTATCCAAAGCCACTCTGGTGGTCCTACTGGGCCAGATAAATTTGCGTCCCATGGCCTGCATTGCATCAAACCATGTACGCCGGATATGAAAGGGGTAATTTTGTAAGACATTAAGCAGTCTGGGGAAGATCATCATTTTAAACAGGGAAATGCGGCCCATGATGTTAAGAGGGAGAGTATTCCAGCATGTCGGATCCTCCCGTGCCAGTCGTGTGACAGGACGGAGGTTTAAGCTCCACATGAGGTCTGGCTCCCAGGAGATATGCACCCCAAGATATAAGAAACTGACCCGCCGTATGGGATCTGGGACTGCCAGGTCTCGTCTTGCCGATCACTTCTTAATGGGACCTATAGTGACTTACCCCAATTAACCCATCACCCCGAGACCTCACTGAACAACCCCAGTATCTGGAGTAGCCTGGGCCCAGTTTCAGCTGGACGGGACATAAACAACAACACATCATCAGCATAGAGGGCTACACGGATCTCCAGAGCAAGGCCCTGGTCAAAGCCCCACACCTCGGCATCGCACCGGATCCAGGCTGCTAAGGGGTCAAGGTCAGCGCAATCAATAATGGGAAGAGGGGACAGCCTTATCTGGTGCTCCTCCGTACAGAGAATTTCGAGGGAGAGAATGCCTTTGACCCGTACCCAAGCCCGTGGTCCGGCATATTAGACCTTCACATATGCACAAAATCGGGCCCCAAAACACAATTTTCCCAGGATTTCCTCAAGATAGGACCAGTCGATCTTATCAGAGGCCTTTTTGAACTTAATTAATAGGAGGGCGGCCGGTCCTCCCAGAGCTTTTATGCTAGTTAGGGCGACCTGGACTCTATGGATACAATGCCTAGTCCCACAGCGGGGTATAAATCCGCACTTGTCTGGGTAAACGAGGTGAGGAATAACCATGAGTAAACGATTGGCCAGCAGTTTGGCGTACAGCTTGACTTTGCTGTTTATTAGGGAAATGGGTCGAAATGAGGCACAGGCCATCGATGGGCGGCCCGGTTTGGACAAGATTACAATTGTGGTGTGATCTATACTGGTGAGGAAGCGGCCCTTAGCAATGGCCTCAGAATACAGTTGGAACAGAGGCAGAATAATGGTAGGGCAAAGCTTACGATATATTTCAACCAGAAAGCCATCAGGGCCCAGTGTTTTGCCAGGGTTCAATTCTGATAGGGCTTTTCCGATCTCCTCTGGTGAGATGTCCTGATCTAGGGCAGCCCTATGTGGGCCCTTCAAGAGGGGCAAGGGAATGTCCAACACCAAGGGGGATATCGACTTGCGTTCCGGTTGGGCATCCAGGGTGTAGAGGGTCTCATAATATGGGGCAAATGCATCTGCGATCCCCAGAGAATCCTCAATCCATCCTTCCGAGCCATTCTGCAGCCAGGGTATGACCCTGTATTCAGATTTGCGCATGGCGAACCAGTGCAGCAGCTTGCTGGACTTGTCTCCCCACTCATATACCCACTGCAGGGATGCCATCCAACATTGGCAAGCAGTATCTAAACAAAGTTGGCAAAGGGATGCTTTGTCCAGCTCTAGTTGGTGCTGTTCCAGGGCGGACAGGGCATTCAGCCCGCTATGCTCTCGGCTGAGTGTCGAGACCTCCAATTCTGTTATGCGACGGAGTTTGTCTTGGTGGATACCCATAATATAAGAGTGGGCCACACCCAATAGAAAAGCCTTGCCCATCTCTCATATGACCCCTTTCGAGGTCACTGATCCCTCATTCAGTTCAAGGAAGGCTTGACATTCCATTTACAGGTGAGCCACAAACTTTTCGTCTTGAAGGAACCAGGCGTTGAGTCGCCATATTGGGCGTACATCAGTGGGGGGGTACCGTCGAAACGGTCAACTAGAGCGCAATCTGACAGTCCCAGGGTAAAATAAGCAAACCTGATCTACGTAGGATATTATCCGCGGGAAGGAACAGATAATCAGTGCGGGACCTGGATAAATGGGCTGCGGAACCATGAGTGTATTCCATGGCATCTGGATGCCAAACCTGCCAAACATCACACAAGCCGAGACAATGTACCCAGTCCTCCAACCCTCTACTGCACCTGGGAGTACTATCTTGTGGGCCCCACCAGTCCCTGTGCCTCCTGATGTCAATACAAATCCCCTTCCACGATCGTTACGCCCTGGGGAAGCATGCTACCAACGTCCTGAGAACTTTCAACGTTGTCTGGTGTAGGGCGAGGGGATATATACATTTACTATATTACGTGTAATGCCGTCCAATGTGCTTTCAAGTATTATATAACGTCCTAAGGGGTTGTGTGTGAACTTGGTAATGGCCAATGGTAATGACTTATGCAGGAGCATAGCCACCCCATGTGACCTCCTAGCATGCCCTGCGTGGTATATCTTGCCGTATCCTACAGGCCAGGATGAAGCAGCTCTGCCCCTGTAGGTGGGTTTCCTGTAAAAGGACTATCGTCGGCGTGTGGCGTTGTAAAAAGAGGAATACCGTCCCCCATTTAATGCTATCAAGGAGACTGCTGACATTCCATGTCATTATTGTCAGAGACTGAGACATGTGGGTGGCAAGAGAAGTAGTGTTTGGTCCTCCTTATTTATTTAGAGTATTATATAGCGCGAACATGACCCACGAGGGTATCAGAGCGCTTTACACATGAACAAGGTGAGAGAAAACAAGCAAAGCAGACAATGATAACAGTCAAAATAACAGTACAGGAAGTAGTGGTACGAGGGCAGGGTGAAGAACTACCACTTGCCTCACATTAAGAAACTAAATAGGCCATGGTGTTGAGCGACAGATCGCAAGTATAGTCAGTGTGAATTGTCAATGCCGAGGAGTAAAGGTCCTGTGAGTTAGATCAGGTATTTGTTCATCAATAACAATGTCACTTGTTTTTTGAAAGAAGCCAGTGAAGGATTAACTCGGATTTCAGAAGGTAGGGAAATCCATATTTTAGGGACAATGCCAGAGAATGCCAGATTGTAAGTTTTTTTTTCTTAAATTTCTGTGGTTTCAGTAGTAAGGATGAAGTGCTTCTCGAGGATCTAGCGCCGCCAGATAGCTCCAGTTTTTGTGCAAGGTACCTCGGGGTGTTGGCGTGTAAGGCTTTGTGTTGTCATGCAGGCAATTTCTAGTTGAATTCTTGCCTCAAGAGGGAGCCAGTTTAGTGATTTCAGATCCGGTGTGATGTTGTTGTAGCATTTAGATCCGGTAATGAGCCTAGCAGCCGAGTAAAGGGAGGCTCTAAGGGGGGCCAACTTAGATCTTGGAAGGCCCGAAAGGGTTACATTTCCATAGTTCAGCCTGGAGATTACTAGGGCTTGAACAAGTGACTTGTAGTCATCGAAGATAAGGAAGGGTTTAATTTTCCTTAAGATGCTCATTTGGAAGTTAGCTTTTCTGGTGGCTGAGCTGATGTGCTCCTGCATGTTCAAGTTCTTGTCGAGCGTAATTCCCAATGATTTCATCAAGTCGATAACATGTGGAATGCAATTGAGGGCTGTTAAATGTTTCAACTATTCTGCAATGTCGAGTGAATGTTTGAGGGGACAATTAAAAGGAATTCTGTTTTAAGAGTATTTAGTTTGAGGTGGTTCCAGGTCAACCAATTTTGAGTTTTTTTGTAGAGTTGCATTAAGAGACCTAGTGTGTTCAGGGAGGAGATTTTCAGGTAAAGTTGGGTGTCATCAGCATACATGTGATAATTGATGTTTGATGATTTCAAGTAACTGTTCCATGAACAGGTTAAAGAGAGTGGGAGGTAGCGTCGAACCCTGCAAAACACCTGATGTGACAGGCGTGGGGTTAGATAGGGAATGATTAATCTTTATTCTTTGGGTTCTATTTAGGAGGAAAGAGGCGAACCAGTCTAGGACAGGGCCGAGAGTCCCATCCTGCGTTCCAATAAATTAAGGAGGCTGTCATGTTTGACCGTATCGAATGCTGATGTGAGGTCGAAGAGGATTAAAAGACAGGATTCATTATGATCAGGCATTTGCAGCACGTCATCACCTATGTGAGTGATGGCCGATTCAGTGCTGAGGCCCTGACGGAAGCCAGATTGATATTGGTCTAAGAGATGGAAATGATCGATGTGATTGCACAGTTGTGTATGGACACATTTCTCAAGGAGCTTTGAGAGAGTCGGGATGTTAGAGATAGGGCAGAAATCACTCATCTCAGTGTGATCCGCAATGGGTTTTTTAAGAATGGGGGTTATCTGTCCAGATTTGAGGCAGTCTGGTATAGTGCCTTGAAGTAATGAAGCATTTACTATTTTGGTCCAAAGTGCGAAAAAAGAGGTTTTAATCACCCTGAAGAGATTCGCAGGAAGCGGGTCATTGAAGTGTTTAGGTTTCAGTGTTGATAGGATTTTTAGAATGCTAGTTTCATCAACAGATTTGAATGAACTCCACGGGGCGTTATTTTTGGGGGTGAAGGCTGGGCGCTCCTGCCCCAAGGGTGGGGGGGGGGGGTCTGGAGTTTGAAAGCACCAGGAGGAACTTTAAAAAAAAAAAGTAAATTTATTTATAAATTTTTCCTTAATTGTAACAAACCATGTTTACATACATTATCAAGCCTATCTGGTATGATACATCATGCAGGTAATAATTGTGCATAGCGTTTAGTGATAATTAGCATAGCAATGACACATCTCAGCAATATTACAAAATGAGAACAAAGACATTAATTACACATCAGCTTTAAAGAGGTCAGGGTGCTCACGTAGGTGGATGGTAAAAGGTTCCCAGAAATTAGAAGGATTAGCGGTTGTGGGCAGCTCTTCTGCGTATATCAAAAAATTGTCTTCACAATATATAGAGTCTAATATCCATTGGGCTACGGTAGGTGTTTTCGTGCTGTCCCAGTTCATGGCTACTCTCCGTTTCGCTAAAAGTAACATTATGGCGGCTAACTTTTTTCTGGCCGATTTCAAATGCGTCAGATGTCCTAACAGACATAATTGTGGTGTGCACTCTAGTTTACAGTTCAGGATTTCGCTTAGCAGATGGACCACCTGTTCCCAGTATAGTTTCACTTTACTGCAATACCATGCTAGGTGCCCAAAATCAGCTTGGTCAGTTCTACAGCGTTTGCATTTGGTGTCCGCACGCAAGCCATGTTTGTGTAATTTAAGTGGAGTGTGATAAGTCTGGTGCAAATATTTATAGTGTATGATACGTAAGTTCCCATTAGGAGTAAGAAGATCTGTAAGTGCGCAGCAGGATTGCCATTCATCCACAGCTAGAGGCTTGTCGAGCAATAAATTCCATTTGTCATGTGCTTTTTGCGTGTCGGCTCCAATTTCCCTCTGCAGGGTTCTGTAAAGCCTTGCTACTATGTGGGTATTGTCTGGAGCGGTTATTAATAATTGTAGTGTTTCTAGTGTGGGGGGGTTCATTTGGATATGTGCGGTAGTGTTCTTGAATTGCTGTGCGCAATCTGTGATAAGCAAATTTGAACAATAGCGTCTGATTGCTCACAAATGTCAGGTCGGCTGGTGTTATAAATGCTCCGTTAGGATATGTCGCCCATCACTGCGATTCCCACCTGTTCCAGTAATCCCATACTTCCCGTCTCTTGTGTAACCGATAGAGCGGGATGTTGTGCCAAAGGTAGGCTTGGTGCATAGAATGGAGTTTTGTCTGTGATCTGGCTAATACGCTTCCATGCCAGGGATGTGGTACGTACTGTGTTAATTTCGTGTTTGGACAGATGGGGTCGTTGATGCGGCAATATATGTGCTAATTTAATGGGGTGGGCATCACCATCCTCTACTGCGAGGTGCGGCATATAGCGTATCGGGTGGAACCAGTAATACGCATATTGCGCTTGGGCGCATAAATAATATAGGTATGGATCAAGGACTGTGAATCCCCCAGAGGCGTAAGGTAGTGTCATTGTGTGTAGACTTATCCTTGCTTGCTTCCCCGCCCATATTAGTTTAATCAAATTGGCAGGTAAACGATTAAAGATGGGGGTTGGTGGGGGTATAGGAATGTTAGTGAAAAGGTAAAGTAGCTTGGATAGGATCACCATTTTTACAAGAGATATCCTGTCCGCTAGGGACAAAGGTAGCGTTATCCACCGGTCTATTTGTGATTCTAGTTTGTCAATTGCAGTGCCATAGTTAAGGCGAAGTACGAGTTCAGAGCCGCGGTGAATCCAGATACCCAGATATTTAACGGGCTCTGCCTGCTAGACTAGTGGGAAGTCCATTTGTGGCGATTTCGTATTTGCAGTTAGCGGTAACACTGCTGATTTGGACCAGTTTATCTGAAGACCTGATTGGCGTCCGAAGTTTTATATATTCTCTAAGTATTGGTGATAGGTTTACGTTGGGATCTCTAATATACAGTACCATATCATCCGCATATAGTGATATGCCAATGGGACGTAAACTGAATTTTAAGGCCGTATGGGCATATTGCTGACGTATTTTACAAGCTAGGGGTTCAAGAGCAATCGCGAAAAGTAGAGGGGATAGAGGGCATCCCTGCCGCGTCCCTCTATGTATCTGTATTACGTCCGATATATGTCTATTGACTTTGATGCGTGCAGATGGCCTAGTATAGAGAAGTTTGATCCAGTTTATTAGTATAGGTGGAAGACCAATTCGCTGCAAAATGGTAAACAGGTAGATCCATTCGACCGAATCAAAAGCCTTGGCCGCGTCAAGGAGCACGGCCACAGCCTCTAACTCAGGATTCAGTTGATGTAAAAGGGCGAATATCGTACGAAGGTTATGTGTTGTGGATCTAGATGGTATAAATCCAGATTGGTCGGGTAAGATAATAGTTGTCATAAATGGTTGTATTCTGGTCGCTATAATTTTAGCTAGTATCTTGGTATCCGTGTTTATTAAAGATAGTGGTCTATATGACTCGGCCTTCTCCGGGTTTTGGTCCGGCTTTAATAGTGCCACTATTAATGCTTCACGCAGTGTTGGGGGAAGAGTTTGATTATGATATGCTTCGTCATACATTTCCAGCAGGTATGGGCTAAGGATTTCGGAGTATGTTTTGTAAAATTCACCTGTGTATCCATCTGGCCCTGGAGTTTTGCCATTCGGTAGTGTTTTTATAGCATCTTGTACTTCTTCTATAGTGATCGGTTGTGCTAGGAATTCACGTTGGTCGTCTGAAAGCCATGCCAGCGCAATATCTTCAACGTAATCTAGAATCTCCTGTGTGTGTGCCGTGTCCCGTGCTTTATATAATGTGCCATAGGTGTTCATAAACGTGTGTAGGATGCCGGCTGTGTCATAGTGTGCTATATTATTGTCATCTACCATTTGTAGAATGTTGTGTTGCTTGTGTTCTATGCGCACTTTGTGTGCAAGGATACGTCCCGGTCGGCCTCCCTCACCCATCCTGCGTGCTGTGTGGCGTCTTGTTATTTATTTAATTTCGTCGTCCGCTAGATCATTATAGGTATTTATTTTGTCTCGTATGGTACTTAAAATATTTGCATTACGAGTATTGTCGTATTCTGCTTCCAGTTTTTTAATGCGTGCTTCACACTGCTTTAATTGTGTGCGGATATCTTTAAGGATCCCCGCCGTGGTGCTGATGCAAGTGCCTCGTAAGGTCACCTTGAAGGCTTCCCAAAGGGTGCCTGCGCTATTTACCGACTGTTTGTTGGTGGCAAAATAGTCCTCTATTGCTGAGCGAATCGTCTCAGCATAGAGAGGGTCCAAGAGAGAAGTAGCGTTAAAACGCCATACAAATGGTGGCGGGTGTATGTTGGAATTTGCAGGGTTAGTAGGACAGGTTTATGGTCTGATAATGTTTTTGGGAGGTGACTGACATCTTGGGTCCACGTGCATGTTTGTTCCGTGATAATCCAGTAGTCAATCCTGGACCAGCTATTATGTACGGAGGAGGAGTGGGTGCTTTCATCTATGTGCGGGTTACGCAGGCGCCATATATCATGCATCCGAAACTCTTTCATTCCGCTCAATATAACTGCGGCGGCTCGTTGGTGATATTCTGTCGTGGCATGTGATCTGTCACATGTACTATCCAGTGCCACATTCATATCCCTGCCCCATATGAGTTCCATATCTGGGAGTCCCCGTATTGCTGTGTATACCTTCATAAAGAAGTCAGGGTCATCCATGTTTGGGCCGTATGTGTTAACGAGGCCCACTCTTGTACCACGCAGTATACCTGTGATTATGACATAGCGTCCCTGTGCGTCTGTTATCGTTTGCTCTAGTACGAATTGTGTTCCCCTCTTTAACAAAGTTATTACACAGCGTGCATATGTAGAGTAAGAGGATGAAACCACTAATTCTGCCCAGCGTTTCCCGAGTCTGTCTGCTTTGCATTTTAGCAAGTGCGTCTCTTGGAGCATAGCTATGTCTATTCTATGTCTGTCTAGGTAGGCAAAGACTTGTCAAATTTTTCTAGGATTATTAAGTCCTCTTACATTCCAGGTAGCTAGTTTTAATGGTGTAATGTTAGTGCTAACGTGTGTCACTGTGTCTCCAATTATAACACATGAAGGAAATATGTGCATTGCTCGCATTGTTTCCGGGTATTGCCACCTGGACCATGAATAGAAACGCAGTGTATGCTTGTAAGATAACAATGTAAACCAACAGCTGTACAGTGGCTTGATAAGGCAACTTATATAGATCTATATTCACCCCTCCCAACCCTCCCACTTCGCCATCCCGATTATGACGAAGACAATCCTGAAGAAATAACATACCCTTCTCCCACCCGCCCACTCCATTAGAGAAGAGAAAACTTGTTGTGGTACACACAGAGGGGCAAAAGCTGCCAGCCGGATACCCTGGTGACGAATGTCATCCAAGGGGTCACTCAATAACAGTTAGCGACATTCCATACACCAGAACCTGGTAACTATAAAGTAACCGGATGAGTACCAGTACTAGCCTGGTAGCATGTTCGTATCTAAAGAGATAGATATGCATTTTACTAGGCCCTACCCTCTGTTTCATTGCAAACCCACATTTATAAAGTCCCAATAACCACTTATCTGTGACAGTATGTAGTTACTATTGTATAGTTTGCTGTACACATCTTTGCATGCAGAGCAGTTCAAGGCAGATTTCTCTATTATTAAACATCCGAGGTACCCGTTTGCTCTTCTGGCCCTCCTCTGGGCGATTTCCGGCGTGTGGTTTGAGACCCTTTCTGCTGCAAGTATTTAAGCACGTCTTTCGGCTTATTATAGACCACAGCTTTCCCACGATCAGTTACTTTCAATCTGGCCGGGTAGATCATTGCATACGGGATATTTTGTTCCCTGAGTTTCTTTTTGACTGCCACAAATTTTTTCCATGCTTCCTGGACCTGCGGACTAAAATCGGGATAAATTGAGATGTCCATACCTTGGTGGTTCAAGCTGCCCAGTTTCTGGGCCTTGCGGACTGCCGCATCTCGGTCCCTGTAATTTAAGATTTTTGCAATGATCGGGCGCGGTCTGGCTCCAAGTGGTGGTGATGGTGCCAGTGACCTATGGGCTCTTTCAACTATGAAAACGTCCGAGAAAGTGTCTTTGCCTAAAAGAGTTATAAGTAATTGTTCAACATATCGTTCCATGGGCCCTGTGTTGGTCGTCTCCACTATGCCCATAAGGCGTATGTTGCTTCGGCGAGAGCGCGCTTCAAGGTCTTTATTCTTCGCCATTAACGCCTCTAGATGTTTATCCATTTTGCCTTGTTTGGTTTCCATTTGTCGATGTGCATCTTCTGTGTCCGATATGCGACGCTCCGCCATGTCAATTCTTTCAGTGTGCCTGTCTAGGCGCTCAGACATGCGATCCACTCGGTAGGTTAGGGAATCTATCTTGCCGTCTATGTTAGAGAGGGTGGTTTGTATTGAGGAGAACATGGCCTGAACATCACCAGTAGCAATGCCGCCGGCGGTGGACGTAGCCTGTTGCACGTCGTTATGGCCTTCCGGGTCATTCTCTGTTGTTTTTTTGTGCTGTTCAAAGGTTATTTTGGGTTGATTTCTGTCTGGTTTACCCATGTTGCAGTGGTGTAGATCACTCCAGTCGTTGCAGGGTTTATGGCGCAGGGTGGCACACAGGACCAATGGAGCAATGAGGTATTTATGTGATTTAGGCGTTCACAGCGCTATGAGGCAGTGGGTTTTTTATATAGTGCACTTTCAGATGTCCGTGTAACTAGTAGACGTTCAGGCAGCAGCAATACTCTGTTGTGTCGTTGGCGTAGAGTGTTTTTTTTTTTGCGGGGCCAGTAACAGATTCTCACCGGGGGCTTCTACACCAGGATCTTAGAGCGTGACCAGGCGAGGGCTCAGTGGGAGATCTGGGGTGGGTAGGAGTCTCCACTCCGTGGACAGTGCGGGTGCGTGGTTGTGAGTACTCACTACACTCTCTGATGCAGTGTCTTCAGGCCAAATCGCGTCCTGCACGTTGTTCTAGTCAGGATGGGTTTATTCTCTCGCAACCTGTGCCTCGTGGTCTTATGGCAGTGTGTGTGATGAGGCGATCTGCGCTCGGAGCCTACACAGCTAAATAGTTGGCAGGAAGCAGGTAAGTGGCGTTCTCCTCCCCAATCGGTTCTGGCTATTATACACTCCAGTCAGGACTTCATTTCATCGGGTTGGGTCTATCTGCGTAACCATTTCTTAACAGCTCATCCCTGCCTAGTACAGCATCCGGTGCTGGCGCCGTTGGTTTTGGGCGTGCGATCTTATTCAGATTGTATTGTGCGCCCAGGTAGCGTGAGTCTTTTGCAGTGCGTAGAGGGAAGGAATGGCGAACTCCGTGCTCGCCGCCGAACGGGGTTCCGGGTCGCTGGAGCAAATCAGCCGCGTGTGTTGCGCAGCTGCCGTTTCCAGCCGCCGCTCTGAGGTCGCAGAACACACGTCGGGCAGCTCTCACCTTCAGTCCCCGTGGTGATCCAGGGGATCAAGCGATCGGTTCCAGCCTTCCCACCAGTCAGGGGCGATCGCAGTCCCTCGCCCGCAGTATCCGATTTGTAATCTGCAGACCCAGTCACATCCGCCGGGGCGTCCCCGTCGTTGCACGCTCACCACGTCTCGTCTCGCTGCGGGTCAGGTCTACGTCCGCACACGCTGCTCAGGCCGCACACCAGCGGAGTTTTTCCAAGTGTATTTTTTCCGGTTCTGGGCCACTACAAATTGTGAGAGTTGGCTCAACAGAATGGTAAAGTGTTCCGATCTGTTACTTTTGTATATCTATCATTTCATCAGGACTGTGGCGCAGGATAAATGTAGGATGTTTGAGCGACCGAAGGAGCTCGCTTAGAAAGCAGCCATCTTCAGGCGTGGCTAGCTCCGCCCCCCCCCCCACCAGGAGGAACTTAATTGCAGATCGTAGGTCACTTTTAATCTTTTCCATCTTTCCAAGGAAGAAGGTGGCAAGTTCTTCGGAGTTAGTTTGCAGGTTAGACACAGATAGAGGGTTGGGTGGTCTGTTAGATTGCGATTTCACAAGTTCAAACAGTTTTTTAGTCTGTTCCTGGCGTCGTTCAGCTGCTTCCTAAAGAGGTTAGCTTTTGTGCTTCGAATGCGTATGTTGTAAATGCTTCTCAGAGATCTTAGGTGCTTGAGGTGATCATGAGTGGGGGAGACTCTCCATGAACGTTCAGCTAGTCTGAGATTGTGTCTTTCCATGTTTAGGCTGCCACTGAACCAAGGTTTGGAGTCTTTGTTAGACACTCTTTTTAGTTGGAGATGTACCATATAGTCTAGAATGTTTGTCATTGAATTATTGTAATGATCAGTAAGGGCCTGGACATCTGACATGTCATCATTGGGGGTTAGTATGTGGTTGCTAATAGATGTCAATTCATGGAGGTTTATGTTTCAAATGTTTCTTTTCCAGTGGCTTGGTTTTTTAATTTGTGCCTTATTAGAGGACATTGATTCCGTGATGTGGAAAGTGATGTGTGGTGGTCTGTCCAATCACATGGGACAAAAGATTCAAGTTGAATGGAATAGCCTTGGAGATGATTAGATCTAAGATCGCTCCCACCTTGTGGGTAGGACTGTCGCAGAATTGGACCAGGTTAAGGTCAGCTAAAAGATTTAAGGCTAATCACTGCTTTGTCGCAAGGTTTGTTCCAGTGGAGGTTGAAATCACCTAGGAAGATCTGCGCACATTGAGGATTGGAGTTGGTCGTTATGAATACCATGATTTGTCCGATGAATGGTGCATTATCTCCTGGAGGATGGTAGAATGCATGCAGTTTGCATCGAGGTCTATCCTTGCTTATGATATGGATGCCCTGGTCACACG
Source organism: Calotriton arnoldi (assembly GCA_963921515.1). Classification (NCBI taxonomy): domain Eukaryota; kingdom Metazoa; phylum Chordata; class Amphibia; order Caudata; family Salamandridae; genus Calotriton; species Calotriton arnoldi. The sequence continues at coordinate 1,414,386 of CAWUFW010001169.1, forward strand.
AGGTGAGAGTGACGTTGTGAGCTTGCTTCACAGAGATATTGTTGCGGAGTATACAGGCACTACCTCCACCTGGTCTGATTGTTCTATCTAATCTGATGATGTCATACGAAGGGGGCATGAGAATATAGAGAGTTGGTGTGGAGGAGTCATTTAACCATGTTTCCGTTAAGACTATGAGGTCGAGATCATGTGTAAGGATAAGGTAAGCTATATTAGCTGCGTGTTTAGATGGTGGACGGCAATTAAGTAGCATGCATCTCAGGTGGGGTAAGGTGACATCAGAGGAATCAAGAGTGATGGGAATTTGCTTAAGGTTGGAATTGTTTATTCCTCTCGTATTGGGCATAGGTTCTCTGTGTGGATTAGTCAGAATAGTTTGAATTTGACCCAGAGAGGAGGAGGGAGTAGATATTCTTGACTGATAGAGTAGCTTTCACCCTGCAGGGCCGGGTGGAGGCATTGAAAAAGGGAATTGTTCTCCAGGACAGCTAGGGAAAGGTTGAAGTTGTTGAGATCCCATTGTGTGAGGGAGGAGATCTCTGTCTCAAAAGACTGTTATTGGAGTGGGAAAGGGAGTGTCTATTCTTGCCTAAAAATTATTCCCCTTATTTGGTTCACCTCTCTTATATCCCCGTCAGCCCTGGAGGGGGACCAAAAAGTGGGGGATCAGTGGTGGCCATTCCGCAACGTGACTGGGAACATCAGTTAGTAACATTAGATACATTGCCAAGCAGAGCTTCACAAACCAGAAATAAACATCCAAAACAACACCCCTACCCCCCAACTCCACCCACCCCATACTTCCCGCCCTCAAGAAGCATCTGTCGCCCATTCCTAACTGTGTAGAACCAAATAAGGAACTATGAGAGCTAGGTGTACCTAGACACGTCAAGAGCCCCCCCCCACTATTCTCCAAACTGAAGTTAGCAATTTCATTGTAGGATATATTGGTACTGGCGTGCAAATAGTGTCAAAACTACGTCGTGCTCGGGCAGCCCAAACCCTGGTCCATAGGAGGTTCTGGTGTCTCCAGGGTCACTTGGGCCATGCCCATTGACTGTTGGCTCCCTTCTCCCTTGGAGTCCACAGTTAAATCTGGTTCCTGTCCTCCCACTCATCAGCGATGTGACTGCTTCCATTGGTTCCCGCCCCGTGACCTGCCAGGGTCTTGGTCTGACTTATTGGAGGCCTCAGAGGATCCCCATGGTGGTGTCCGGTTAGTTGTGAGCGGACGCTGCTCGGTAAGCCATGCCCATGCCTCCTTTGGAGATTCAAAGAAAATGGTTTTATCCTGATGAACGCTCTGTAGCTTGGCAGGATACAGGAACATGTAGGGTACCTGCATGGCATGCAGTTTAAGGTTGACTTTGTCGAAGGATTGTGCTGAGTTTGTACACAGTGGGTATGGTCCAGGAAGACTAGAAAACGCCCGGATTGGAATTAAAGATTTTTCGTGATTTGGGCGCACCGGAGTAGCGCATTCCGGTCTTTATAATTTAAGAATCGTGCTATCATCGGTCTGGGTGGTGCCCCAGCAGACGGGGGCGGCTACTGGGCCAGGGAGCAGTGCACTCGTTCAATGATGAAGCAAGAAGAAAGGTGTTTGGGGGGTCAATCCAGGATCTAATCCATTGTTCAAAGAATTCTTCAGGAGTCTGGCCCTCTAGAAAGCAGATGAAGCGAAGGTTATTTCAGCGGGCCCTGTATTCGGCATCCTCGGCCCAGTCCTGGAGGGATTTAGTGTCTCTGGATACTTGGGAGAGTTCCTAAGTGAGATGCTTCACAGTGTCCTCTAGGATCGAGAGCCTCTCTTTAGCCTCCAAGACCCTCTCAACAGTTTGGCGAAGTAGGTTCACAACTACCCTCACTTTGCCTATTTTGGTTTCCAGTAGGGACTTGAAGTTGTGGATGGCTTCTAGGATAAGAGAGGTGTTATCACCCTGTGGTGGTGTCTCGGTCCCGGGGCCACCATCTGAAGCCCCCTTTGTTCCCCCTATCGGTGGCATATATTTTTCCATTTTAGCTTGGTCGCAGTGCTTTTGTCTCGGCCCATATTGAAATCGCCAAGGCAGGCCACTGGGTCCTGGGGAGTAATTCATCAAAGAAAAGGCAATATGAGGTGGTGCTGGACAGCTGACTTGAGAGCTGCGGGGCTGCGTATAGAAGCACATCCAAAGCAGGCAGGAGCCGACCCACTTGCGCAAGGGACTGAGTCCCGGGGCAGCACAAGCAGTCAGCCCCAGGCCCACTCCACCAATCCATAAGCAGCAGCCATCCCCACACACAGGATAACGTGGTGTAGCTTGATAGGAGAGTTGTAGGAGAGGGGACTACTACTTCAGCTCCCAGGGGTTCCCCACAAGGTTGACACAGTCTAGTTCCTCCTATCACCGCTCACTAGGGTCCACTCAGTCCAAACACTAGGCCGGTCCATCAACAATCGGCCTCTGAGCCCGGGACGCACAGGATCATGCAGACCACCTACTCTCGTACCCCCAAGGGGAGCCCAAAGTGCAAGGTGTACCACCTATGAGAACCAGGTGGTCAGATTTCAGGAGGCCCCTCCACTAGGTGGCTGCAGGGGGCTCCGCAAAGTTAACTCGGTGCCAGGAGGTTTCCGGGCCCTGTCTTCCTCGATTGTCCAGTCCTCGGTGCCTCTGCCCACTTATGCGGTCTGCGGACCCCAGTGGGGGTCGCGTGATGCCAGCAGCAGCCTCCAGTTGCTTCGGATGGCCCACCATTCTCAGTGAGGAAGACATGATCTCACAGTCACTGTACCTGGGGGAGTGGATGTGCTGCGCTGGTCAGTCTCTGCAGGCAAATCAGTGCGGCTCAGAGGAGCATCGGATCCTGTGAGTCAGGTGGTTACTCCACCACGGAAGGCTCCAGCTCATTACTCAGGTCACATGCGGGAAATGAGAGGCTGTGAGCCCACTATCTGCCGTGTTTGCGGCAGGCAGGCAGTCCGATGTGGCTACTCCTGATCCGCACTCATGGGAGAGACGTGCTACAGGCCACTGCTGTGCTCTCGCAGTCCCAGGCCCTCCAGAATGCAGCTTCCAATGCTCCTACCCCTGTCGAAGGTTTGCGGGAGTTGTCAACGGTGTATACAGGGCACACCAGCACCCGTATAAGGCAGTAAGGAAACAGCGGGTGTGGGAGCTCAAAGAGTTGCGCCCGCGATCTTGGCCACCCAGGCCACGCCTCCACCCTCTGCCACTTTTATGGGAAGAGTAATATCTTGGTCACACTTCGGTATCGAAAAGTGTGGTCAAGATTGTAACATTTTCAAACAATTGCTATTACATTAAAAAAAATTGCCTGACCTCTTGTCCATTAAAACTAGATGGCTTATGAAAGTTTGCTATTCTAAAAATTGGGCTGTGGTCCTAAAAAGTTTAGAAAGCACTGGTATAGACCATTTGCATATTACAGGCATGACATGACAAGGACAGTAGTTGCCGGGAACTTCTGTGGAAATCTCAGATGTTGTAGAGTCTGCGTGGTGTTAAAGGCTCTTTTTGTCACTAGCATGGAGAGGTCAAAATCTCACATTGATTGAGGCTGTTGTCCCATGTCCTGGGGCCAGGCTATCAGAGGATCATAGTTCTTCCAATTTTCACATTGGAGATCTTCTCTTTCAGATGCACTGAATTTGAGGTGATTTATCAGCATCCGTAGGTCAACAGCTCCAAGACTGTAATCTAATGTTGCGCTATCAAGATTGTTTGGATTTTCCAGGTTCAGGATGATCTAAATGTTATCTACATAGTTGTAGGACATAAGGTTAAGGATTTGATTAGTTCAGGGAGTGGGCTGGGGTGCATACTGAAGATATGTTGATAAAAGATTGATCCCTGGGGTACACCTATCTTGATCTGGTAAGGTGTGTAAGTGAATGGTGGCATTGAGATATCTGCCAGTTCATTGGTCAGTAAGGTAGGAAACGATCCAGTCCAGTATTGCTTCAGTAATGTATTTATCTTAGTCTCTCTTGAAGCCTATGATGGTGAACTGTGTCAAAAGTTGTAAACAGATCTGGCAGAGCAATGCCGCCACTCCATTCCTATCTACTATTGTTTTAGTTCTTTTGGTGCTCAACCAACCACAGTAGTACACTTCCAAGGCCTCCAAGAGGAGCGCTTAGAGACTCTCAGGCGGTCCGGATGGGGGCTACAAGAAAGTCCAGTCCAGGTCTAGCTGCCACTGGTCAGTGGAGAGTCTTCACAAAATGTCCTCACCAGCAGGGGATTAGCCTCATGGTCCTTGGAAAACTTTGGATTTCAAGTGGAAGGGGTCCAATATCCTACGGTCCTTCTCATAGGTCACAGATGCCAAGTGCAGCAGGTTCAGTCCACCAGGTATCCTTTTGCAAGTCTAGCAGTATTATGGGAAAGGCTGGATGAGGGTCCATCCACCTTTGTAGGGTTCGCCAGTCTGTGGGTGGGGGACACCCTAAGAAGCTCCTTGTTTCTCTCTGACCAATGGAGTAAAGGTTCCCAGGCCCTAACCTACCTACTTCTACAGTAGTTCCTGTTTTCGTTACTGCAATCAGGCAGAAAATGCAATCCGTCAGGGCAAATCCAAGATGGTGAAGGTCTACAGCAACAATAAACTTGGGCTGAAGCTGGAGGTGTGAGCGGGGAGTGTCCTATGGTAATCCTAATGTCCTCACACATTTAACAATAAAATCCAGTTTGAAGCAGGTACTGTACCCACAGCAACCCTAGAGATAGACGTCCGATAGGAAAAAGCAGGGTCTTTCAACAACCATTTAGGGGATACACAAGAACTGTCCTGTCATCCTATGTGCCCCCTCTGAAGGGCGCAAAACTTTAACATGTACTCAGACTGACTTGTCGTGCAGGATGTGACAGTGTGGAGTCCTGGCTGGGCTCAGGGGCGGGCGGGGATGGGGGGTGGCAGCAGATACTAATGATAAATAGCCGCTGGCAGTTCAGGCAGGTGAGGAGTAACGTCAGAAAAGTTACTTTTCCTTAATATTTATTAAAAATTCAACTTTGCTAATGATTTGGATTTTTAATAACTTAAAACAGTGGTTTAATTATTCTTCTAGCTGGTCCCATTCCTGAAACACAGTATCAGTATTTTAATCTGTTCTCTGATTTTCTACATTGGCCAGCTCAACCTGCCCCAGTGAAGACACTTTTAGGGCCATGTCACAGTAGGGGCATGTTAACATTCATTTGCTACATGTCCCCCTTCTAAATATCATGTACACCCTAACTTGTGGATTACAAGGCCTACATATGGGCCACTTACTAATATATGTAAAATGGAGGTGTTAACCGTCAACATGGGCTATTTTATCAGGTTGCACTCTAGGTTTAAACTGTAGCAGCCAGGCTACAACGGTAGGCCCAAAGCCAAGCTTTCATTTTTCCGCTCTTGGATAGCACAATAAGTGCTGCAGTCCACAGGTGGCGTTTAACTTTCCATGCCATGGGCGCAGTTACTATTCCATAGTCTATGACCTTTTAGGAGAATAAAATACACCAACCAGGGATTACCCAGTTTATACATGTTTTAGGGGGTCAGAGCACACACACACTGGGTACTGGACCGCAGTGCCACAGTGTGCAGTCTAAAAACTAGCAATACAATTCAGCAACAAATGTAGGTGACCGGCCATAAGGGGGCATTTTCGCACATTTGAACATTCCAAGTGCCTGGTGGTCTTTCCTTGGTGTGATCCTTTTTGTCTTGGGCTCATGATGAGTGCCTGATGTCCGGCTGGCAAGACTGAGTTTCAGTGTTGTAGGTTTGGTAATAAAGTGGAGATGTTGCAGAGGTGCACCAGGGCTGAGGAATTCTGAGAGAATTTTGTGGGGCTCCTTATTGGGCCACGTGGTGAAGTACGTCCTGATTGAATAGTGATCTCTTCTAGCTTTCTTGATGGAAAGATTTGTAGATCCTGTTCAATCTTAGGAATCAGATTTTAATGAATGGGGATGAATAATTTGTTCCACCACTGTTTTTATTGTATGGAGGTTCGGGGAGGGGGCGGGGAGGATCAGCCTGCAGCAAATTGAGTTGCTGGATGTTTGAAATTTGTTTCAATGCTGAGAGCATATTCGAGTAAAAATTGAGGTCTCTGATGTATTTGTTCTATTGCCTGTATGTTGTGGGGATAGCATTGAGGTGGGTATAGTCTTTGATAGAATGATGTGGATGAAAGAGATAAGATGGTGATCACTTCAGGTGGTGGGGTTGTTTCTTTTGATCGAAATGATTCCAGGAGGTCCAAAGGTTTTGCCCAGCTGAGTGTGCAGCTCCATAAACAAGCTGACAAGAGGTTGTGAGATTCTAAATTTGTTATGAACCTTCTCCTCCTAACCGGAGTTGTGCGTGTGATCCTGGCTGTGGGAGTAGCGACCGCTGCGGGCACTAGAGGAGCTGTGGCTGAGGCAGGCGGACTCTGCGAGGATCTCGGACTGCCTGGGGGCCTTCGCCTGCTGTGCGGCGTAGAATGTGGTGACCGCGTCGGAGCTGCCGGGCAGGTGAGGAGGGGCCTAGCAGTATTTGTGGCCCGCTGGCGATAAATTGCTGCATGGGCTGCTATCTGACGTGAAGCAGCTGACTGGGCCTGTGGGCGCTGAAGACTGCCTCCCCCCCGTCGGTGATAGCTGGTTGTGAGACCTGGTGGGGAGAGGGCATCGACGCTGTTCCTAGGGGCCACGTGAACGTAGTGGTGAAGATGGTGCACATAATAGACTACACGGAATGCGCTTGGTTGTGGGGGAGTTTGGAGCTGTTCTTTGGCTTGCATTTTCTGTTGATCTGGGGGCCGCCATTTTGTGTCGAGGTTATTGTGACTGTTACTCTGGGCCCACCATCTTGTTGGCCTTGACCAATTCCTGGATCATTGCTTGCCGCCGGTCCACGCCTTTGGTCGCCTGCCTGTCCATTGCCCCTGGATGGCCCCCTCTGGGATGCTCTCTCCCCACCAGACATTAATGGCCACTAATGAGGCTCCCTTATTTTCACCCCCGCCTTGAGGTCCCCCAAATTATCGAGATGACCCAACGCGGTGATTGAATTTGGCACTGGACTTAGTGACTATGTGACCCCACCTGGGTTTGGGCCCGCTTACTCTAATCCTTTTGGGCTCCCATGAGGTACTTGTCTTCCACTGCCGGTCTGCCAGAACTGATCTGCTTCCCATCCCCGTTTCTACTCCCCTCCCCATTTCCATCCATCCTCCATTGGGGACTTGTCCTTATATGTTTGTCGATGCAACTGTAACTAAATGTAACTATGCATAACTGTTATTCTTGTTATCCCTGACCTCGGAGACCTGAGCAACATGGCTGATGCCCGGTGGAGCTGCTAGACAGCTATAGAGGAGATCGACCCTGGTTTTCCCTCTCGGCCGTCACCTACCCAGCCGGACATTGGGCACAGTTCTCCTGGTCTCCCTGCTGTGTGTCCTTCCTCCCCCTCCCTCCGACGAACTACTGTAACATTGTTTTTTGCCTGTGTTTTTACTATGCTCTTGTAACGGATGTAATTTGTATCTTCTAACTCAATGATCCTCATGTAAAGCGCTCTGATACCTCCGTGTCTAGCCAGTGCTATATAAAACTCTTCAAATAAATAAAGTTATGAACCTTCTTAGTTGAAGCAATGATGGGTGGTTGCACCAGTTCAGGTCACCAAGGATGCACAGGTTACTATGTCTGCAGCCTGCCAGTCAAAATTCTCCACTTTTGACTGTTACAAGTGATTCTTTGAACATCAGTCCTAAGCCTCCTCCAGCTTACCCACGGTAATTTTGCATACAGCTCTGAAATCCTGATATGGTTGCCTCGAGGTGTATGATGCTGCACCATCGCCAAGCCATGCTTTCATAAAGAAAATCATATCTGGTTTTGAGTCTATCAAATCAAAGATGTTCACTCTATTCTTACTCAGATCACAGGTTGATCTGCAAGCAGCAGAAATAGAGAGGCCATGTTTGGGGAAGAGGTAGAGTGGTAGTAAGAGATAGTTATAACCGGCTTAGTACGGGTAAAGATATGATGTTTCATTAGTCAGGGGCAAGGTGTGATCTACTGGAGATAAAAGGGAAGTGGGTATGGAACAGCCGACAGCAACTGCAGTGTGTTCTTCCTGATCTAGAAGACTGAGAAGAGATTTAATTGGGTTGGTGGTGGAGCAAACTACAGGAGTGGTGTGTAGGGTTTAGTTTTTGAGGAAAAAGAAACAGGGAGGAGAAAGTGAAAGTTGAATAGGGCAAAATGCCAGGGGAGCCATGAGTATCCTCTTTTCGTTGAGTGCTGCTGGTTGGTGTGTTTAAGGAGGTTTGGGTGTGGAGGGTTAGATGGAGGCTTAGGACCTGAAGTGCTGCAGTGACTGTTAGACATTTGCATTGTTATCGTGAGGTTGAACAGGAGTGACTTAATACTACAGAGAGGACGTGGTAGCAGATAGGTAAGATGTGGATACAGGATTATTCACTTTGAAGTAGGATGGCAAAACATGAGAAATAGTATTGTCTGATGGAGCATGAGGTATCAGGGAAAGATAGAAGGGAGTTGGTTGGGGAGGGAAAATGTTTATGGGTGGCAGAGCAGAGGCTACTATGTGGTCAAAAGCAAGATTGATAATCGAAGGGGCAAGGACAGGAGAATACAGGCTAGAGAACTCTGAAGTGCTAAGGTGGGGAGAGGGTTTGTCAGAATTAAAGTGTGGTGCTAGCAGGAAGTACAAGAGTATGGCGTAGGTAGTGATGATGAGTCGACAGGTAGGAGAAGTGAAATGGTTGGTGAGGAGACTCAAAGCTTGTTTGAGACTCATTGGAGCTTGTGTGAGGAGCAAAGACTCGGACTGTAGGAATGAACCTCTTTTGAGTTGTTAACTCCCAATTATTTCCCATGGCCATTTTTGCTGGCTGTAGAACTCTGTGCAGTTTAGCCCTGCTAACCAGTGGTAAAATGTCTGCACTTTGCCTGTCAACATGGTAAAATTGGTATGCTCCTAATTGGTACATTTAACTTACATAAAAGTTAATAGTCTATGGTACAAAATGTATCCAGGGCCTGTATGGTAAATGTCACTAATGGACCGAAGCTGGACTCCCTGTGCATCGAGGTGGGCCACCTCCGGAAAGTCCCAAAAAAATTAAAGGACCGGGCCATAAACTTTGAATCTACTCTGGCTACCCTTTAACCCACTGTACTAGACTCTGACAAACGGCTTCGGGCCCTGCAGGAGGCGGTGCAATACTTGCACAGCTGTGTCGAAGACCAAGAAGGGAGATCAAGGAGAAACAACATGCGCATTGTGGGCCTCCCCGAGAAGGCAGAGGGCCCAAAGACTGGTTCACTAACATAATCCTACAAGGCAAACAATCCACCTTGTTTTTAGTGGAAAGGGCCTATAGGGTCCCAGGGAGATCACCTTGCCCGGGCGCTCCACTACGTCCGGTGGTGACGCGGCTGTTCAACTACCAGGACAGAGACCACATATTGCAGGTGACGAGAGCATGCGGCCTGTGGATTGTTGGGAACTCCCCGGTCCATATATACCCGGACTACACCTTGGAGGTCTAGAGACGTAGATCCTTCAACCTCGGGGTGAAGAAGTGCCTTCGTGAACACAGCATCCAATACGCTCTACAGTTTCCCACCACCCTTCGGGTGCAGCATGAGGGCATTACCACCTTTTGTGCGACTCTGGAGGAAAAATGGGCCTGGTTCGAGCACAGGGGTTTTGCACCCTGACGTGGGTACAAACCTGACTCTCCCCCTTCATGGCAGAAACAGAGGAAACGCAAATCTTGCTGTAGATGTCGTCCAAGAGGTCCCACCAAGAAGCAGGCGGCTAAGGAAAGGGCTCGAGTGGTGAAAGATGTGGAGAAGCATGCAGCAATTCTTTCTCCTTCGGCCTCAGGTTCGAACTCGGAGAACCAACAAAATGATTGCTTAATGCTGTCTGACTCTCAGCTGTGCTGGGTGGCGGTCCTTCAGTCACCCCTCAAACTTCTGAGGACCCGATGTGATGCTCATCAAATAGGTTTGGAGGGGGCAAGTATGTGTGGAAAAGTAAGCTATAGTACCAGGAACGTACTTTGACTTTGTAGACCAGGTCACGGAAGGGGCTATTCATCATGTGGGCCCATCACTGTCGCTGAACCAGCCTTCCCCCTCAATCGCATTGAATTTCTGTTATAGATCTTCCTTTTGAACTATTATTATTGCATTTAAGTGCCAATGGCCAGCCGTCTGTTGACGTACTGGCCCTGGAGTGGGAGTTGGGAATTGCTGTTGATTTGTATAACTCGTCCAAAAGGGGGACTTTCAATTCATCTTAAGTGGGGAACCATGCATGCTACACACGCGGGTGGATCTCAATGGTGGGCGTGGGTTATTTCTGCTGGGATATTTCTGTTTGCAATAGAATGGCTTTGACGACAAATGTACAAGGTACCTCAACACTGTTAATGACTTGGAATGTCCGAGGCCTCGCGGGGTACACCAAGCGTGTTTGGGTATATCAATATCTCCGCAGGTGTAGGATCACTATGGCACTCCTGCAGGAAACCCATCTTACCTCACAAACACTGGACTCAATGCGCCAGCGCTGGAGGGGGACCTTGGTGGGGACCACGTATTCTAGCTATGCCAGGCGAGCGCTGATTTGGGTGGTCCCAGAGACTCCACTGGAGGTCTCGCACACTTGTGTAGATACCAAAGGCCGCTACGCAATCCTAGAAGGTCTGCTGGACGGCCTCCCAATAACACTAGTGTTGCTGTATGCCCCCCAACACTAACCAGTCCTCCTTTCTGCAAACCCCGACTCCGGCGTTGCTGCGGAACACATCGGCTCCGGTCTATTGGGGGGATTTTAACTGCACTCTAGATTTAGAAATGGACCGTTCGCGCCCCCCCCCGCTCAATCAATCGCGCTTGCGCATCATTTATAGACTTGATCTACTAACCGCCAGGCACAGGAAGCCTGGTGTGACTTACACCCAGACACCAGGGAATACTCACACTATTCGGGTTTACACTATCTGCATACTAGAATAGATCTAGTGTACTGTTACTCGGGTGTCCCAAGCGGAATATCTTGGACGCACCCTATCTGATCATTGTCCTCTGTGGCTGTCCTGGGGGAGATGTAAACCCAAAATCCCATTTTGGCGACTGCCTCTTGAGGCACTCTGCGACACCCTGCTCTGCTCTCTTCTTTCAGGAACTATTACTTCATATTTTCGGGACAATGAGAGCACCGCATCCTGGGTTGGGACGCGCTCAAGGTTGTGCTCCGGGGGCACATGATTAAAGCGATATACAGCACTCTAGTTGACCCTCCGTAATAAGCTTAATGATTTGGAATCCGAGATACACCGGTGCGAAAGGGCTACCCCTACTGTCCCATCGACCGCAGCAGCACTGGCCCAAGCGAAACCATCGTATAAGACAACACTGGAGCGGCTGGGTGCTCTAGACTACAAGGAATATCAGGCCAGAAGGCACACGGAGGTAGATAAAACCAGTAGGTTGTTGGCGTAGCGCTTAAGATCGGACTCGCCCAGGAATCCGATCACAGCCATCAGAGACGGGGTGGGTCGCATTGTCAACACGCAGGACGGAATTAATACTGCCTTCTACTTGTAATACGCCTCTTTTTACAGAGCCCCTCAAGAGTGTGACCCAGTCGAGATACATTCCTTCTTGGATGACGCCACTCTCCCCCATGTCCTGCCTACACAATACGCGTAGCTGGAATCCCCTATTACTGAAACAGTAGTCGCCATACAACAGATGACAAGAGGTAGGACTCCTTGGGACGACGGTTGGCCCGTAGAGTTTTATACAACCTTTCTCACGCAACAAGCCCCTCGCCTAGGTCGGGTATACGCCTATGCGTATGAAAAAGTTGTGTTATCCTCCTCCCTCCATGAGGCCGTACTGGTGGTCCTACCCAAACCAGGCAGGGACCCATTTCTTCTTGGGTGGTACAGCCCACTGTCCCTTCTAAATTCCGATTATAAGATCCATGGTAGAGCTCTGTCTCATAGACTGATAGCGGTTACCCAACTTCTTGTGCACAGCGACCAGAACTGCTTCATATCTGGCAGGAACACCTTCCTTAATTTATGTAGACTCTTTCTGCTGATAGACTGGGCACGCACATCAGAACTACAACCCTGGATCTCCTCACGACATTGAGAAGGCGTTCGACACCTTGGGCTGGTGTTACTTACATGCAGTACTTTCACGCTTTGGGATGGGTCCCCGATTCCTAAAATGGATTTCCTTATTATATAATTCACCAACGGCACGAGTGAAGACCGGCTCTGTTATTTCGGACCCCTTTGTCATTAAACAGGGCACCCGAAAGGGATGCTCCTTATCATCAATAATTTTTACGCTGGGAATGGAGCCACTCGCTGGGGCGCTCAGATTGCGGACTGGGGCATACAGGAGTAGTCATTGGCACATAGTTTCGCTGTATGTGGATAAGCTTTGATATATTTGCAGAGAGAAGCAACGGTCCTACTGGAACTGATGACGCTGCTGGAATGCTTCGGGCAAATATCTGTCTTAAAGGTAAATTGGAATAAATCTCTCTTATTTCCTATGATCCCCCACCCCCCTGACGCCCGACCAGCGGAACACCATCCCACTTCCCTGGTCCTACAATACCTTTACAAATTTGGGTGTCCAGGTGCACCACTCGAATGAGGACTTACTGGATGGAAATTCGGGCCAGCGCTCGTTCCTCACTACCATTCTGGACGGGGTTACCGCTTTCCCCCATGGGTCGTATAGCCATCTCTAAAATGCTACTCTTGCCCAGGTTGCTGTACTTTTTTGCTCCCCCCCCCCCCCTCTTATAACCACAGAAATTATTCTGTGAATTTCAGTCCTTATTGGTAGCCCTCATATGGGGTAAGACTAGGAAACAGGTTTCTCTTGTGAAACTGTATGCCCCATTATCTGAGGGTGGCTTGGGAGCCACTTAGTATGACTATTACTACACAGCTGCACAATGCGTTGGCTGGCTGGCCATAATACTATGGAGCTGGGCTACTGGGCGACTGGACTTCGCCCGAATGCCATACTGGAATGGTTGTGGGGCTCGAAAACTACAATCCCGAAGAGCCCAGGGAATATCCTAATGTCTACGGCCTGTTCTTGTTGGTCTTTTTACTTATATAAGATACGCCCCCTCCTTTCATATGCCCCTGAATTACCACTCTGGGTGACACCTGGTTGCATCGCACTCGGCTCTCGACCAGAGGCGACAGAGTGGACCAGGTTGGGTGTCACCTCATGGGGTGACTTGTTCTCAGACTCGGTTTTATGTACATTCGAGAACTTGACAAATGATTTTGGGATACCCCTGGGTCCTTTCTTCTGTATGCATCCCTCACACACCACCTCCACAAGATATAGGGCAGGACACGCGACGAACCAGCAACATCTAGGCTCCTTCAGACACTACTCGTACACTGCACTAGCCGACGCGCCAAAACCATGCTGTACAATTCGTTACGACAGGACAATGTGGTGCCTCTTGCGGCGCTTAGGGCTTACTGGGAGGAAGCACACTCGATTACATTAACCGACAGCCAATGGGTGCAATGTCTGGGTATCCCAAAAATGATCTCCGTGAATTCCAGACTTAAGTATACTCAATTTAATTATCTACATCACACTTACCTCACCCCCCATAGACTTGCACGGATGAACCCCAGCTCCCTAGTGAGTTGCCCTCGCTGTTGGGACACTGAGGCCACCTTTGTGCACATGGTGTGGTCGTGCCCGGAGCTGGCGACTTACTGGACAGCAGTGGTCGACACACTAACAGAGGCTACTGACAGCAATGTTGTGCTGGACGGCTCGCACTTCTTGTTGGGGGATCACCTCACGTGCAGCAAAACGTAAAACCCTCAATAAATTCTTGGATTTGGCTCTGGTGATAGCTAAACGGAGGATTGCAATGTGCTGGAAATCCCATTTAGCTCCACCTATTTAGTTGTGGCTTGCTGACATACGTAGAGCCCTCATAGCAGAACTTGAGATCTCCCATGCCACGTGCCCGGCCATTCGATCACACCCAATCCTCCAGATTGGAAAACATACCTCACGGCAATTGAGGCTAGGTTGGCAGACACTCCCACGTGATCACCAGACCAGCAGCGGGTCACCACAGGATTGGGAATGGGCAGATATCACATATCACCAGGAACCGTCTTGTCACCCTGTAATACCACTCATTCTCCCTTTGCCACCCAACATCGCCACCCCACCCCCCCACCCTAGACACAACCACGATTAGCCTGCACCCCAGTGCTGGTCTTCCACGCCGTGCAAGCACAACATTGGTCCAAATTAACCCACTTGGAACATAACGGATACAGGAAGTACGCTAAGGTCCCCACCCTTCCCTGGTTTTTTGGGGGAATATTTCTTGATATGCATCGCTGTGCATGCTATTTTGCACCAGTTGCTCAGATAATCCAAGGTGTGACGCAACACTGTATTATGTAGAATTATTGTATTCACGCTATTACTGTTGTCCCAGCCTTGTACACTGCACTGTAGCGGTAAGATGTTGTATACTCTCACTGAGCATGGAGTTCCTAATGTTTATCAGAATATCAATAAAGAATTTTTTTAATTTTTTTTTTAAAACCTCTCGGGGTAATATTACATTTCAGTGTATCTGCTCCACCCAAACTCTTTCAGCAACGGTCCTGTGACTGCAATGATCAGGTCATTACAAGGGACCTTACAGGCACTTTGAGAGCACTCCGCAGCCTTTATGCTCTTCTGGTAGCTGGAAGGACCATTAAACCGTTGTAGTGTTGTGCCTTTATGGTAAGTTGTGGGTCATTGTGGAACTTCACCAATAATCTAGAATCTCAGAATGGTATGATGTTGTAAGCATTCTCCTTGCAGTCAGTTCTGCTTGGAGACCGTTTGTACTGGTTGTGCCTGCTGCGCAGGGGCTGGTAATAAAGAATCCTACTTATACCTACACCACCAGTCTTGTGTCTTTTGGACGATACTACAACGTTTTGGCGACAATTGATGGTCCAGCCCCTGCCAACTTCAAGAAAATCCATGGTGTCCTGTTTTATCGCACCGTGAATTCTACTATTTCTACAAAGTGTCCTCGTTTTGAGGTTACACTAAGCAACTAGAAGAGAGATTTCGCTGAGGGAACTCCTTCAGCTATTTGTGAGTCAATCCTCTCCTTTTCTGCCTCTTCTACAACTTTACAATGCTGCGCCTTACTGCTTACATTTAACTTTTCTTCAACTGCCACTCCACGAACAGCTTCCACAAAGGCGAGGACGAGTGCTCCATTAGTCTCCTCCTGCGTTCCACCGATTGCTCATGACAGCGTAAACGTCACAGCGTGTCAGTATCACGACGCTCAAGTGTACGCGGTCACGTTCCGTCACCCCAGCGGCCATTTTTATTTATTTTTTCTCTCATTTGCTTCACTTTCCAGCGCTTAACTTTATCAATAACACCGTTTACAATTTTCTTCTTGATTCCGACGTTTCCATATATTTCAACCGCATCCTGAAAGAAACCCTGCGGCTGATCCTTGCAGTTTACATAGCGCACTACAGTAAGAAAGTTTTTTTTTTCTCTTTTATTGTTCATCTATTCCAGTATACTTTTAATTGCTGTTGGCACAATTGTTCAATACCTATGGATGGGAATTCCAGTACAACGTCTGCAACTCCAAGTCCTGCACAAACCTCAAATGTCAGCATCACCCTCAACAACCCCAAAGAATTTTTAACTAACCCCGGGGAACCCGATGTAAAATGGTTAGAGTGGAAAGAATATTTTGTTAATTACATAGCCACTCTTGAAGACAATGGTAGGGTCTTATCTCCTGACAGAAAAAAGAGAATTTTGATGCACTGTCTAGAACCGGAAGGCCTTATAGTTTACAACCAAATGCAGAAGACAGAAAGAAGTGGGGATTTAGATGTTTTCAAATGCGCTATAGCTGACCTTGATGATCACTACTCACCTGTTGTTTGTGTAGCTGTTTCCAGACGTACTTTCTATAAACGTAAACAAGATCCTAAAGAGTCGATTGAAGATTACGTCTCTGCATTAAAAAACCTAGCGATCAAGTGCAAATTTGGCACATTACATGATGACATGATCAGGGATCAAGTGGTTATGTGTACCAAGAATAAAAATATTCAGGACAGGTTGTGGATCGAAGGGGAAGCATGCCTCAAGGACATCATTACGTTAGTCAAAAAAGCTGAACTTTCAGAGAGATGTGTCAAGGCTATAACTCCCTCTAGTGATGATGTATCTGTTAATAAGATTTCTGACGATAAAAAGGGAAAGACTTCTACATATAAACAACCAAGGCCATATCAAAATGCTAACTTCAAGAAAGAAGAGAACACTATACGTTCAGGTTTTGTCTGTTACAGATGCGGAAGCACTTCACATACTGCACAATTTTATAAGTGTCCTGCTAAAGCTGCCAAATGTCTAGTATGTGGAATTATAGGACATTTTTCTAAAGTTTGTTTGTAGGAAGAAACGTTTTAAAAATTCTCGTGTTACATGTGTTACGGATAATAATTCAGACTTATCGGGCAATGACTAATGAGTCTCCCGATAATTCTGATTTTCTGTCCGATAGTACAAAGAAACAGATTGTTGTGAACATTACTGGAGGTGATAGTAACAAACCTTTGTGCACAATTTCTTTTGGTGGTATAAGTTTACAGGTGGCAGCAGATTCTGGATCACCATTTACTATTATTGCTCGATCTGTCTGGGAAGATTAATTTGCTAATACTATTGGTTCTCACTTACAACCCACTGATGTCAATCCAGAAAGCTTCACTGGAGAAAAAATTGACATGCTGGGGTACAGATCCCTCATGTTCGAACTTAAAGGCAGGATGTCTTTATGCAAGTTATATGTAGCAGCCGATGGCCCTTCTATCCTTGGTTGGAAGGATCAATGTTCCCTTAACATTATTTTAGACCCTAACAGTCCCGAACAAGTGTTGGTCATGTGTCATGCTGAAAACACCAAAAAGTGGGTTTTGGAAGAATTTCCTAAGGTGTTTGGTGGCGGTATTGGGAAACTTGATGGCTTTACTCACAAGATCCTTGTTAAACCCAATGCTGTTCCTAAAATACATAAGGTTCGCCACATTCCATTGATTGTACGAGATGAGGTAAAAAGGAACTTAATAAATTGCAAGATGCTTACATAATTGAGCCAGTGGAAGCATCTGACTGGATTTCCCCCATTGTGGTTGCCAGAAGCGCCAATGGGAAAATTCGCATGTGTATTGATTTAAGATATTTGAATGATAACATCATTATTGATCAGTTTCCACTCCCTAGGATCGATGAAATGCTATCTTTAACCAAGGGTGCAAAATGGTTCTCAACCATTGACTTCTCTTGTGCATATCACCAAATCTCCTTGCATCCCATGAGCAGACGTTTTACTGCTTTCTGCACTCCTTTTGGCTATTTCCAGTTTCGACGCATGCCATTTGGGCTAGCTTCCGCAGTTTTTCCAGAGGCTCATGCATGAGTTGTTTGGTGATATGCAAAGGGTTGTGTTCTTTCAGGATGATATTCTAGTGATGGGAGCCAACAAGAGGATACATGATGAGCGTTTAAGGAAAGTGATGGGTGTTTTACAAGATAAAGGAGTTACAGCAGAGATTTCCAAATGCACATTTGCAGAAAAGAAAGTTACTTACCTGGGTCACAAAGTCAGTTCTTTAGGTATTACACCTAAAACCAGTTTAGTGAAAGCGATTACTGATGCACCGGCACCCAAGTCCAAGGATGATCTCCGATCATTCCTGGGACTTGCAGAATTCTATGCGAAATTTGTTGAAAAGTTTTCTGAAAAGACTCATGTCATGAGGTCCTTGCTCAAAAACAAAGTGCAGTTCTCTTGGTGCTCTGCCAGCCAAGTCATTTGAAGAAATTAAAATGGCAATTGCTCAAGCTCCCAATCTTCAAGGATTTGATCCTTTTTGCTAATACGATCGTCACCACCGATGCTAGTAGCTAAGGTTTGGGTAGTGTTCTGATTCAACTGGATGGCAATAATATAGAATCAGTCATCGCTTTTGCTTCACGTTCTCCTACTCCCGCTGAGGAACGTTATTCTGTAATTGAACGTGAAACACTTGCGTGTGTCTGGGCTCTGGAGCATTTTTAGAAAGTTTCTTTGGGACAGGAAATTCGTCTTACGTTGCGACCATAAACCCCTCACTAAACTATTAACTACTGAAGGTTTGACCAATGCCACAGCTAGAATTGCCAGACTCTCGATGAGGTTGCAAGATTTCATGTATGACATACAATACGTACCTGGTGTCAAGAACTTCACTGCTGATTTTTTGAGTCGTATGTCCTTACCATTGACTGAAGTGGACAAGAATTCCTGGAATGATTTCTCAGTTGCTTCAGTATCCCTTGACAAAGCTCAGAGTAGTTTTAGTAAAGAGGAATGGCTTGAAGCTGAGAATTCCAACTCAATTTTGCTTGAACTTAAACAATTAATTGTAAATGGTTGGAATGGTATGGATAAAAAGTTAGTCACTGATGAACTTAGAGGCTTCTGGGAAGTTCGCGATGAACTCAGTTTATCTGATTCCTTAGTTCTACGAGGTGACAAAATAATTCCTCCGAAGAGTTTAAGCAAGATACTTGACCTTTGTCATGAAGGACATTCTGGCATTACACGCACCAAGCTACGTTTGAAAGAACTTTATTGGTGGCCTAAAATAGATATGGATGTGGAAAGATGTGTGAGGTCGTGTGTGAGGTCGTGTGTGAAGTCGTGTGTGAAGTCTCTGACAAAACCTCCAAAACATTCAATCCACCCTTAGCTTCTCCCACTTGCCCAGGACTCCCTTGGGAAGTAGTTGCTATAGACTTTATGGGTCCTGTTTTATGGCAAGATGGTTTACAAAAGTATATTTTGGTACTGGTGGATACCTTTTCCAGGTGGTTAGAAGTGCGTGTAGTAAATGTAATCAACACTAAAACTGTTATCACATTCCTTGATGACATTTTTCTTGAGAGAGGGATTTCCCAGAGTAATCTTATCTGACAATGGTGTACAATTCAAATCTTCTGAAATGAAGAATTACTTGGCTGCTTCTGGTATCCAACAAAGGTTCACCGCACTGTACCATCCCAGCGGCAATGGCATCGTTGAGAGAGCCAACCGCAGTATTAAAGGAGTTCTCCAATTAGCCAATAAAGGGAATTGGTCTTGGGACGAGGAGTTGAAAAAGTTGCTATGGGCCTATAGAAGCACCATCCATTGCTCTGTTGGCAAAAGTCCTTTTTCCTTGATGAGGGGTAGGATTCCTCATTCCAAGATTAATCCTGGCTGGTTGAACTGAAATGGAATGGTTCAGTGTGACATACCCGAAGTGAGAGAATGTATCAAAGCATCTCAAATGAAGAACAAAACTTACTATGACCAAAAGCATGGCACTAAGCAAGTGAATTTGTGCAAGGGTCAATAGGTTCGTGTGAAATATGCAAACAAAAAAGTTTCCTAAGGGAGAAAGCAAATTTAGCGATCCCAAACTGGTTGTGAAGGGCATGAACAACACTGCCTTGCTGCAAAATGGTGAAGTTTGGTATTTTAGTCGTCTTGCACCAGTCACGCCCGATTTTGGTCGAATAATGGAGAATGTTGTGTAAAAGTAAAAAGTTTTGGTGGTTAGACACTTTGGATATCATTCCAGAAGTAGGAAATTCAAATCAACCTGATTATGACACAGCGGGTGTGTCTCTTCAGCTTGCTGGCACTCAAAAGTCTCTGTGTCTCTGTGAAAGGCAGCGAGTCTTCTAAGACCCTCAATGCTGCCCGGTGCAGGGTTCCACCTCTAATTCACTTTGGGTTCGCTATCAAAATAATGAGGCAAGCGCTGGAAACTGGAAGAGAAGAAAATGGTTTATTTCTCATGAGGAGATCACGTCAACTGAGACACCGGGATGTCTGAGGGAAGTGTTCTGCTGACAACTCCCTTGGCTCTTCCTTTTATACAGGTTTGACACAATGCATTTGTTTGATCAACATGGTTACAAAAGCTTGGGGTCCCCGCCCGGGCAGGTTGTCACACAAGCCCAACAGTAATTCTCTTCCCACCCAGGTCAAACAGACAATCTTATCTTGCAGCTGGACCTTGCTTCAGGGTCTAAAACATGTGAGACCGGTCAGATCTAAGAGTCCGTTCTGTTGATAAAAACAGGTCCCATTGTTGGTAATAACAAGTCTTGCTGTTTGCAGTGCAATAAATCATTTTGCAAGAGTCTTTTTGGTGTTTGGAACCTGTTTGTGTAACTAGGTGTAGTGAAGGGTAGAGCGTCCAAAGGCTTGTCTGAAAACAGGGATGAGAGGAAAAACGAGTTTGTGGCAGCAAGTGGCGCTGAGGTTTGTTGTGGCAATAGAGTTTATAGCCCCCAGCACACATACCAGGTCGGTCAGAGGGATGCTAGTAAGGGCAGGGTGAAACAAAGGTGACCAACAGAGTACAAAATGGCTGTGATAGATCAAAATGACTGCAACTTATGAGCACATAGAATTCCACCAGACAAGATGGCGCAGGTAATGTTCATAATTGTCATTTTGCTTTTAACAGTGGCCCCTTTGAACATAACTAGCCAGCTTGTCAGTCTATTTCGATCTCCATAATGTCCTGTATCTCTTGATCATACATCACTCTCATTTTTGTTAGCTGAGTGTCCATAGTCTTAGGGTGTAAGGTAGTTATGCAAAGAGAACACAAAGGTGGTATACAGTGTATACCCAAACAACAACCACATATTGTCAATACTGGGACCAAGAGAATCATTGATATTTTCCAACCCCACTCCTTCAAGATGCCCCAAAGCCAACTTCCAACTGTCCAAGTCTCTGATCCTTGATGAATTTCTGAAGATAGTCTATGGAGATGTTCGATTGCTTCATAGACAGAAGGTGAATTATCAGGAATGTATACACAGCAGCTGGCACCGATGATGCAGCATGCTCCTCCACGGTCCGCTAGTACCACGTCCAGGACCATGCGATTTTGCAGGGTAACCAGACGGACCGCTTGGAGCTCAGCAGTGTTGTTGGTGAGGATGCCAGCAGTGACGTTCAGGGCGGTCTCTACCGCTTGGGACAGATGTCTGATGGCTCGGCTGTTTGCCATTGGACCCCATAGCGGGACGAGCCCTTTTGCTGCGTCGAGGAACTGTGATGAGGCAGAGTCTGCTTGATCAATGTCTTTAGAACGCTTTTCTCGATGATGCTCTGCAGGGGCTGTGTAGGTTGGTGGCAAAACAAAGGCGATGTAGCATGTGCCTCCCAGTTTCTTGGGAGCCAGGTGTAGGCTTTGGTTCCACAAACAAAGTACATATTGGGTGATGCAACAAGCGCTGGGGGTTGGCAGTGTTCAAAGTCCTTACAATGCTACAGGTGCTGTGACCCACATTCTTAGTCCCACGGCCTTCAATGCATACAAGGCCAGAGACGTTCACCACAGATAGGGCCACAGTCAGTGTTGCAGCAGTTCTTTTCTTCAGGTAGGAAAATGTGGCTCTGTTAGGATTATTGAACACTTGCATTTCCACTCGTTCTTTGGCGGGGACATCAATCTGGAATGTCGCATTGAAGGTGTGAGGGCAGAAGGGGCGGCTGTCGTTCCTGTTTTGTTTCGCCAGAACTCGTTGTAGAACTGGGCGATTGTTCCGTCGGAAGTGGCATTGTCTTTGTAACTTTCTTGTAGGAGCATCATCCAGGCAAGGCAAGATCCGTGAATAGAAAAGGGCGAAGGGATGAAAGGGATGGAATGTTCAGTGGCATGTGGTAACAGCCCACAGACCCAACAGTTGGTAGCATTGGTGGCAAGATTGTGTTGGTGCAACATCTGCACGAAAGAATTATTCCAGAATTCTTTGCGTCGTTCTCGGAGATGTGGCGGTAGTGATACCAGGTAGTGTTCTTTCTTGGTGGTTGGTTGCATGGTGGGTGACAATGTTCTGTATGCAGGTGCATTCTCTTCAATGATCCAGAGTGCGACCATTAGCAGGAGACAGGTGAGAAATGCGGCTACAAGTGCAATTGTCTTTGTGCTGTGCAGGTTAGCAGTCTTGGTGTCTTTGCGGTGGTTTTGCAGGTGTTCAGTTTCTTCCATCATCTTCGAGGAGCTCAACAACTGTTAGGACCACAGACTTTTGTCTGGCGCTTTCCTGGTAGCGTTGTTTGACTGTGCTACCGATCTGAGACCTTGCATCAGTTAGTGGCCTGGTCGTTGGAGCTCCCTCCTTTCGTCGATCTTAGGTTGTACCCTTTCCTGGATGGCACCGTGGGGTCGGGAAATTCTGATAGTTCGAGGGTGTCTTCTTGTGGGTAGCAACTCAGAGCTGGTCGGTCTCTCGCGAGTACTTCCTCTTGCACCTCCACAGGTTGCCAGGGTTGGAGGGACTCGTTTGCAGTGATGGGCATGCAGCCAGTTTCGTTTTCCTTGCACTCGGAGGGCAGTTCGGGTGGTGATCAGGACTTGCCAGGGGCCCGTCCACCTAGGCTCCAGATTCTTCGTTCTTTGGAAGTTGCGAATTAATATATGGTCGCCTGGCTTTATTTCATGTCCCGGGCCCCTGGATACGTCAGGCAAGGCTTGCTGCACCTGTTGGTGGATAATTGTTAGCTCGTTTGTCAATTTATGCAAGTAATCCGACATAAATATGTTCGGGACATCGTTAATGGAGGTGGGTCTTGGTGCCGCCCAAATGTTCATAGGCCTGCTGAAGACCACCTCATACGGGGTCAGTCGGTGTTTGGTTGGGGTGGAGCGCATCGATAACAATGCCAATGGGAGGGCGTCGGGCCATTTCAACCCGGTCGTGGCAACTATTTTGGCTAGTTTTAGTTTCAACGTTGCATTGTGTCTCTCTACCAGGCCCGCTGATTGGGGGTGGAAGACGGCATGGAACTTTTGTTTTACCCCCAACCCTCTCAGTATGTTCTGTATCACCTCGGCTACGAAGTGGGGGCCGTTGTCGCTCCATAAAATTCTGCAAAGGCCGTATCGGGGAAGAATTCTTTCAGCAATACTTTTGCAGTGGCTAAGGCGGTATTGTCGCGGGTGGGATAGGCCTCCACCCATTTGCTAAAAGCGCACACAACCACCAGGACATATTTTAGACCAAGGCATCTCTCTAGTTGAATGTAATCCATTTGAAGGATTTCAAAGGGGTGGTCAGGGACTCCAAACCCTCCCCGTGGTACTACTGTCCCCTTCCCTGGGTTGTGTTGTAGGCAGACTATACATTGTTGTACTAGGCGTTTTGCAGATTCTGCTATCTTGATGTTATGCCATACTCTGGTGATTAGTTCAATCATGGGGGTGGAGCCTATGTGTGCTGGTAAATGTGCCATGGTCAATATGGGGATGAGGTAGGCATTGGGTAACAGCCATTTATTTCCGTCTTTAGTTCTCCAGCAATCTTCCTCGTCTTTTAGTCCCACCTTTTCCCACTCGGTCAATTCGTCTTGTGTGCCTGTAGTCTGTATGTCCCTTACAGTGGTCCTTGCGTCAGTCCATCGTTCAGCTTGTGACCTGGTCACATACATTCGTGTCGTAGTTCTGTCTCCTGCCGTGGCTCGGGCAGTAACGTCTGCTAGTGCATTTCCCTGTCCAATGAGATCAGTCACTTTCCTATGTGCTTGGCATTTTATCACTGCTAACTTCTTGGGGAGGAGGACTGCTTGCGTCAAGGCGGAGACTAAATCTCCATGCAGGATGGGTGTACCGTGTGAAGTCAGGAACCCTCTTTCTTTCCATAAGATCCCAAAATGGTGAACCACCCCGAAGGCATATTGGCTGTCGGTGTATATGTTAACTGTCGTGTCAGTCGCTAAGATACATGCTCGTGTGAGGGCAATGAGTTCTGCAGCCTGGGCTGAACGTTGGGGAATACGGGCTGTTTCCAGAAGGGTTTGGGCTGTGGTGACAGCGTATGCAGCTGAGGTGGTGCCGACGGGGAGTTTGATGCACGAACCATCCACCCATAGTTCTCCATCTGGTTCTAGAAAGGCGGTGTCTCTGAGATCTATTCTACTCTTTGTTTGTTCATCGGTTAGTGTCACACAGTCGTGTAGTGGAGTCACGCTAGGATCATTTTCGGGTAGGGGTAACAGTGTGGCTGGATTGAGGGTGGTGCATCGCTTTAGGGTAATGTGCGGTGCTAGCAGGGTCAACTCATATCCTGTCAGTCGGGCGCTAGTCAAGTGTTGGGTTTTGGTCTGGTTTAGTAGTGTGTCGACTGCATGGGGTACTAAAACAGTGACTGGATTGGAGAGTACTATTCCTTTGCTCTGGCGTATCGATACTGCTGCAGCTGCCACAGCGCGCAGGCACGCTGGCAGTGCTCTGGCTACTGGATCGAGGGTGGCAGAGAAATATGCACAAGGGCGTTGTTTTTGACCAATTGATTGTGTTAGGACAGACAATGCACATCCTTCCCTCTTGTGCGTGTAGAGGAAGAATGGTTTGGAGTAATCCGGGGTTCCTAGGACAGGTGCTGAACAAAGGGCTTTGCGTAGTTCTTTAAAGGCTGACTGGCATTCGGGGGTCCAGGGGAGAGGTGAAGGGATGTCTTTAGCTAGGAGGGAGAGAAGGGGTTTGACAATGAGGCTAAAGTTCGGTAACCACTGTCGGCAAAATGAGGTCAGACCTATCAAAGAGCGGACTTGTTTCTGATCTTTGGGGACAGGGGTGTCTAGAATTGTCTGGATCCTGTCAGGCGTGAGTTTCCTCCCTTCTTTGGATAAAAGGTGACCCAAATAGGTCACTTGTGATTTACAGAACTGCAATTTCTTTCGGGAGACCTTGTGACCATTCTCAGCAAGAAAATGGAGTAGTTTGATGGTGGCTGTGACGGCTATTGGTATGGTGTCCGCTGCTAGAAGGATGTCGTCTACATATTGTATTAGTGCCACTCCATCTGGCAATTGTATGGCGTCCAACTGTCTTTTAAGCGCCTGGCTATAGATGCTTGGGCTCTCAGTGTACCCCTGAGGTGCTCTGCAAAATCTGTACTAACGGGAGTTTAGGGTGAATCCAAATAGATAGCGGCTGTCCTTGTGTATAGGTATGGAAAAGAATGCTTTTTTGAGGTCAATTACAGTGAAGGTGGTGGCAGTGGAGGGGATTAAGGTCAAAATTGTCGTGATGTCGGAAACTACTGGGTATTGTGGAACTACGATTTTGTTTATCTCCCGCAGGTCAATGATGAAGCGGTAGGCTTTTCCGTCTCCCTGTCTCTTTACAATCGGTAGTATGGGACTATTACAAACGTTGCTCACTACTTCCTCTACCACCCTTGCCTCTACCAAAGAGTGTATGATCTCTGTCAGTGCCTTCTCACCCTCTGGCGATATTTTGTACTGCGGTACTTTCAGTAGGGTTGCGTCCTGTCGTATTGTTACGTGTACTGGGTCAATCATCATTCGTCCTACGTCTGAATCAGCCCTAGCCAATAAGTGTGATGGCAAAGTGTCCAGTAGGGATGCGTCAGCCTCGGAGATGGAAAACATGTGCTGATTAGGGTTCTCTCTATGGCGCTGGGGGTTGTCATACAGGACGACACGCACTCCATCTGGTGAGCATCTGATAGTCGCATGGAAGTGTTTCAAAAGGTCGAGACCCATAATGGCGTCTGGGGTGTTGGAAGAGAGGAGGAATGTTGTTTCAACGCTATTGTTGTCAAGGTTAAAAGGGATCGGTCGGACAAAGGGTTGGTGGAGGGCGTACCGTCAAATCCTATTGAGGTCACATGTGAGCCTGACAAGGGTGCCCTTGGAATCAGTCGTTTGGATAGTGCACTACGTGTTGCTCCCGTGTCTACCAGAAATGGCGACTTTGTGCCCAGGACCTCAGCGGTAACATAAGGGCCTTGCTGATCAACATAGAGCTCGACTGGATCCCTCCCTTGCCTCTGGCTGTCCTATGCAAAGTCGTACGCATTGTCATAATCTGTCTGTTGGTACTGATTCTGTTTGGGATGGTCAAATGTGTTCACTCTTCCTGGCCTTTCCTCGCTTGCTTCACTCGCGTACCCTCTCTCACGTCCTCTTCCTCTCTGTCCACTTGCTATTTCCTCGCCCCTCTGCCCCTACCAGCTCCTAACAAAGCCGGGCATTGGGTTTTCCAGTGTCCATATTCTTTGCAAAATGCACATTGATCCTGTCCTAGGTCTTGGCGTCCTACATATGATGTCGATGAATTGTTTCTAGGTGGCTGTACTCTAGGGGTATTCTGCTGGTATCCTCCCCTATATTGCTCCCTTCCTGTATTCGCCCCCTGGAGTTGTGCTACCATTACCCTTTCCTTCAAGTCCTTCTTTTTCCTTTCTGTAGCCCTGTCATTTTCGTTTCTCTGATGCTCATAGTACTGGGCCATTTGGAGAATGGCCGCCGTTTTAGATGCTGCCCAACTACTTTCGCTGGCTTGTAATTTCTGGGATACATCTGGCAGTAGTCCTTTGACATAGTTCTGCACAAATAAGTGGTGTCCGGTTGCGGTGGATATGTCTTGTCCACTGTAATCGGAGAACACCGTTTCAAATCTGGAGAAATACTCTGAGACATCCTCTGGTGGTTTCTGGCGGCACGAGGTTACTATGGACCAGTCTATCTTTTTCTCTGGGATCAGCGTTTTCACTTTCTGCACTATTTTGTCAGGGAGGTCCAATATTGCTTTAACCGGTTTTTGACCAGGGTTCCGCTGTTTATCTAATGTGTTGAGTTGTTCCCAGGTATGACCAAGCAGTTCGGTATGGTCTATTTTCCTAATCTGTTTCCACACATCTGCTGGCAAACATAACCCGAAGAACAAGTCTATGTCGGCAAGTGTCATTATTGTTGATCCCAGAGCGGTACCTAGCTCGGTGTAAAGCGGTGGGGTTCTTTCGTAAATCCGGTAAAGATTTACGGAACGTCAAAATGTCCTGTCTGTCCCATGGTTGATACACCCAATTGTAGACCACCCTTCCTCTAGCGTCTTGATGGTTCATATCGTCATGAGTCCCTTGTCCTCTAGGAGGTACCCAATAAGGGGCAGCTTCTTTTATCGGCATCATGCTATCTGGTTTTTCCACCGGGGGTCCTGCTATCTTAGATGTCCTGTCCTTATCTATCCGTCCTTGTTCCACGAGGTGACGGAATACCTCCAGTGTGGATGAAAAGAGTTCTGTAACATCGTTGTCGCCTTCATCTCCGGTGTCTACCTTCCTATAGAGAGCCACTAGTCGCTCGGGCCCTACATCTTGGTACTTCTCTTCATATGCAGTAAGAGTGTGGTAACAGAGACGTACAATAAAGTATCGTTTGCGGTTTTCAACATAGGACTTGCATATGTCAGTTACATGCTCTTCTGTCTCCTTGCTATCTATGAGGGATTTAACTACTTTATCAATGCCTGCTCGCTCATTTTTACTTAATCGCGGGACCCTGGGCGCTCCTGTTTCTTTTGATCCTACCTCTACTACTGTATCCTTTGATGAGGCATTTGGTGTGGGTGACTCGGTGGGAGCAGAGGCGGTGGAGACTGAGGCGATCGTGCCATCTCCGGCTATACTTTGGTGGTCCTGTCGTTGTACTACGGGATGAGTAGGGGCATAAGGGGGTGGCATGTATATGATTGGGGGACCTAACAATAAATCATCATCTACCCTTTGTTTTGCTGGTAACTTGGGGTAAAGAGTCGAGGCGTTCTAACAGGGCATTGATCTGATATTTTTGATTCCTGTTCCTTTTATCGATTTCCTTTTCTTTTAGTTTTTCTTCTAATCTTTTACAGGCTTCGTAAGCTGATTTTCGCGTTTCTTTATCTTGTCTAGCTTCGTCCCTTTTCTTTCTTTGAGCTGCCTCTTTTCGCCATAAGCCAAAACTGTCAAACATGGCTGGTCTAGTTTTCTTTTTGTGGAGAGCTAATTCTAACGTTTCTATTTTAGCGGGATCGAAAGATCCAGTCAGTGGCCACTGATTTACCCGGTCCTTCCTAGTGTATTTATGCCATAGTTTGCTATAAGCTACGCTGGCTAATCCATACTTTACGTACATGTCCTTGTTAGGGGTGCCTTCCGGCGGTGCCGGCTGACTGACCTCTAACGAACGGTCTGGTCCAAAACAATTACAATCAAACAATCTAGAGAAAACAGGCATGACGTATTTATCGGTCAAAATGAATATCTCAATCAATCAATTTAGACAAAAGTCTGCACTACCTGTCCTTTGCTGCCTGCAAAGAGAGAATATTCCTATTCTTTGTTGTTTGCAAGCAGGGAAATGTCGCAAATAACTCAATATCAAAAAAGGAATACTAGTATTTCAATCAAACTATTCAATCAATCAATCAATCAAAGTCGTTTTTTCACGACCTTACCCGGACCGTATGGACAGTTCTTAGTCTTCCCCTTCCAGCGCCTGGTTGTCCTCTCACTCCAACAATCAATGCGGCGTTCCTCTAAGGTCCCAGTCAGGACCGCAGGTCACTCGAGAGAGGTCCGTTCGGAACCGGTGAAGTTCAGTCGATCGGCAGCCAGACAAGGGTCTTCTCAGGCAGGTATACCCCAATCGTTTAGTTGTTCACTCCGTCGTTAGGACCTCTCTACCGGACCCACGCGTCGCTGATGGGCCCCTACGCTTAGGCGCCAATTTGTGAAAGGCAGCGAGTCTTCTAAGACCCTCAATGCTGCCCGGTGCAGGGTTCCACCTCTAATTCACTTTGGGTTCGCTATCAAAATAATGAGGCAAGCGCTGGAAACTGGAAGAGAAGAAAATGGTTTATTTCTCATGAGGAGATCATGTCAACTGAGACAGCGGGATGTCTGAGGGAAGTGTTCTGCTGACAACTCCCTTGGCTCTTCCTTTTATACAGGTTTGACACAATGCATTTGTTTGATCAACATGGTTACAAAAGCTTGGGGTCCCCGCCCCGGGCAGGTTGTCACACAAGCCCAACAGTAATTCTCTTCCCACCCAGGTCAAACAGACAATCTTATTTTGCAGCTGGACCTTGCTTCAGGGTCTAAAACATGTGAGACCGGTCAGATCTAAGAGTCCGTTCTGTTGATAAAAACAGGTCCCATTGTTGGTAATAACAAGTCTTGCTGTTTGCAGTGCAATAAATCATTTTGCAAGAGTCTTTTTGGTGTTTGGAACCTGTTTGTGTAACTAGGTGTAGTGAAGGGTAGGGCGTCCAAAGGCTTGTCTGAAAACAGGGATGAGAGGAAAAACGAGTTTGTGGCAGCAAGTGGCGCTGAGGTTTGTTGTGGCAATAGAGTTTATAGCCCCCAGCACACATACCAGGTCGGTCAGAGGGATGCTAGTAAGGGCAGGGTGAAACAAAGGTGACCAACAGAGTACAAAATGGCTGTGATAGATCAAAATGACTGCAACTTATGTGCACATAGAATTCCACCAGACAAGATGGCGCAGGTAATGTTCATAATTGTCATTTTGCTTTTAACATCTCCTACTCTCAAACCTGCTTTACAATGTATTCCCAAAACTGTTGTACCCTCCTGTGATAATGTTATCAAAACTTTCAGTGGGAGGATTGTTAAGAAAGCCAAATGTTTAGAAATGTTTGATTGTGATTGAGTTATTTTATTTTATTTATTTTTTGTTTTTCTTTTTAAGGGGGTGATTGTGTAGTATTGTGCCTTTATGGTAAGTTGTGGGTCATTGTGGAACTTGACCAATAATCTAGAATCTCAGAATTGTATGATGTTGTAAGCATTCTCCGTGCAGTCAGTTCTGCTTGGAGACAGTTTGTACTGGTTGTGCCTGCTGCGCAGGGGCTGGTAATAAAGAATCCTACTTATACCTACACCACCAGTCTTGTGTCTTTTGGATGATACTACAACTATCTATAGTTCCAGAAGCCTTACCTTACTGCAGAAAGTTCATATTCTGCAGTAATATCTCCATGCGTGCTTTTCTTCTTTCATGACCATCAGCTGACAGACATATTGCCTACTCTGGGCTTTTGCCCAATTCATGCTAACAACACCTTCTAGCCGCGATGTACGCTTAATACAAGCTAAATAGCTTTGCTTACATCATTTCTGTAACTACTGTGTCTTTCCGAGGTGTTATAAGCGTCTCATCATCCCTATGCAAGCACCACAGGGGCTGTACTCC
Source organism: Calotriton arnoldi (assembly GCA_963921515.1). Classification (NCBI taxonomy): domain Eukaryota; kingdom Metazoa; phylum Chordata; class Amphibia; order Caudata; family Salamandridae; genus Calotriton; species Calotriton arnoldi. The sequence goes on from CAWUFW010001169.1 coordinate 1,444,611, forward strand.
TCTAATCTTTTTCATCAGATTACTAAAGGTCTCTCACTATTCTCGAGACTCAATATCTTGGTGCAGTAATTGTAAGAACACACTGATCATTAACTCTGTCAGGGTTCTATGCCCTTGATAGTTTTATCAGCTCACACTTGATACTAGTATATCTTTCCTTTACAATGTATGGTAGATAGGTCATGCATTGTCCTAAACATGCCAGATGTGTAATGCTTTTAGACCAATGTCAAACAGAAAAAAAGAGGTCTATAAAAAAGCATGTGTAAAACAATTATCAAAGTATTTTACTGAATTTTGTGGTTTACATTAAAAAGTAACCAATCCGGATAGTCAAAACATTTGCAACATAGTATTAACCCTTAGATGCAGAGAAGGATTAGCCAAATCCAGTTGCACATCTGGAGTTTATGTGAACACATCCCAATGTGGTGCCTTTCAGCGGAAGAAAGGAAGAGATACAAGATGAGGAAATGTCGCAGCCTGGGGAGACCTCGAGGGTGGGAAGAAACTGAGCTCACTGGCTTCCCCGTTGAGTTTCTCAAATCTAGCACCCGATCCGTTATACCTCCTCTTAAGGCAATTGTGGAGAAGGCGGTGACGACTGTGAGCTTCTACAGGACTTGAGCACCAACTAAATTGTCGTCATACTTAAACCTGATCAGACACAGGACCAGTGCTCATCATATTATCCAACATCCCTTACCAACACTGAAGTTAAGAATACTGCCAAAGTGCTAGCTACCAACGTGTTCGGGCTGACTGGATCTACAGTACACCCAGACCAATGTGGCTTTATGATCCACATAATAAACTAAGTCTTCACAATGCCCTAGCCCTCTTCCTAGACGGCCATAAGCTTCACCAATGGTCAATTTTCAGAAGGCATTCAACTACATTGTCTATCTTTTGCATTGCCATAAATTCAGTGGCACCATACACTTCCTTTATACCAAATTACTGGTCAAGGTACAAATCAGTGGAGCACATTCTGACACTTGATTAGGGGCACCAGACAGGGAAAGTCATGATGGGCACTGCTAAGTGTTCATTCGAAGACCTATAGAAGAATTTTGACACGTAAAAGCAACAATTCTTCAAATATTTACAATTAAGGCACAATCTTCAACCACATATTGAAGATCTTGCAGTCCTCCCTGAATTTAATTCTCTTGAAGCAAAAAGGCTCCGATGGGCGGATACAGATTGTAGGAAAGTGAGCATAGGAGGGAGATATAGGGCCTCTCACGGATAAAGGCTGGCAATCTTCTCGAATGGCCCAAAGAGAAATTGTCATCGTCAGCCAATTCCACATACTATAGCTCAAATACATACATAGCATATACCTTACATGATAACACATTCGACATTTCAAATAAAATCAGATCGACAAATGCTTAAAATGTGGAGAACAGGATGAGTTCTTACAGCCAGGAGCTGTCCATGGATTAAAACTTTTTGGTCAGGCGTGATTAGATGGCAACTGGATGATGACCCCAGATTACCACTGTTACGTATATGCCTGGATTTAGACACCAACCAATATAAAACGGCATTTATACATTTAGGACTGGTGGTGGCGAAACAGGATATAGCTAGCAGGTGGCAAGACAGCAACCCACCCAGTTGAGCAGGGTGGGTACTGGTGATGGACCAATATCACTGGAGATACCTGTGATTCCCCAGAACAACACATAAAAATCTTGTGAGACTGGATGGACCAAGATGGAACTGCAAGGGCTTTGAGTACCGGGTAGGAAGGAGAATGCTCCAGTTAAGGGCTGCTTTTACTTCTTTTCATCTCACATAATACCAATAAAATGTTTCAGTTAAAAAAAGAAAAATAACATTCATGTAGTATCAGGACGTGAACTAGTGATAATGGAGTTTTTGAAAAAGGATGGACAAGACACCAGAGCCATTGGAAAAGATGCAGACAGGCCAGACACTGGAGACTTCTGAAGGGCAGCAGATGGTAAACACAACATAGCAATTGGAATAGATGTAACTGTGCAATTTTCCACACCAGAGCCTTTGGAAAATATGCGGTCTTACAATCATACAGCCAAACAAAACATTAATTTCCATGAGTCCAAAAGTAGTTCCCAGAGGGAAACCTACTTCCATCTCAGAGTAAATAATACTCAATGCTGCGGCCTGGCTTTCAGCACCAGGCTCAGCCTCCTATGCCTGATATGTTGTACCTGCAACATGGGATAGAAAAGTAACTTTTCTATAGAGTGATTCATTTTATGACACAGAATTAAGCCTTCAGTTGACAGGAGTTGGCCTTTTTACACAATCAGCTTTGATGACTGTAGTCTAGTCTTGTATCCAGTATGCAGGTACCACTTCCCGAAGACTGATTCCATTACTAGGAATGTTGCTTCAGCGCTTCTTGTAGAGACAGGCTTTGAGCTCCAGGCCAGGCAGTTTTCCCTTGGATTTAGGTGGACCTGTCTTGGTGAATTCAAACATGTAGAAGTACTTATTCTCTGTGTCCTGCAAGAAGACAGGGCAGTTTCAGCAACAACCTTAATACAAAATAAAATGCACACAGTAACATAACAAAGAAGGTGTGTTGGATAAAGACAGGAATAGTGACTATCCTTAATACCCCAAACACTCGACCATATAAAGGGAGGAAGACTTGTGGCTCATACGCACACAGCCTAAAAGCATCACCAAAGGACGGGTGTTCAGAGCAATATGCTGTTGATAAGAAAAGTGAGTGGGGTGCATAAGGATCCCAGTGGCATCCCACCATTGACACAGGAGTGCAGTCATATCCCTGTGTGGTTAACATGAACTGGGAGTGAGTGCAGTAGGATCCCTGTGGTGTCCCCTCACTGACACTGAAGTGCAGTTGTGTCTCTCTGCAGTTTACATGAACTGAGTGGGTGCAGTAAGATCCCTATGGAATCCCATCACCGACACTGGAGTTGTAACCTTTGCAGCTCACAAGACATGAGAGTGCTGTGCAATAGGATCCCTATAGGGTCTTCTCTTTCAGACTGGAGTAATAGTATCCTTGTGCCGTTTACATGAACAGAGAGTGGGTGCAGTAAGATCCCTATGACTGTGGTGCAGTTACAGCTCCATGCAGCAGAGATGCAGTTAGAGCCCTAGGATGTCCCATTCAGCGCTAGAGCCATGTGGCACCTTTCAAAGCAATCCGGGTGCTGGCAGAACCTTCATGGTCACTGAGAGCAGGCAGGGTCTTCAGGTGTCTCGTTTCACTAAGCTGATTGTTGCATTAACTCCCCCATGCAGTTATTTAGGTCAAAACTGGGTCTGCGGAGATCTACGTAGAACCCTCTCTAGATTTTAGTTGAAGTCCTGCCTTTGTGTACCAGCACTAAGCAAATGTGGTAGGGTGCCGAGCTCCCCCCTGTATTGTTCCCGGGCATAGGGTGTATTTAGGGTTGTTTTAAAGTGCTCTTTCGGAAAGTAACATGTACTGCTGTCTTCCAGTACCTTGGCTGTGTTCTTAAAGCCCATGTTAGCCAACGCACTAAGAAACACTCGAACATCTCCAAAGCGGCTGGCCACTTCTGCGACCTTGAGAACCCCCCTGTGGATAAAGACAGACACCGAAGTTCATTAGAAGGCCAACAACGATAGTTCATCATTTGTGAAATAGACTGGCAGAGAACAGCAGTGGAGGAACAGACTGGAAGACAGCAGCATCAGAGGAATACAGTGGAAGCAAAAATCATGGCAGGAAGAGATTGGCAGAGGACGCACTGAGGGATATTTTAAGAGAGCAGCACTAGAGTACACTGAGTGAAAAGACCATATAAGAACAGTTTACTCACTCACTGAAGTAGTCGAATCTAAATTAGAACATTGGAGTGTTGAGAGCTCCACTGAAGACCATGGAGTATCTCCGGGCTTCTAAAGGCTGGTAGAAGCCCCGAGCTCCAACATTCCAATGTTTGTCTTCATGTTTCTCCCTTTTTAATTTAGAACATTCAACCATTAAGGGGTGCAATGTTCTAACAGCCTTATAGCCCTTCTGACTCGGACTATACCAGTTATTAAAGGCCCTCTCTCTTGTTATAACTTGAGTTCAGGGCCTTTAATAACCGGTATAGCTCTTGGCAGCGGGCTATAAGTCTCCATTAAAGCCTAAGCACATGCCTACATATACCCACCTGTCCTCCCTCTCCTGCTCAGTCTAACTTGATGATTTGCACAAGAAGACATGACATGAGGATACCGAAGGGAAGTGATAACACGCCAATTACTTACCAGTAATTTTCAGTACTCAGAGTCCTGCTCTCCCGCCACAAGAGACTCATAATAAACATAGACGTTGCCTGACTCTGACTAACATATGTCAGGAAACAAGAGAACATGCCACAGCAATCATGCTTGCGGGATACACCTCAGGGGAGCCCTGGCTGACGCGCCCCAAAGAAGCACTGGGTGATGTGCATCACCGGAGCCCTGGGTAATAAGCATCACCGGAGCCCTGGGTAATGTGGGAAACAACCTTAATAACGAATACCTAACAACGAGTGGGCTTAACAACGACTCCTAAACAACAAACTTTACCTCAACCACGACCTCTTTAACAACTACTGTACCTGAACCACGACCTCCAAAAGAAATGGTAAGTATCAAGAATTAAAAGTTAATAAAAAAAAAAAAGATATATTAATAATATATTTTGGTAAGTGTCAATAATTAAATAGTTAATAAAAAAATTTTAATAATATATTATGTATTTATTAAAATGAATTTTTTAAGTAAATTAGTCTGTTTTAAATTTTGTAAAAAAGTAACAAATATTAGTTTTTTAAATAGATTTGTACATTTCCTTATTTAAATTACGCTGTAGTTATAATAGACTTTGTATAAATTTAACTTGTTAGGCCAGTAGTTGGCACTGTAGGTTTGTTTATCACCGACGCTATTCTGACCTGTGCTCGATGCCACTATTCTCTCTGGTTTTCACAGATAAAAAGGTCACAAAATGATGCCTATACGTTTTTTTTATATGTTTGATTTGAGGCAAATCTTTTTTTAAATAAAAATATGTTCTGGAAAACGTTTTAAAAAAAAAATTATTTTATGTAAGAATTTTTTTTTTTTTTTTTTTAAACGATAAAAATAGTGCATTTTGAGTTATCTTTCTGTTTGTTATGCCGCAATTTTAGTTAGCATTCTAGTCTGACAAAGATGATGGACTAATACATTATAGTTGATTTCCGTCCATTACTGTATCTTTGTAAGTTCGTCCCTATTTTTAAAAAAAGATTATTTGATTGTTAATTTCAAGAATCTTTAGTATAGTTTTCATTAGAAGTGTTGTTTAAATTAATAAAAAAAAAAAATTATGTTACAATCTTGTGTTGTTTTGAACTTAGTGGTACATTCGGGTTATATGGCAATTCATTAATTTTCGTGGTTTAGAAAGTCGTTCAATACGTAGTGGTTTGGCTTTGGTCGTTGTTTAGCCTTCGTGGTTTAGGCACTCGTTGTATAAGTGGTAGTGGTTTAATCATACATCCGGGTAATGTGCATCACCGGAGTCCTGGGTAATGTGCACCACCGGAGCCCTGGGTAATGTTCACCACCGGAGCCCTGGGTAATGTTCACCACCGGAGCCCTGGGTAATGTGCACCACCGGAGCCCTGGGTAATGTGCACCACCGGAGCCCTGGGTAATGTGCACCACCGGAGCCCTGGGTGATGGGCCTCATGAGAGACTTTGCTAAAGTGCTTCTGGTTAGCACTGAGTGATGCACCTGAGAAGAGCATTGAGAGATGTACAGTTCAGGGGTGCAGGGCAGTTCTGGTATGGGAGCAGTGGGAGATGTACTATTCATAGACAAAAGGGTGCGTGCTTTGCGAGCACATTGCGATGCGTGCTGCACAGGGCAATCCTAGATGTGTCAGAGAGACACGCAGGAGGCAGCATAGGGTCATGTGTAGGAGGATTAGGGTGATAGGAGGTGCAGAGTAACGCGCAGGAAGAAGCACATGGTGATGTGCAGAAGGAGGTGCAGGGTGAAGTGCAGAAGGAGACACAGAGTAATGTGTAGGGTGATGTGCAGGAGATACAAGCGACACAATGGCAGCACATCATTGTAGGAAGCTGGCTTTGTATATACTATACCAAAGTGAGGTATAGTGTGCACAGAGTCCAGTGGAACCCCAAAAGTAGGCAGAGGTAAAAGTAGATAGCACCTCACTCTCTATTTGTGGTAGTGTGGTCGAGCAGTAAGGCAGTATCAGAGGACAGTGTTAAGCATTTGTTGTACACACTCAGTCAGCAAATGAATTCACACACTCAAAGACTGTACTTCAGACCAATTGTTTTTGCATAAAAATATTCTTTTAGTTATTTTATTTTCTAGAACCAAGCAAGCCTGGCACAGGTAAGCAATAAATACTTTAAAGTAGCAATGCAGTTTGTAGACAGCTTGAATTGTAATTGCATATGCACTTTGTTTTGACTTACAGTATGGTTGCAGAGAAATGCAATACTTTGTAAATACAGTACATAGACTTGAATGGGCTTTTCAGTAAAATACCAGGCAAGTTACTTTTAGATTACTTTTCTTACACAGAGTAGTATACATAGATACTACTCTGGGACATTTCCTGTAAACAGGCAAGTAAAATCGTTTTTGTTAAACAGTACAATTTTAAAGAATTTCTTTAGGTTTTCAAACTCCACACTCGGTTTTAAGGTAAGTATTTAGTAGTGGGAGTTGAGGTTCTGGGGGTAGGCTCAGTGGTCCCCCAGGGTCTGGGATGCACTCTTGTTACACCCTCAGTGGCACTAGGGCGGCCGGGTGCAGAGTCCCAATGTTATCCAATGGGGGATAGAGGGCCTCCGGTTGGTGGCTGCTGACGGTTGGTTGTGGGAGCAAAGCTCCTGGACTTTAGCTCAGGGCAAATGGGGAAACAAAGTAGCACCAAAGGTGCACCCTCAGCAGCACTAAGGCGGCCGGGTGCAGGGTGCTGTTTCGACGTCGGGCGCCCTGTTGTTTGCAATTGGGAACCTCCGGTTTGCAAAGGCACTGCAGGCTTGGGGACGAAGGTCTTCTGGGTGCGACCACTACTTCGAGAAGTAAGTTGGGGGTTGGTTAGGCACCATTGGTTTGGCCACCCAAGGCCGTGGGGCGTCGGGTGCAGGGGTGCCTTTTGGGGTCGGATCTTCTTACCAGCTCCTGGTCGCGGTTGGGGGGACCTTCCGGATTTAGGCTGCAGGCGTCAGCTGGAGGCTTGAGGCAGGTCAGGGGTCGCCGGATCACAGGTTAGGATCGCCGGGGGGACCTCCTCGTGGTGTTTGCCCACTCTAGCTCCAGCCGTAGACGGCGGGTGCAGAGTGGTGCGGATTCGCGGTGTCCGGATGGAGCCAGAGGTTGCAGATGAACAAATCCGGTGTTCACGGGAGACACAGTCTTTGAAGGCAGGCAGGTCCTCCGGGGTTTTCGAGGTTGCTGGCTGCAGGACACACCGGGATTTCGCAGGAGCAGGTTCGAGGTGATGACAGGCCGGTAGGGCTGGGGCCAAGTCAGTGGGCGTCTTCCTCTGGTTAGCTTCGGCACGGCTGTTCGGTCCTTCTTCTTTTCTTGTTGCAGGTTCTTGTCTGCGGAAGCAAGGTTCAGGGTTGTCCCTAAATACTAGATTTAGGGGCGTTACAGGTAGGTAAAAAGGTTGGGACCAATGGGTCCCTTCCCTGGGGTGAGTACACCCCCTATTATGCCACCCTCCAGTGGGAAGGGGGCCATAAGCCTTTCCCTGGTTGGCTGAGTCCCCCCATCTTCAAGATGGCATGGACTGAGAGTTGTGCTTCACCTCGCCTCCCCCACCTGAGGGGTGGAGTTGGCAGAGGTGGGCACACCTCTCTTCCTCACTTGTTTTTCCCTCCGGTTCGCCCGCCCAAAGTGGGGGTCAAAACCAGTGGGGACCAGTTGCTGAGAGCAGCAAGTGGCCTGGAGAAGCTCACAAAGGTGGCAAGCCTTTGAAGCTTCCCCTTCGGAAACCCTGCCCATCCTGGGGGAGGAGGCTTGGCACCTCGTCCCAGGATGTGCATTGTTTCAGGCCCCAGAGAGCAGCAGGCTCTCGACCCAGGGGTCCAGAAACATGTCTGGTGGTGGCAGCTGAAAGCAGCCACTCAGCCTGGACACTAGTGGTAGGTTAGTTTTCAGGGGGCATCTCCAAGAAGCCCTCTGTGTGCATTTTTCATTAAATCCCACACTGGCTTCAGTGTGGGTTTAATGTGCTGAGAAGTTTGATACCAAACTTCTCATTTTTCATTGTAGCCATTATGGTGCTGCGGAGTTCGTAATGAAACTCCCAGCACCATATACTCTTAATGGCAGCACTGCACTTACAATGTCTAAGAATGGACTTAGACACTGTAGGGGTACAGGGATCATGCACCTGTACCCTCACCACTGGTATACTGCACCCAGCTAGAGGGGTGACTGATCTATGCCAGGGTAGTGGGTTGTAGGCATGGCACACAGAGATGTGTGCCATGTCGACTCTCCACTTTGTTCTGCACCAAAACACGCAGCCTGCAAAGGCAGTGTGTGAGTGTAAAGGTACAGGGCCTCCAAGGGTGGCACAATAAGTGCTGCAGCCCTTAGAGGTCTTCCCTGGTCACAGTGCCCTGGGTACCTGTGGTACCATTTACCAGGGGCTGACCTGTGGCCAGAGATGCCAATTGGGCTTAGGCTTCAATGCAGTTTTAGGGAAAGCACATAGGCCCTGGGCACCTGATTAGCAGGAGCCCAGGGCACACTCAGTCAAAGCACATCAGCAATTCAGCCAAATGTGGGGGCAACCATGCAAAAAGAGGGCACTTTCTCACAATCATGTGCTCCATGCATTGATGGACATCTTCAGCAAATCTTGGACAGCGTTCTGCAAACTGGGATTGAACTGTGAGGCCATTTTTAAGTATAAAATACAAAGTTCTAAATCATACAAATTAAGAACTGGCTCAAATTATCACACCTTCTGTAGCAATATTCACATATCTGTTGGTAGGATTTGCAAAATCTTGCTTTTTGCAGTCCTGGCGTTTTGGTGGTGTTGTAGGCGGTTTCTGTACAAAGTTGCTGCCACTGGATGGCCTGAAAGAATGGACTCCCTGCAGTTTGCCTCTGGGCCTATGCCTCCCTTGACCCCTCCTGTTAGATGCGTTTCCCTTTTAAAGGAAGGACCCGTATACCCCCCATATTCTTCGCAGTCTTGTCTGCCTTCTTCTTTGCCTCAAGGGTTTGGTCTAACCTAAGGCCAAACTGAGGTTTCCTTTAATGGCCATACCCACAATATTTGCCTGCACCGCTGATATGAATCCTGAGATCCACACCCATGCATGCCTTCTTGGGGCTGTACCAGGAGTAAGTTGTCTGCTTTCTGTATCTGCTGACTTCAAGACCGATTTAAGGCAGGATTTGGCTAGGTTATTGCTTTAACAATTGATTTGGACCTCTTCTGGTATTCCTCTGGTAGGTGTGGGATTAAATTCTCTACGTCCTTCCAGTGCAGGTGTGCCTGTCTATTGAGGAGAGCACTGGAGTTGTCAATCTGCCATTGGGTGGTAACTGCTCTGTCCATCTTCCTACCTACTGCCTTCAACCGCTTACTGTCTTGCCCACTGGGGACCCCAAGGATGCAGGTGACGGGATTCATTTTCTTGCTGGGGAAACTGGTAGTCTGCCTCAAGATGTCCCTCAATGTACTTTGTGTCCTGAGAAGATGCTCAATAATTTCTTTCTGTGCGTGGGGTCACTACCTTAGAAGTTGCTAGCTTTGCAGGATCACGCTTGGTAGCAGGGGTAGAAACTGAGCCCCCGTCTACAAGGGAAATCAGTGTTTCCAGTAGGAAACATGTGTCCTTTTCTACCACCAGCTTGACTCCCCAAATGCACCTGCAGCCTTTTCACTTACCATGTGGTATGTAGGAAAGTCAGAGGGTTCGGTTTCTATGGATACATCTCCATCTCTTTTAGTGGAGAATCTGCATTGACATGTTCCCTGTGTCTCTTCCTCGAATGTGTGCTAACCAATTTTTCGGAATCAGGTTGCATGAAAAGGTATTCTTTTCCCCCACATCTCCATGTCCTGTTCTGCTTCCTGTTGTGTTTGCATTGGTGCCTGTGTCTCGAGTTCCTGCCTCGGCTTCTTGACTCTCAAAGGCTTAGGGTCTTCTTGGTGAGACATATGGCCTGATGTATCATAGGGGTTCCTCATAAGGTCCATTCTTTGCAAGCTTTCTTTTACTTCATCAAGTTCTTGATTTCTACATCCACTGTCCTCTTCTTCCGCTCAACGTTGACAATGTCAGAGGTTTTCCTGTCCCCATGGGAGTTTTCCTTCGAGTGCACTTGTCCCTCTACCCCCCTTTGCGCTTAATCGCTCTCAGAAATCAACAAAACGCCCTTCTGCAAATCCTTACCAGTGCCCTTATCTTGCTCAATAGAATGGGAAGACTCTTAACGCCTGTGACTGCAGGATTTTTCAGCATCAAGGGCTTATTCTTATGTGACTCTGTGTATTCACTCAAAGACTTATGCTTCGGCATCTTAGGTAGTGGCCTGGATGCCTTCTCCTTCTATGGATCAAAGTGCTTTTGATATAGAGCAGTGTAGACTTAGGATCTTGTCTATTTCTAATGATCCCTGACCTGCAGTGAGGTCTGAGTCTCTGTATCCCCTGTGCCTACTATGTCACAACCGCAGAGCACCCCTTCTCTGCTTTTCAAACTGCGAGTGCCAAGCCATATATGGCAGCCACCCAGTGTGCTTGAAGTTTCTTGTCCCTATGGACTAAATTATGGGGCTTAAACAATGGACACGCAAAACAATCCTCTGACATATGGTTTTCTGGGAGGCCGAACATGCATACTGGGTGATTGCTGTTTAGGGCGAACTTCCGATGGTAGTTCGGAGCAAAAGTTATAGAACTTGCTCAGCGTCCAAAAGGGTGTTGATGAAAGTCATGGATCCCATGTTGACTACCATTCTCTGGCTACATTAAGTCCGCCCTACCCCCGACAAAAAGCCAGAAACCTTGATCCAGTACAGAGCATCCATCTCGGCCAAACTCTTGACTGCTTTGTATTTCTCTTGACTTTAACAAGTTCTTCAGGAGCTGCCTCAATGCACCTCCACAACCAAGGCAGAAAAAATGAATCTAAGATTGTGGGTACGCAGAGGGGTACATCAGACTAGTACTCCATGCATGCCCACTCACAATACAAAGTTTTAACCCATGCACGCCGCCAGAGCCTCTGGGGAGGGTGGAGGAAATGCAGGAGGAATGTGATTAAGGAGGGTGGAAGGGAGGGAAAACTAAATGGTGCTAATGTAAGGAGTGTCGAAAATGTAAAACTTGTAATTTGGTGCAGTATTAGAATGCTCATATGTGTATCATGGTAACTGCGTGTTGTTGTTGAAATAAAAAGATCACAATACAAAGTTTTGAAACAAAAAAAATTTCTGAGGATAACCACTAGAAGACAGAATTGTGTAAAGCATGTGAATCTAGAATGGATTTCAAGCTGCAAAAATAAACATACATTTCCTCTTCACCCTGAACAAAAAGTGTCTTGTGTAACATTTGTATGTTTTCAATCACCATGCTCCGTTGAACTATTTCCTAGGCAGCATTTACTTTACACTCCAGAAACCAAGGAATCCATGAAATATTATTTACACTGTTATACAGCGCAGCAAGATAGAGAGGTATCAGTGCTTTTTACATCCAATGAACAATTCAAAGAGTCTCTCTTCCAATGAAAAGGACGCTAAATATGGATAGATAAGTAGTCCCAAGTTTCGAGACATCTAGATATTATACATTCTAAAGAACAAACAGAACATCATTTGGTTAGTGAAAGAGCAGTGAGGATAGAGCTAAAACTGAAGTAATACTAGACGATTAGTAGAGTGGAGAACATGTTAAAAACAGGTGGAGTTACAGATGCAGTGAGTAGATGGGGCTACGAGTCACACGATAGATGATCAGGAATAGGAAAAGTTAGGAGAGCAAGAAGAGTTACAAGTGGGGTGTAAAGTTGGGTTGTATTTGTTTTTTTATTTAGGTAAACAAAGTCACTATATTATGATATATTGTTGTAATGTATTGTGTGAAATTTAAGATATTAAGAAGATTGCTAAACCATGCGACTTGAGGCAATGCAGTCCCCGACTATAGTAAAAAATAAAAAAAAAGCAAAAATCCAATCTTTAGTGTGATGCTGCAGCTCAAACAATCACAAGGTCAGCAATTCCACTAAACATATCACAGCCCATATTAGCTTGACTAGATTTCAGAACATGATTGATTGTTCTGTCCTCTTTTTCCTATGGAACAAGGATATTGTTTGCTCAGACCCTCTTTTTCCCCAAATCACAACAGAGAAGGACTTAAGAGTAGAATTTAGCTACTGCTAACTTTGGAAAGTTGATAAGAAGTTCCAGCCATTTAGAGATTAAAGGTCATGTGCAGCAAAATGTCCTAGGTTAGCCCCATATGAATTGAGACAAATGACGCTTAAGATTTTGGAAGGCTTTTCCGATTCACCATCTGGAAGGGGACTTAAACAGAGTGGTTGGTTCAGTTGGATCACCATTGACGGCTCCTCCAAATCTGAAGGGAAACAAGAATCAGCACAGATTGTATTTCATTTTCATGACCAGTTTCTCAAGCGGACTTGCAACTCTCTCAACTGTAGGCTGCCTTAGGGACGATTTGCACACAGGGTGTCATGCAACCTATTGTATATAAAACCACCATGTGATGACTGACTGACATCAAGAGTGACTAGCCTCCCATAGAGTAAGCAAACACTTTTTTTATTTTTTATTGAATTTTTACAAATAGTATACAGTATGTTGGCACAGTAGTATACAGCGTGATTAAGCAATTGTTGCAACGTTGGTCACATATACATGACAGTGGTGAATATATGGAGATTATATCATAAAAGGCATTACAACAATGAATATAGAGACAATCTAAACACATTATTCCGGTATTTCAGTAGGCGCACAGTGTTCCACAGATCTCAGGTATTGTAACAGTGGTTCCCATATGTCACGGGGTCTAGAGGTGGATGGTAGATCCTCCGCATAAAGTACTAGGTTGTCACGGCAATAGGCCAAGTCTTTGAGCCAGAGGGCACTTTGGGGTTTAACTGTACTGTCCCAGGAAAGTGCCACTCGCCGTTTTACAAGAAGCAAAGCCACTTTCACAAACTTTCCCACTACTCCCTTCAGAAACGGCACCAAGCCCAGAAGACAAATGTGTGGGGTGCATTGTACGGTCACATTGACCATTCTGGACAGTTTACTCGTTACCTCAGCCCAAAACTCGGCAACCCCCGGCATGCCCAGGCTAAGTGCCAAAAATCAGCTCCCGTACCCCGGCATCTTTTACACATGTCGGCGTCTCGCAGTCCATACTGAAATAATCTTTGAGGGGTGTGATAGGTCTGATGCAGGTATTTAAAATGAATGATACGGAGATTCCCGTTGGAGGTCAAGTCTCCTGTCAGTTGGCAACAATATTCCCAGTCCGACTGTGTAATCTGGGGAGATAGATACGTATTCCATTTCTCCAGGCTTCTGCTAGGGGGAGGGGGGGGCAAGTCTTTCGGCTCGGGCACTTTGATATAGTTTAGTGATGAGTTTGTGACGGGTAAGGAATAGTGTATGCAGCGTCTGTAATGTAGGTGGTTCTGCCGGGAATGTAGAAAAATGGGCCTGTAGCGCTTTTTTGAGCCTATGAAGAGCGAAAAGAAATAGAGGGGTTTTGTTCTGTATGTAGTCGAGGTCGGCGTCTGAGAGGAAGGTGCCATTCACGTATAAGTCACGCATGTGGGTAATCCCAGCTAGTTTTAGTGTGTGTAATGTCCCTTTGTCATGTGTGACCGAAAGGGACATGTGATAAGCAATTGGCAGCAATGGTGAGTATAATGGAAGTTTCCCAGCTAAGCGGCCTATCGTGTGCCATGCTGTTACGGTAGTGTCGATGGTATTAATTTCAGTGCGGGGTGTATGTCTGTGGTTGTGAGATAGTATAGAACGCAGAGGTATGGGATGTGCATCTCCGTCTTCAACCGCAACGTGGGGTATAAAGTCATGCATACCAATTCAATAATGTGCGTAGTGGGCATGCGCGCATAAATAATATAAATACAGATCAGGCACGCTAAAACCGCCCTCTTTATAACTTGGGGTAAGTGTGTTCCAGTTGACCCGGGCTTGTTTGCCCCCCCAGATCAGTCGAAGAAGCAAGGAGCGCAAGGTTTGAAAATAGTGCTGGGTGAGTGTGATTGGTATATTACAAAACCGGTATAAAAATTTGGGCAGTACGACCATCTTTACGAGGGCTATACGGTCGGCTATGGATAACGGAAGCTTAACCCATCTGGTAACCTGTTGTTCTAGGACCGTGTATGCCACGCCATAGTTTTCTCGAATAACTATTTCCGGGTCGCGGTGTACCCACACTCCCAAATATTTCACGGGGTCAGTAGCCCACAAGAGCGGGAATTTCAGATCGTGAGGCTGAGTGCATGCAGTCAGCGGCACCACTACCGATTTGGCCCAATTAATTAGTAGGCCGGAGAAACGACCAAATCGAATATATTCCCGTAAAATGGCCGTCAGATATGTTTGCGGCTCTCGGATGAAAAGCAACATATCATCTGCATATATGGAGATGTGGACTGGGCGATGAACAAATCGAAGGGCCGAAGCTCGATGGCGTTGTCGAATGATACAGGCCAGTGGTTCAAGCGTTAGCGCGAATAGAAGTGGGGAGAGAGGGCAACCTTGTCTCGTGCCTCTGGTGATTTTGATGGGGTCTGAAGTGTAACCCTCCACACGAATTCGGGCTACGGGGTCAGTGTATAGAAAACGTATCCACCCGATAAATAGCGGTGGAAACCCCATGCGCCTCAGAATGTGGAATAAATATCCCCATTCAATCGAGTCAAAGGCTTTGGCTGCATCAAGCATCACCGCCGCCGCCTGCAGATCAGGGTCAAGTATGTGAAACATGGCGAAAATCGTACGCAGATTATGAGAGGTGGATCTGGTAGGAATAAAACCTGACTGATCTGGAAGAACGAGTAGAGGCATAAGGGGTTGCAGTCTCGTTGCTAATATTTTGGCCAGAATTTTTACGTCAGTGTTTATAAGTGATAGTGGCCTGTATGAGTCACAACGGGACTGTGGCTTGTCTTTTTTAAGTAGGGTGATGAGGGCCTCCCGCAAGGTAGGGGGCAGTACACCAGAGTCGTAGGCCTCGGCATACATTTCCAAGATGTATGGCGCGAGTTCCGCGGCGTACTCCTTGTAGAATTCGCCGGGGAATCCGTCGGGTCCCGGAGCTTTTTTATTGGGGAGTGTCTTGATGGCCGGCCGCCCGCACCTCCTCCTCTGTAATCGGATGACTAAGGAAGTCCCGCTGGCTGTTCGTGAGCCACGCAAGGGCCACGTCCAAGAGGTACTCATCTAGCTCATGAGGATCCGCCTCCCCCTGTGACGTGTACAATGTAGCGTATGTGCGGCGAAATTGTGCAGCAATGTCTAGGGTGGTGTAATGATCGTGTTCATCATCATCTGTTATTTTGGTAATGGTATGGTTACGTGTGCGCAGTGTGATCTTTGAAGCTAGATGACGTCCTGGGCGTCCTCCTTCACCGTATGCGCGGGCCATGTAACGTCTGTGTATATAGCGCGTTTCTTCCTCAGCAAGGGTATTATATTCGATTACAGATTCTTTAATAGAAGCAAGAAGCAGGGCAGATGGAGAATGTTCATACTCCCTCTCAAGTTTGTGCAGCGTAGTCTCTATCCTGGTTAGCCGTCCGCGCAAATCACGCAGGATGCCAGCCGTTGTGCTGATACAAGTGCCACGAATGGTGGCCTTGAACGCCTCCCACGGGGTCATGACACTATCTACCGAGCCGTTATTTGTGTTAAAGTAGTGTACAATTGCTTCTCGGATGGTTGCGTTATATAGTGGGTCAAGTAGTGCCTCAGGATGGAAGCGCCACATAAAGGAGTGGGGCACAGCCCTCGGGATCTGCAGGGTGAGGAGCACCGGGTTGTGGTCCGACAGGGTGCGGGGTAAGCTATGTATTTCTGCCACCCAGCCTCCCGCATGCTCGCTAAGTAACCAATAATCAAGGAGGGACCAGCTGTTATGCGCCGTGGAAACGTGTGTACCCTGCAGGGTGTGGGTGTTGCGATGTCGCCAGATGTCCAGTAGGCCCAGCTCCGCCATTCCCTCCCGAATCACCGCGGCAGCCCTAGGGGATTGGCCGTCTCGTGCACTCGACTTGTCTTTAGTGGGGTCGAGGTGCGTATTTAAATCTCCACCCCATAGTATTACAGCATCAGGCCAGTCTCGTAGAGTGGAAAGTATATGTTCTTAAAGGTCCGGGTCGTCGATATTGGGCCCGTACGTGTTGACTATAGTGAGGAGTCTGCCTTCTAACTTGCCATGTACTATGGCATATCGCCCATCAGTGTCTACACACGTGTGAATCATGGTGAAGGAGAGACTTCGCTTAATGAGCGTGAGCACCCCACGGGAGTAAGAAGAGTAGGAGGAGGCCAGTCGGTAACCGGCCCAGCGCCCCCCAATGTGTGCATCTGTTTGCTTGGTTAAGTGTGTTTCCTGGTTGAGGGCAATTTGGATTTCGTGGCGATCGAGATATGCTAGGACTGGACGGACCTTTTTGTGTGAATTTAGTCCCCGGACATTCCAAGTGAGGCAGGTTATTACTGCGCTGTCATTATGATGGATTCAGGTGGAACATATATATAACATGGGATTTTGTGAGTGCCTGAAAGAAATGCATATAATCCATAATCACCAACATAGTACATGTTATGCAAAAACAGTACCATCCCCCCCCTCCCGCCAAAACCCCCCACCCACTTTGGCATCCCCAACTCGCCAAAGCCAACCCAAACAACCCATAACAGTTCTTGAGTGCATAAACCAGATTGGGGAACACCCATGTGGGGGACACTGGGGCACACATCCCCTCCCAGTTCTACGGGAGGTGGTCGAGCCAGAAAGTTTGTATAGTCCTGCCTGCGCAGCTAAAATGCAAGAAACCCAAATAAGGTCACCTCGGTGACTGAGAGATACTGATACAGTGTTAGGGCATAAGTAATGGTCTGAACATCAAAGGATAATCCTTCAGTTTGTCTCATTCAAACGTAATACATAACGGCATGGGCAGTCTCGAACACAGTGTAAACTAGAATGAAAAATGTAAAATCTTAGCTGAACTCTGCAAGCGTCCCGGAAAGATCTGCATCACGACTGTCCCGATCATCCGCCATCTGATGTAGGGTGGGGAACCAGTCGGAGTGCGGCGGAGAGCAGGCGATAGGAAGAGTCCAACCGTCCATGTCTCTCAGCGATGTCATTTATCCGCCGCACCGGCCCCTCCGCAATCGTCTTCGGCTGGGCCGGGAGAGTCTTGACTGCGACGTTTGAGGGTTTTAGCAAAGTCCATCGCCGACTTAGGGGTGGTGAAAATCCTCGGTTTTCCATTAACCTCGATGCGCAGTTGTGCTGGGTATAGCATCGCATAGGGGATTTGTTCCAAAATAAGGAGCTTCTTCACAGACTGGTATTCTCGTCGTGCTTCCTGGACAGCAGCTGTGAAATCAGGATAAAATGCGAGGGTATTACCCTCGTGTGTGATGGTGCCTTTTTCTCGCGCTAGCCGAAGGATGGTGTTTCAGTCTCTATAGTTGAGCAAGCGCGCGATCATGGGACGCGGCGGTGTTCCTGGAGGTGGACGGGCGGCAAGAGATCTATGGGCCCTTTCGACTATTAGGACGGGAGACATGTTTTCCGCACCAAAGATTGTTTGGAGGAGTCGTTCCATGTAAGTTTCCAGTCGTCCGGTGTTTGTAGATTCTGGCAGGCCCGTGACGCGGATGTTGTTGCGCCGGGACCTAGCCTCCAGATCCTCATTGCGAGCTTGAATCACCGCCAGCACCTTTTCCATCGAGGCCGTCTTTGTTGTAACCTGCTGTAAACCATCCTCTGCTGTAGAAATACGACTTTCCGCCTCTCCCAGTATCATGGCGTGTTTATCCAGCTTTGTGGACATATGGTCCATACGCAGGTTGAGATGGTCGATCTTCCCATCTATTGATTGCAGACTGGCCTGCACCGAGAGCAGGGTTTTATCTATATTGGACAGTTGGTCAGTGGGCGCGTCCGCCTCGGAGTCGGAGGCAGCATTCCGAGTCGTCTTGCCGCCGCGTCGCGCTTCGAAAGTGAGACGTGGTTGATTCCGATCTGGCTTCCCCATTTTGGAACGCTGAGTCAGAGGCCGTCACTCTGTGGGCAGCAGTGCAGGTCAGCCGTACAAGTGGCCTGGAATAGAAATTGGACTCAGTCGCACCTGGCAGAATCCGTTCCCAGTGATGATGTTGCTTTACGCGTGAATCAGGGTGAAGCGTGCCCCGTTCCGGCAGGCAGCAGGGCCAAGGAGGGCTGTACAGCGAAAGGGTCAACTATATGGGCTGTCTTGCCACTGAGCACAGATTGAAGTGGTGGGATACTGCTAAAAGTCCAAGCAGCTAGACGAAATCTCCCGTACAGGCACTGCGTGTTGCCGGACGAGTACTGGTCTCTGCGGTTCTTAGGCAGCGCCCCCAGGCTGGTACAAGGTGAGCTGTGACAATGCTGGGCCTGCAGCGGTCTTAATCCAGTGCTGTGCTCGCAGGGGCATATATGAGAGATGTGAAATGCTGCCAGGCAGGGCCCGGAAGATTGAAGATTGGACGCCCGCGGAGGTAGATAGGCCGTCCCCGAGGTGGGTCACTGCCGGCGCGGAGGCGTCCCGCCACACCCGCCGGCTAGGGCAGCGCTGGTTATCCAAACCGCAGTCGGGCAGCTGGTCGCGCCGGGGCCAGGCAACAATCGGTGTAGAAGCTGGGGCCAGTGTTTGGTCAATGGACGGCGAAGTGATTAGTCCCAACGCGGGATGCAGCCCGATGGGAGCGCGGAGCTGCTGTCACCGCGCCGCAGCATACATTCAATGGAGCCGTCCTGCTCTGAAGTAGGGCGATATGCATGATGAGAATGCGCACCACTGAGGCTCCCCAGCAGGCCCCCCAGGCCTCTCCAATGCTCGCTGGTGTCTCCTGCAAGTATCGGGCCTACCGCGGGCCCGCCGCGTCGGAAAAGCAGCGCGTTTAAAATGCAGCGTACCTTAGTTCATAGAGGCCGTGTGGGAGTAATGAAGGCCGCAGAGGGTTTTCGGGCCGGCGCCAGCTGCACCAGCTCACCGAGCGACCACCAATCGCCGCCCAGGTCCACCACGCCGATTAGGCCACGCAGGGTCGGATCCACGTACTTCGCCCCGTGCTGCAGCGTTATCACAGTGAGTCTCAATCTGGGTCCGGGCTCCCGCCCTGTATGCCAATCGCAGAGGGATCACACACGCCGCACCGTCCAGCGTCGTTCTTCCAGCAGGGCGCAGCCCGCCAACGCGGCGACACAGGCCCGGAAGCTCGCCCGCGGCAACCGCCGCCGAGGCCGCCTGTGCAGCAAATCTTTCTCGAGCGCCAAGTGCCCACGAACCTCCGACACTCGGATCGCTGAGTTGGAGGTCGTTATTGTCGGCAGGACTGCAGATTTTTAATGTATAATTGGCTCGACCGACGGAGCTGCTCTAGTGAGCTGCCATCTTGTCGTGCGCCCTCTAGCGCCCCCGAGTAAGCAAACACTTTGGACCACAAAGGTTATCCCGACCAAGGTATCAATCATAGCCTGATGAACTGAGGGAAGTGAAAAGGTATGAGGGCGGTCTTGGCCTGGTTTATGGAGGTGCCCAGATTTAACTGCAGTACTGTTGCAAATCCCAGATCAACTCAGCTCCCCAGGAAGAGGGAATTCTAAAATCAGTCAGGCGTCTTAGTAAAGGAGATGTGGATGAGGTCTGATCTCAAATGAGCGGTCTCCATTTCAGTACAGACACGTATTGAGTTCTAGAGCCCTTTGTAATGAGAAAGTCCTTCAAGACCCAAGCCTGATAATTACCTGTCGCAATGCCAGATCAGGATGAGAAACAAATCCTGTACATCTATGATTGAAGGAAATGCATGACCCTAGTGCAACCATGTTGAACCTCTCGGTTGGAAAATGGCATTCCAGGATTGAAGGGTGGGTTCTCATCCCTGGTGAAGAATCAGGAGTAAAACTAGAGACAGAGCTAATTCTGAGCCCCAGAAACATCAGCATGTCAACAAGGTACTACTTAGAGATGGGAGAATGCTAAAGGGAGCAGCAGGTGAGTGATGTGGGCATATCATAAAGTGTCACTGAATGAGTAAGAGGGTAACTGGCGCTTTATCTCCAGTGCAGGAGATGAGACAGTAGTTTGGGGCCCACACAGATGGCAGCATCTAAAGATGCCCTGAATTTGTTGTCTGGGTATCCGCCCACCATCACAATACCCTTTTCTCAGCTAGGCTAAACAATGCACATCTTATTGCGCCATGGTATAGGGCCTTTCTTAAAATATCTATGCATTAAGAAATTGTCCCAAACTATCCAGCTGGATTGGCTTTAGGCCACTATCCGTGGTGTCTAGTGAGCAAGGGGAGGGTACATGTTGGCAGCCATGGTGCTGCAAAACAACCCATCATCAGTGAACTCTAGATTCTCACCAGAATCCTTGCTTTCAGGCCACAGTGCCAAGGGCAAGGCCAGTGGAGGCCTTACAGGCACCTCAAATTTTACCTCAATGATCTCAGTTTATGGAGCAGCAAAAGCAGAATGCCCAAAGCTACAGGATCCTGCAATGAAATCATTTTTTTTAAAAAACCCTTCAGTAGCATGTAAAATAATCATCTAATTAGCACATTTGTCTATTTTGATAACATTGCTATCTATAGTTAGTATATTTTACTGTAATTTCATTTTAGTTTGTGTTTAGCAAGCTTCGCACCTTAAAAACCTATTGAAATTCACAACTATTTATACTCGCAAACATTAATCAGCAGTTTCTTACTAAATCAAACCTTTCCTATTTACAAATACATACATGTACTTCCAAATTGTAAAGGAGATATTCTATGTAGAGGGGAGGGAGTATCACAGGGTAGATGGACCCCCCTCAGCCACACGTCCATTAAAAAATATGAAAACTTTTATTTGATGAAGGAGCGACAGCTCTCTTAGAAGGTACTGCGCCAGATTTATAAAGAAAGAAAATATGCAGTTTCATTCGAGTTAAGGTTAACCTTGTATAATTAACTAGGTAGAAGTTACGTCCTGTCAGCGTTACATGGTTATGGTCTGCAGTACAAACCAAGGGATATGCCATTTTTAATGCATTTATCTTGACTTCCATATTGCATGCACATGGTTTCAGTTTCATTAACAAGTTACAGAATACTTTTCTAAAGTAGAATGTCAAATGTTTAAATATACACAACATTGTTAATTTTTCAGTTTTAGAGTGGTTCTAGCACAAAGCTAAAAATACAGTAGATATTTAGTACTACAAGTTTGATGACTGTGCCTAGTCACCTTTAGGGAGTAAAGTGAACTATAGAATCCTCACCCTTGTTTTAGGATCCGGTTAGCTTCACCAAAAAAGTCTTGCAAGTTGGTGCCCATAAGTGCCAGGCAGAAGACAGCAATATCCACAGACTCGTCTGCAAGAGGGACCTGGAACAGAGACAACAGAAGCTACTGTGAGGGACGGGGCCAAATCAGAGGCAATGGAAGCAGAGGAGTAAGAGGGGCGGGGAAAAAAAAGAGACAAAAGAGTAAGGTACTCAGATCAGAGGCAATTTAAAGAAGGAGCGAGGGAGGAGGGGACTGGAGCAGATACAATGGAAACATGTGAGTGAGGGGTGTGGCTTAGACCAGAGATCGTGGAAAAAGAGCAGTGAGGAAGGAGGGAGCAGGAACAGAAACAATGGAAGTAGTTAGAAGTAGTGGTGGGCGGAACACTTTGCTACGCAGCTATTACAGAGTTTTTTTTTTTTACCAAACTTTGCGTTCCAAGCGGAGTGTGAAGCAGCAAAACTCTGCAAGCTCCGCACGCTGAGCGGAGTTTGCCGCCCACCCCTAGAATAAGGGCAGGGCCAGAGCAGAGGCAATGGAAGCAGAGGAGGAGGACATGAAAAAGGCACCAGTAACAGGTGTAAACAAGAACCGAGACAATGGAATGGTATGAGGACGGGGCTCAAATGGGACATAACTGGAAGAGAGAGGGGTCTATGAGAGACTGGAGAAAGCGGGGAGGTTGTACGGCACAGATCTAGAAAAAGACAAAAAAAAATAATGAATAATCTAGGAGCTGCTGATCAGTTCCTAATGAAACTAGGGTGACCAACCGTCCGTAAATTTCACGGACCGTCCGTAATTAGGACCTCACGTCCGTTGTCCGTGAGGATCCCTTTTATGGAACCCTTTTGTCCGTGATTTTGGGCCTTGCAGGGAGCAGAACTGTTCCCCTGCGACAGGCCTCAGCTCTCAGATGGGGCTGCCTCGCACTCCTCCTCAGAGCACAAGAGCAGACCCACCCGCCCATTGTCATTCTGTATGCTGGCTGATTGCCACATACAGAATGACAAAGGGCCAGTTTATGGATTGGTGAAGTGAGGGGGTTGGGTGACATGAACAGATCGGTTGCCTTGGGAGGTAGAGCACGTGCAGTATGTTTTTTTTTTTTTAACCATAGTTCTGGAATATGGGGCCAGGGTACATCACGGAAGCAGGAATCAGAGGGCTGGGATAAAAGCAGAGTTTTTTTTTTTTAACATACATACAGGTTACTCTCTTTCTAATAATGGTATTCTCTTCTGTGACGTCGTCACAGCACTCGCATGAGCACTTACTCGTAATAGAGGACCCTTACGTCATAAAGAATCAAGAAATAAAACTTTTAGAAACTAGAGACATAAATGCATGGCACTATATAATACAAAACTAACCCAGTTTCTGGAGAAGGTACTGAGCCCTCTAAAACGGAGACAATTAATTATAGTAACCCTTCTGTTAGGAAATACTACTATCCTGGTGTTACACATGACCCGCATGCTTTAGAAAACGTCTTATTAGAAGACATGAGAATTATGGCAAGTTTAAAAATGGGAAGAAGGCGCCTGGCCGCACTTCCTGCTATGTGATGGTTTCTTGTCACATTTATAATGATGGATCTCGGTACTGTCAATGATTCTAAGTGCCTTAATTAAAGCAGGCATTGTTCACAGTCCTTAAGGTAGGGGTGCAATCATTAAAATGGTATATTAAAACAAGCACTGTCAAGTTAAATTGCTCCTTCTAAGATTGGCAAGTTTGTGTAGTTCTGACTTTGGGATGCATCAACAGTTGGATGGATGAGTGCATGGATAATTAATGAGTACATCTTTGAAAGAGTCATGAATGAATAACTGAGTGAATGGCAGGGGCGTAACGCAGACCCTTGCAGCCTCTGCGGAGCAGGGGGGAATCGGGACCCCAAACCTCTCATGGGTAGGGTGACCAACTGTCAAATTTCACGGACCATCCGAACTTTGGACCTCCCGTCTGTTGTCCGTGAGGATCCCTTTTACGGACGTCTTTTGTCCGTAATTTTGGGCATTGCAAGTCTATCTGAGCAGATCTTCCTGACCACTTCTCTCACCAAACATGCCTGCTCAGGACCATGAGCTTTAAGCATCAGACTGGACAACCCAGTGCAGTAACCATATAAATAGATTATCATATGAAATGCCACAATAAGACCTGCACAGTTGCTCAAAGCTGCACACATACCGAAAAACGATTGTCTTAACCTAATATAAAACTTATCTAGACTTGTACTTAAGTGGTTGTCTATTTCCTTACTTTTATACTATCGCGCAACTTCCTCTGATGTGTCTGTAAAACGTATCTTCTGTCCCGAAGTTTTGTCCTGAATTTTTACACCTACCGCCCTGAATTTGCACCAATGCCAGTTGGTCACCCTAAATGAAACTCTGGATATTGTGCTGACGCAACTTCATAGCAACTTCTACTATTGGGGGGAGTGAGAGCCAACCTTCCTTTGCATTGATATGTAAATGTTTTAATCTAATACGTGACTTTTTTAGTCCAAAAAAAAACTGCTGATCCTGCTTTCTATGTTGATCAAATATATGGCTTAATGGCACGCTAACTAAAACATGACAAACATTAAACCCCTTGCTTTCTCAAGCTCCCTTACAAACCAAACACGTCAGATATAAAATTGCATAGATACACTTAAACAAAAAAAAGGGCTTTTAAAAAAAACATCCAATGCTCCTTTACTACACTTGGAGGCACATTTAGATAATGTTGTAATATAGGCTTCCCAATAGAAGATAGGTCCCCAGCAGTATGGGAAAGAGTAGATAAAGGACCTATTAAGCACTTACTGCTATTAGATAAAATTATGGAACAATGCTATTAGAAAAAATGTACTCAACGATGACCCAAATAATTGTTTTCATATTGTCAAACTGTCCGTTTTCTGCACCCTTTTTCTATGAAAGAGATAACAGAATGTGTCGAACCTACTCACAAATTCTTTTCAAACATGAGAACGTTTTCTGGGATTGGCCAATGGCACACATTTTTTAAATCTGTTAACACTTCATTATGCCAAAACATGTGCCAGAATGGACTACGCAAAATCGGACTGGCTATTTCACAATCCACCCGGTTAAGAACCTACAAGTTCACTTTTTCCTGTTTCTGTGGCGCCAACTTGAGACACATGCAATTTCACTCAAATTGGATGTTGTATTACACACCAGTACTGTTACATAAATTGAATAATACAATCTCTAGTAAGTGATCAAGTACTGCAATGATATCACTGAACATTGGTTACATATGATATGGGTATGCCCAAGGTTAGAAATGTATAGGAAGGCTATCTTTAGATTTACTTCTGAGGTTTTGTCGGTTCTGGTTAAACTTAACTGAGAGACCAGTATGTTGCAGAGTACAATACATGTGAGCGGTTGTGAAAAAAGTCATTCTAAATTATTTGCTATTGCCATGTTAAATGTCTGCTCTATAAGAATACAAAGGTGGAAAGAGGTATTGCGCCCGTTTTCATACATTCTAAGCAACAAATGATTTGAATACGTAAACTCAAGTACTGTTATGCTTTAAGAAAAATAACTAGACTGATACACACCTACCAGTACACTCCCCTACCAGTACACTTCCACCAAATCATGTAAAGACACTGCATACCTTGGCCATGTCACACACCGTCACATGTTCGTTCAGAGCCACCAGATCAAAGGAGTGCACCGTGTTTCTAACACTGCGAGCAATCTTGCAATCTCCACACCCGAAATCTGCCACCACCAATGACGCCGGCCTGAAAAGAGAAAATAATTTTAGTAAGGGTATCCAAAAAGACACAATAAGTCACAGTGAGCAAGCTCAGCTCTGACCAGAAGCAACATCACAGGTGTCACTTTTTGGGAAAACACTAGAAACGAAACTCTAGTACAGTCCTCAGAACCAACAAAAATAAGAGTACAAGATTTCTTGCAGTCCTAGCGCAGCACAACCCAACCAAATAAAGCCTTCTGCCTCTAGAACCCTGCAAAGTGAACTCAAAAGTACCAAAGACTAAGAAATGCTGAGACCTCGGATACTGGCTGCACTCATGGTTCTCTTGCGAAGCTTCACACACAGTGGGGAAACAAAACCCAAATTTTTACACCCATACTGCTTATCTTCCAAACATTATCTCCGCAAACACCAAGGTAGGAGCACAGCACAGATGCCATCAGTCTGCAACATTGTGTTGTGAAGTCATCTCCAAGGCAGGATTCAGAGGGGGGGGGGGGCAGGAGTTCTACACACTCAATATCCATACATGGCAAGACTACAAACACTGGGAGCTCAACTTTCTTCAGATTCTCTCTGCCAGGGCCAAAAGGCATGCGTGAGCCCCAAAAGAGTTACAAGGAACTTACTAATCGAAACTGTTACAGCCATAAAGCACCTTTCCATTTACAGCAACAAAAGCCTTCTGGCCAGCTCTGCTTCTAAAGATATGCTCTCTTCCTCACAACCATATGCCTCTGACGTCTCCTATCCTTTTACATCTCCCGAGCCATATTTTTGCTTTGCCACAATAGTTTTATTGGTCTGGGGCGAATTTTCTTTTTTTTCTTTTTTTTTACTTTTACTTACTGCACTGCTTTTGCCAATGCTTGTCATTTGGACACCCTGCCTCAATCCCACTTCCTCTGACAATTTCTTTGGCATCAAAGGGTGCATTGGCATCTGCAACCTTAGCTACATGCCGTCTCTGTCTAGAGCACAAAGTATTCTAATATTACCCTCCCCTAATTGACTGGTAACCCCCAGCTCAACAACAAACATCTTCTAGGGACATTATATTAGAGCAGCACATGGACTACCTTTTGCCTTCATTCCCTTCACATGTTTTCTAGTTAGCATCTACAACTGCTCATTGTACAGAATCTGTACTACTCACATCAAAGAATATAATCTAGCGACAAGGACAATTGTGCAGCTGATTGGAAACACTTCCCAACACGAACATGTGATTTCGCTGCATATGTATATTAACAATAAGATCAGAAGACACTGACTTTAAACTAAAGACAGGCAAAATAGAAGAAAAAAAAAAAACACGAATAGAAGCCTTTAGCACTGCATTAAAAGGAGGAGCTGCAACTAGGTTCCCTAAGATTCAGGAAGAAGCTGAAAATAAAATGTACAAAGGAATTGCTTAACCTCCAACAGGTCACTTAACTATGGGATTATTTTGGGTTACAAAGCAGCATATTCAGGGTTACTCCATTCCTCACTAACACTACTGATCAAGCCCTGCCTTGGCACCTACCGATTCCGGAGATATTTGATGATAAGATCAACTGGATTCTCAGGCCACCGCTCCACTTGGGTGCGGAACCCATGGTGGTAAACTTCAAAGGCTGCCGGGTCCTGCTGGAACAGGGCCTGGGCATCGCTGCTGCTGGATGTGTAGAGCTGCTGGTTAATATAACGGAAGCGTGCTGACTTGAGGCGCTCTTCCATCTTTAATCGCAGTGCTGCTGACCGATCTGCAGCTGCGGGCAGGTTTGGCAACGATGTATCTACTTCTTCTGCGTGTTCTCCTTCTGCGGTCTCTGGAGCACTGCCCGCATCACCTTTGACTGCTGAAAGGGTCTTTTTGGATTGCTTCTGCAGGATCACCTTTAACCTTTCCAGCTTCCTCTTGTTCAGCGTTGTTGTGCTTGCATCTGCATCATTCGATGACGCCTGTGGCTTCTGTCCTGCAGGAGCCTTCACTGCAGTGTTGCTGCTGGTGACAGCCTCTGCCACTTTCTGGTCTGAAGACTCTTGGGATGAGCTGTAGTTTTCCTTCACACTAGAGCAGGCATTTTTCAATCTTCCTACTGTCTTTTTGCTAAGTGCTGCAGTTGCCACTTGTTTTTCTGTTGGTTTGGTGTCCGAGTTCTCTCCTGCCACAAGCTTAACCTGTTTGGATGCTTCCCTGGTCTGCTCCCCTTCTTTAAACTTGTTCTTATTCCGTCTCATATTCTTCTGTTTGTTTTTCCATTGTTTTCTGCTGAGTTGAGCTGTAGCTGGGGTCTTGCTCTCAGTGTCTCCAGTGGAGTGTTCAGCATCCTCACTCCTTTTGTCCTGCTGGACGTTCTGGGTGGGATCTGGGGAGGAGAGAGAGGGAGAGAGTGACCAACCCATTCCCAGAATAAGATTTAGAGTAGTGATCTCTGCAGTGTTGGTGCCTCCTCCCCAAGGTCAAGAAGGAGCAAGTCTGCAGCATGGATGACCAAAACCTTCTCAGAAACTAGTAGTTTACCAACGTACTTCCCAAAATGTGGGTTTAAAGGAGCAAAACTGAATATTGCAATCTGCCAAGTGTTAAATGTGTTCATAGGAAAAACAAAACAGTTAACTAGGGTAATCAATTTTCAACAAAACCATTTGAATACCTGAGATACATACTTCATAACCCCAAAATCCCTCAGAAATTTCAGCTCACTCACGATATATTTTTAATTTCATATATTGTATTTATTGTAAGTAAAGAAACAACAAAGAACTTTTTTCTTCTCGAGATGACCATCTGTTCTCACTCCAAATATTTGTCTCACTTAGGTTTTACATGGCATACATCTAGTGTTATAATTTGAAACTAAATACAATTTTTTCCTTACATTTCTTAGAGGACATAAAGTCAAGCCCCCCCAAAAATGTTTTACCTTACTCGCAACTTTCAATATATTAACAGTGAAAAAATGTTCTGAGATTATGGGGAGCCATACAAAAAAAGTTTAGGCTAGGGGGACTCAGCATGCGAACATCTGAAATCAGAGAATCTCAAAGCTGAAGAGGAAGGTATAGCCACTAAACGTAGATAATTCAGTTCCGAACAAAAAATAACGGGTGCAAATTAAGGCCACGGTTTTAATCATTTACCTACTGCCTCCCAGCACACATGTACACATAAAGCTGACCCTACCTTTTTTAAAGGAACATCAGAAATGTACAAGTCTGACTAATGGGAGAGTGCAACTATGATCATTCTCTCAGGGTCAAGGAGGTTCAAGTGGAGAAGTCAGCTCTTCTCAGCATGTGGTCGCCTGTTGTGGTCTATGGGTTAGCCCCAGCTGTCCTGTGAACGCCTACCAGTTACCACCATACATGTAGAAGACTTGCCATGATATGGTTTTCTGCTCCAGGCCTCATGCTTCCCATGATGAGGGAAGAGAGGCCAACGGTTCATTAGAAAAGTAAATTTTCTCCCTAAGCGGGGTTGACTCCATAAGCCAGAACATCCCGATCCTTCATTTCTCCCACCATGTCCAAAATCAGGGAGCTGATTTTGAAAGAGTGATATGGCTAGCAACCTTGTTTAACTGAAATAATCTTGTAAAAACTGGATCATTGTACCTGCATTGTTAGACACTTTGTCAGTTCAGTCAGAATGACCTGTTTTGCCAATTCCTAGGACCAGAAAGGTCAGCTACAGGTGAAATACTGAAGAGCCCTTCCCCATCCGCCCCATCCAGAGCCACATTCTGGTGAAAGACAAAGTTTCAGAATTCAACTGTTCTCCTTCTCTCTCTCTCATCTCTCTCTCCATTACAATCTCTGTCTCACTCTCTTACTCACTCTCAACCATTCTCTTTCTCGCTCCCGACCTCTGCCTCTCTCACTCTCTCCTGATGTGTCTTTTCCCCTCTCCTCTCTTGCTTGGTCTTTCTTCCAATTTATCTCTCTCACTGCCTCTCTCAATCTCTTTCTCCCTTTCGCTTTCTTGTTACCTGTCTATGTCTCCATCTCTTTTGAACGCTCTCCCGGTCTGTCTCAATTTCTCTCCTAATCTCTTGCAGAGAGGGAGCTGGGGACAGGGAGGTGGCTGCTTTTTCCTTAAGAAGGTCCCCCAATTATAGATGGCCCAAGTATAGATGCCCTGGCCTCTCCTTTGGCCTTCCGCTGGATAAGCCAGGCCCTAGAGTCTCTCCTCATCTCTTAAAAATTAAAGCATTTTTTCTGTCTTCATTCCGAAGCGCACCTCTCCTACATGTAACTGTTCACCATCTTTGCTTATCGCTTTCAGGAACTGTATTTCTTCCAAGAGTGATGCAGAAAAATGGAACCTGTGATCTTATTTAGACATGTCTGTTGAGGTTGTTGTGATAAAAGGCACAGCACTGAACAGCTTCAAACAATGTGCTGCACCCACAGTTTTAAGCTGCAGTTCTAGTTGTACTGTATCCTCTTTTGAGGGCATGGTCTCACAGTACACTTGAGGGGTGCCTAAGAGTGGTGGAGGGACCCACGTAAACCCAATTCCCACTGTGACCCTAGAGAGAAAGCTGAAGGACTCATGCACCATGTGTTAGTGGAAAGGTACACAGGTGAAATTGACTGCGTATTTTAGGCTTCTGAGGTTAACCAGCTATTTCTGCAAGGGGTTAGCTGGAATGTTTTTACGTTGTTTGTTCGCTTTCTTTACAATAAGGAGATGGTCGTCTTATGTCACCCGATAGAAGTGTCTGCCGATGGACTGAGAATTACATGGGGAACACCAGTCAGCTCCAAGCAGCTGATGAGCTGGTCAGTCAAGGGAAAGTAGTCTTAAATTACCCAGGAAATGTATGCACGCAA
The DNA here is from genome assembly GCA_963921515.1 of Calotriton arnoldi. Lineage (NCBI taxonomy): Eukaryota > Metazoa > Chordata > Amphibia > Caudata > Salamandridae > Calotriton > Calotriton arnoldi. The sequence continues at coordinate 1,474,796 of CAWUFW010001169.1, forward strand.
GGAGCCATAGTTAGGCTCACTCACGCTGGAGATCTGAATGTGTGCTTACTCAGTGGCTTCGAAGCGCTCCAATGAAGATATTACTCTCCTTCCCAAGTGATCCTTGGAATCAGGATGTATTGTTGCCCTTACACTAAATGATAAGGCCATCACCACTCACCCCCCGCAGGCTTTCTCTTCCATGTCAGGTTGGAAGATTCCGGCTCATTGGTTTTCCTCTTCTGTGCATATTTCTGTGGTTCCGACTCAGAGATGGCAGAGCTTGGAGTCTGCCTCTTTCTTTTGCTCCTCTTCTTTTTACGTTTCGTTTTCACGGGAGTCGTCCCAGTAGAGTCGTCCTCAGACTCCGACGCGTCTTTCACTGCTGGTGAGGAGTTATCTTTCCTACTCATGGAGGTGCTCTCCAGCACACGCAGTGTCTCCAGGAGATGTTTGGTCGTCTTCTTACGCCCAGCACCGGGAGAGACCTGCTGGGACACAAAAACCAGAAGCAGTGAGATAAAATCTCTTCGCTATGTACGGACATGCCAGTACATAAACGTTCTATGTGTTTAAAGGAAGGGTCACACATGCATCCAGAATATGGCCTTACTTAAGGACATACTGAAACTTAGGGCCCAAGCTACGAAACAAACCTGTGGTTTGCAAAATCGTAGCGTTTGTAAACACAAATTGTTTTTACAATGTACTAAACCTATTGTACACGTCAGTAATGCATTTCTGACTCGAATGATGGGTTTAGCGGCCCACACCAAATCACAGTTAGGAAGGAGTGTTCCTTCCGAATTGTGAATCAGTAGGAGTCAACGGTTTGTGACCATCACTGACCAGTTACTGTCTCCTCGAAGGCAGTGGATAGTGATTTGCAAATGGGAAGGTGTATCCTAGGGACTACTTTCTCTTTAAGAAGTGTGCTGACCAACCCAGGGGGTCAGGTATGGGGGAGGCATGTACTAGTTTTATGGAACCACTGCCTGCTCCCACCAATGTCTTCCCAAATTATTATTTTTTGTAAAGCCGCACTGGTTCCTTTAAGGAATATGGCCTGCTTTAAAAAATTAATACATTTTTTAAAAAGGGTTACCTTTTTGGTAATACAAACACACGGATGGCGGACCGCTGTTCCTTGCAGGACACCAACCTTGCGTTTGTAGTCAAGTACAGTAGGTCACAAATAGCAACTTGCATAATTAATATTCACTAGCCAAGTTAAGTGATCCCCTGCGAATGGAGATTTTTTGACGCATTCAACTAGTACATCGGCCATATTGCAAAATCAGAGATGGGTCACAAAAAGTCTACATAGCAATCACTTTCTGCGACCTGCCTCATCGTACATCTTATCCCTGCAACAGAACACTGATAAGCCAAATCAGATATTTTTCTTAACAGCCGCCTACAGACCCTTGCTTAGGAAAATCCAACCCTCAAGGTTTACTTCAGTTCCATTCACTGGCCTCAATGATACCTGCAACAACCAAGCTGGGACACAACCTGCCATAACTCTTACTCCACATCCTCTGCTTCTGAAGGCACCTACAATTCAAATATAGGATAAACAAGCCTTGTCCTACTAAGTTAAAAAGTCTGTTACAGTTTGATGACAATTTAAGGAATAGTTTATCTGAATAAAAGGTTTGCATGAACTTTAAACACTTTTGTGAAGGGAAAGAAAAAAAGATAAACTACAATAAACACATTTCACTCTTTAGAAAGCTGAGAAATTCCTATATCGATTTGCAAACACTACACTGTGATTAAGAAAAATGTTGTATATCATTCTTGTAATGGTAAAAAGTGTTAGTTACACCGTTTTTGAACAAATAGTATTTGTATCTACTGCATAAATAACCCATGTCAGCTTCCTTATGTTAGGAAAGTAGAGTGGAAGGCAAAGGTTGACTTGGACATAGAACAAGAGAAGTATTAGAAGTGGAACAAAAACATTAATTTGCCCCACACATTAGCGAGACAAAGCACAATGTTAATCAGCTTCAATTTCAAATTGTGCAAATAGTAACAATAGGGGAGGTGACGCCGTAAACAAACTACTGCAAAGAGAAAATTACTGTATGGAAAACTGGATACAATTAGTCAGAGAGGCTATAATGAAAATCTGAATGAATCTTATTTAGATGGTAGTTTAAGTGCTGCAGATACAGTGAAAGGAGGGTGAACTGCCTAAAATAAATGAAAGCAAAAAGAAATGATGAACAGAATTAACTTCAATTAAAAACAAGTGAAGACTTCTGCAAGAGAAGAATGAAAACAGAATTTCTTGTAGAAATACAAGATGCCATTTTGAAAAAACAAAAGAGTAGACGGACTACCACAGAGAACTAGTCAAAACGTGCCTACACCTCATCTCACACACAAAAGGGGTTGAAACTGAAAACCATGAGGCAAGGTATCACTTCACTGATCAGACGCCAACTCTCCACCTCAAAGAGCAAATCAGACTATTTTTAAGTCTGTGGTGCTCTTAAGTATCAGGAGCTGGCACTGAGAAGGACTGCTATGTTTCCTTCTTGATTGCTCAAAGAACAAGCATTGGCAAAGCCAACAGATCTCGCCTATGTGAGATCGATTGCATCAGTCAATGTTTTTTTAGCTATATTGTACAGCAGAGAAGGTTGAAGCCATTCCAATAGGTCCACGAGGGCTTCCACAGGCAAGCACAAATGTGGCGCATGCTTGAAAATATCTTTGGAGCCTCCATCCTTTTTCACTTGAGTGGATTCTCAAGATGTCCACTTGCGAAGATGTATTAATTAAACGGACTAATAATATGTTTATCCATACAATTCTGTGGGGGAAATTGTCTCAGTTACCATCGGAGTCATCGAGTGATGCAGCCCGTGCACGCAATGGATCGAGAGGCACTAAACATATTACTAGTACATAACATGCATGTTGAAAGCTTAAATATTTAATTTCGAGGCTTTAGAGCGCGTGCTGCACAACTAAAAGGTTAAGAACGCACACGTGAGACACCTGAAACAAAGATTTCAATGCCAGCTGACACGGCCACCTTTGTTACGTGACACATTCATGACAATAAGCAACGCCTCAGATAAAAACCGAAAACCAATGTATGTGCATCATAAAGGTGAATTTGACAGAACATTACAGCATGTAAAACCCACACCATCGCTTAAACAAGCCTCTTATTGAGAAATGATGGGTGTCATTGCTCAGAGCACTGTCGCTAAAATTAAGACACACTGTCAGCATCCTCACGTATCATGGAGTCTCGGTTAGCCCAGCCTAAACGTCAACGAATCATGCAATGTGCCTCAGCACAGAGTGTTCTTGCCTTCTGACTAACAATGCCTGAAAATGCCATCCTCTACATGTTATAAATACAGAGGTGATGTAAGACATTTGAGGCACATCACTTACAGCCGGTTATGCCCAAAAGTGTGGAGAGCAAACTTCGGCTTCAAGAGTCAGACTTTTTTAACCTCATAGAGGCTGCTCTCGAAAGGTAAATGCCGCTTTTTAACCGCAAGACGTGGAAGGGAGCATTTGTGTCGGTGGCAGAGCACCCTGACCGGCTGACGTTAGGCCGTAGCTATCGCCTAATGAAACTTGACATGTTTCAACATTGGAAAGGAGATGGGCTCTAAAATGCCTGCTTGCTGCTGCCTTCTATGAGCGTCTCTGCGTGGAATGCTATGGGTGCTTTCAAGCTCCTTGTTTTATTATTTCATCCTTAATCTTGTCGTCCACTCTTTATTTTTATTTCAAATCAATGAGATATCTTGAAAGCATTTCCAATTTGTGGTGACTCAAAGGTATTTATACAAGTACAAAGCTGAGGGTCTAATAGAGTCACGAGGAAAGTTCATTTTAGCAATACTCGTATAAATCCCAGTTATTAGTCTTATTGCACCTGCTGTAATATTCTGTTTATCTGATAGTTCATCTCACTGTGTAGCTTTCCGACAAGGTTTTTTCCCCTCGGAAATGACCCGTGGGAGTTACGCCTGGAGTGCCAGCAAACTTCGCCTCCCCACTTAAAAACATGGAGGGACGACTTCGCTGCTGCTACATCCTGTGATTCTGGGCAAGTCACTTATCTCTCCGTGCAAACCCCCCGCCCCCCAAAATTTACCGTATCGTCAAAAACAAACAACACACAACAAACAAATTAAAGCTTCACCGACACACCAGAGAATGAAAAGGGAATGTTCATGTAACAAGAACAGAACCCTCCCCCCCATAAAAAGAGCGCACGAACAAACACAAATACAGAAAGGCTACAAGTAATACAGCCATGCTCCGTGGGTGGTAGCAACACACGAAAAGGAGGGACATATAAAACAAATAACCACTTAGAAGCAAGGTTTCACAATGGACACTCGAAGTTACCAACCAAAAGCGATGGGCAGGTTGTAATCCCACAGAGTAGATACAGCATGTCTCGAAGAGACAGCGCATGCGCTGCCTAGGCGCGACCTAAAAAGTGACTGACATTAGGGCCACAGGTCACACCTCTAAATCACTGCGGAAACACTGGAACAGTCTAGGTCACACAGACACCTAGCCGTGCACTTAGCACTCCTCCTTACAACACACTGCATGACTGCGTGATGAACATACCATCTTGCACTGAAGGTGTTCCTCCTCTGGTAAACTTTCATCATAAACATGAAGTGAATAAAAGGGGAACCATAGTCCTCAAAAAAAACAAACTCAAATAAATAGATTAACAGATAATTGGCATAAAAAGCATTCAACGTATCGGCTACACCCATATGAAGAAATGAGGCGTTCTAATACAGAACAAACTGAGAACTATTGACTTTCAGATTTGTCTAATGTTGGCATAACTAAGTAATTGGACATTATTTGTACTCTGGATTCCAATTCTAGACTCACTCACTTGAAAAACAATAAGCTGATAACCTGAAAAAGTTAATTTTTGCCCAAAATGCATAAAGACTTCTAAGAAAAGAGTATTGTATGATGAATAGATTTGTGAATACATATGGATACTTATATCAGTTCTCTTGCCATATCAAAGTAGCAAATTTGCACTCTGCAGATAATATTGATAGTAAGTGCAGGAGAGGTTGTGGTCTAGAGATCATTGCGCCTCTCATCTGGGGTGTACATCTGAAGCTAAACATTAAATGCAAAGATACTTTGGGAAACTGCTAAATGAATCAGCCATCAGTGGTGCCAGTGTAATGACAGAAATTAGCGTCTGCCAAATGCAAACAGAAAGATACCGTGCGTTATGAATGATGCAGCCCAAAAAAAGGGAGCCACTGGAATACACGAGCACTTCCACTCTAATGCATGTCAAAGAGAAGTGTGGGATCTGAAATTAAAGATAAAATATAGGACAAGCCCTTCAAGACATGGAGGGCTCTTTCTCCGTCCCTTGCTGACAGACGTAATATATGTAAAGAGATTGTGAGGCAGTTACATTGCTACCTAGACTGAGAATGTTGGGGCCATCTGTGTGAATCAATGAAACTTCGGTAGTGTGGATGCCGAGGAGGGGATACAGAGCAGAACGCGGATGGGCTGGGGCTCAGAGGAAGCAAATGTTAACACGAACTTCAGCCAATGTTAAGAAAATTCAACACATGTTAGGAATAAGAAGATAACCTGAATAATCAAAGGTGGTAGCGACCTGGAAAGTAAAACCTAAAGAAGTGTGCAACATGTGTGTCATTCTCTGTCTCACCAATATTTATAAATAAATAGATAAAAACAACTCAACCTACCAAGTGGTGAAGAACCTCGTTTTGTTCCCCATTATTATGGCAATGCTGCTGTGGAGTCTCTCCACTCAAGTCAAGAGGACTTGGTGAAAAGATTAACTAAGTAAGGCTGGAAGACACATCCTCGCAAATACTTGAAGAACTTCAGTTGCTGCCTATAAATGAACTGACCCATATTGACTAAAGCGAATGAGTAACATACACCGAAGTGGTTAGTATCCAAAGGTATAACTTGTTTTCCAATAACCCCGGGTGCAAGTAATTAAAATAGTTAACAAAAAGCTACAACAGACAGAGGTTTCTCTCGATGATGAAAATGTGAAGAACACCCAGTAGTCTGGCAGTAAGAATGCAGTTTCCTTCTCTTAAGGCAATATATGGTAAAAGGACTAGTTTGAAAATTATTTAATTAGAATCTTGAGGTATCTTTTAATTTCAGGGCACACTCCAACTTCTTGTATTGTTTTGACAAGAGAATTATGGAAGTAAAGTCCCCTCTGCCTGGCTACCTCCCTCTCTACTTTCTGCTGTGAGAGCTATTCTTGAGCTCTGAAACAGCGGTGGAGCAGACTACTGGGCATCTTGGCTAATGAAAGATAGTTGGCCTTTGCTCTTTCCAAATGAAACAGAACTTCAATGATACCAAATGCAGACCAACAGTAGATACATGTGAGTAGTATCATTCAGTATTAACACCTTGAGCCCTTCCAGAGTTCTGACAATCACTTCAGCTAAGAAAGACTAATGCTAGGACAGATGAAGAGCTCAGTGTGTGATGCATAAACTACAAGCGTGAACAAGGGAAACTTCAGCCAGAGAGAGAGAGAGAAACTGTAAAAGAGGCATCTATAGTAAGTGTGAAATGTTTATGTGAATGTACGGCTCAGCGACTACAACTCAACCTTCATATAGGAGTGGTGTGGCCCTCGAAACAGGTAGAGATCTAAAATGTGTCAGTATGTATCTTCATCAGTGATAATCCTGTGGGATATTAGACGTACCCTCAAGTAACACTCATAATCATGATCAGTTTTACCCCTGCGCGTTGAGACACAGACGTTGAGTTGTTACTGAGACGCAAGGACTTTGTAAGCTCCTGAGCATCTTTGCTGTCGTTCCAGTCCCCCTCTTGAAACATCATGGTGGGCATCGGAGTCTCTTGGGCCTACTGCCTCTCTTCTACAAGCCCTGGAACAGAAAGAAAATCATGAATGTGATGCATAAGCCTTAAGAATTAAATCAAGGCTGCTTCCGGTCTGCCATTACTCTAAACTTAAACAAGAGTGTACACACTCCAAGTACTTACCTTGTACCACATGTATTCACATAATCAAGACAATCAATTCCTTCTCATCCATCCTGTCACTTGAATTTAATTTATCTAATCAAGAGGTAGTAGAGAATGACCCAACAGCTGAAGAACTTTTTAAGCATCTTTCGTCACAACATAAGCAAACATAAGAGTATTGCTCTGTCATTTGTTATTGGCCTCAAATCTACACATAGCTCTTCTCTTGCCGGTCATCACACATCCTACTGTTTTTCATTCCTAACGCTACGAAAACAAATATCACTTTTATAGTGTCCATCTCCCCAGCTGACTCGGGCCTGGCTCTGCTTTAGTCAGGACCTATCGAAAGCATTGGATTTCTTTAAAATCTCCAAATTTTTAACACAATTTTCAACACACTATTGGCTTTGTCAAAAAAAAATTAGTCCTGATGTGCAACTTTTTTACAAAAGGATTATTATGGAATAATATATAATAATATGCTATGGTATGGCCTGTCATTGTATAGTATGGTATGGCCTGTCATTGTATAGTATGGTATGGCCTGTCATTGTATAGTATGGTATGGCATGTCATTGTGTAGTACGGCATGTCCTGTCATTGTATAGTGTGGTATGGCCTGTCATTGTATAGTGTGGTATGGCCTGTCATTGTGTAGTATGGCATGTCATTGTGTAGTACGGTATATCCTGTCATTGTATAGTGTGGTATGGCCTGTCATTGTATAGTATGGTATGGCCTGTCATTGTATAGTGTGGTATGGCCTGTCATTGTGTAGTATGGCATGTCATTGTGTAGTACGGTATATCCTGTCATTGTATAGTGTGGTATGGCCTGTCATTGTATAGTATGGTATGTCCTGGCATTGTATAGTATGGTATCGCTTGTCATTGTATGGTATGGTAATCTTTGTTAGATGGTACACATTGAGCTACGGGAGGATGCGCAATTGGAGCGGCCAAACAAGTAAAACAGTGATTTACAATATAATGTTATTTTCACGCTAAAACGTTCACGCCAACCCGTAATCGTGCAAACATAAATCAATTTAAAACACACCCTGTTTTTTGCATAAAACATTATAATCATGTCCAAGATATTCAATAAATCATAAACATGTGTCAAAAAAGCACTTTGTTAAAAACTAAACTATTGATTACTAACAGCCATTGCACAAAGTCATTAATGTATTTGAAATAATTGTTAAAATCAACACTAACAACCTGTGGCCTGCTAGTGTTGTTATGCTGCACCAAAGAGTAGATGGTAAGAGGATGAAAAGTAAAAGCGAACCAATACGGGAAATGAGGGTGAAAGCAACAGCAAGGAGCAAAAGCAACAGCAAGGAGCAAAACCAGCAGCAAGTCAACCTACAGGGGCCGAGACAAAAAGCAGAAGCAACAGGAGGGCACTCCCCCCAAAAAAAGATATGGTACAAAAAAAAAAAAAGAAGCAGTATTTGGTTCATGCTCCAGGGATGTGGGAAACACACAAACAAGTAGTGAAGCCAGCAAGTGCTGACCAAACAGGAGCCATTGAATAAGACTGACAGTGAAGCCAATGGATGGGAAGCAATGTTTGTGCTCTAAATGCCCTGTATGTAAACAAAATGTCTTGCACGCACCAGAGCATGTGCTGTCTCAGGCAGGACCTAAAAAGGAATGCTCAGTAGTTTCCAAACGCTGGTGAAGTGAAACAAGGGTGTCTTCTCAATCCACTCCTTTTTTCACTCCACACAAATGAGATCTACAAAGATGTTTTGCAAGCCTCTCAAGAAAAGAAGAGTCACCCATTGAGGGTGTCAGGTGTCGATTACTATATGCCAACGAATCCTGTCTCACAGCCCGCACTTCAAAAGAGATACAAGAGCAAGAAAAAAGCATGGCAAAATAATGTCAAACAAATGGCCTGATAATAAACACGCAGAACACAAAAATAATGATCTTCACTACAAAACAAAAAAAATCAACACCACAACAGAACCTTGACCATCAGGGGCTATAAAGCTTGAAGAGGACAGCATCTTCACCTACATGGGCCTAATGCTGACCAGCAACATTAACTGGGACGCACATTTTAGAAAAGGAAGTGAAAAATAAGGTGCATCATTAAATACCATCCTATGGCTGCCCATTCACATGAAAACAGATTTTCCTAGCTTATCAATGACGTAGCCCAATCAAACGTGAGGGGTAAGATTGCCCACGTAGCCTGGACAAATGTCCATCTAAAATGGGACCTGATGAAAGGATGTTCTTGAAGACAATGCTCATGCTCCCAGCAGGCTTTCCGATCTTTGCTCTGGAATGCTATGTCAGGATTAGCTCTATCTTTGATAGATGCAGAATATCAGTAATAAAACATGGGCTGAACCACTGACAGTTCATCAGAAACAGAACAGTTGACAAACCATGGAAGGAGTGTTGTGGCGAAGGATGCACCAAGCAAGTAGGATTTGGCTAAGATAGTCTTTAATTTATCAAAAGATGTGTCACCAAGGAGCCATTGCTCAGCTCTCATCCAGATGTGCCCCAATTGACCACCAGTGGAACGTACCAGATACAGAAATGGAACCGAGAACTAACATTCTACTACAACACTCTAAAATCAGCTCAAACATATACAGAGCATAACATATCTCCTTTTTTTAAACAAACCAAATGCAATATAACATAAAAATAAAGAATATAAACTAAACCAAAGGAAAAAAAACACATGAAACATTTTTTTAAAATTACGAAACAATAACTGTATGAAAATGCAGTTGATACAAGTTCAGATAAACATTTTGTACAATGACTATACCATAAATGAACTCCTATCTCAACTTCCATGGCACATATTTTTCATGAGTAGACCTACATAGTCCCACCTTAGTGGGAACAACATCAGACCTACCCAATACGTGGCTTGTTGACACACCTGCTTTCCTACTTATACTCTCTGGTGTATCATCCTGTAAATTTACAACTTTACCAACATTCCACCAATGTCCCCCCTCCACCATTACAGCATTACCACAGATGTATTTTTTTACCATCACTGGATCACCATAGCTGGCATCTCCTTTTGACAAAGGATTACTTTTTTTTTTTTTTTACATGTGTTACATCACCAGGGTGAACAGTTAGCTGTGTGGTGGACTTTATGATGTCATATCTATCTCTCAATTTATTCTGTCCACATACCTCTGTACTCCGTATAGCTGTTCGATCCACATTACTTGCAGATTTATTCAGTATAGACTTAGATAACCATGCAGGATAGTTTAGGAAGTGGATTAACTCAAACAGGGACATCTTGGTGAGAGAATGTGGCGCATTGCAATAAAACCAGAAGATAGATGTCATGACTTGTTCTGTGTCATAATTATTGTCCTTGGCCCATTTTACACAATCAACTACCACCCTAGTTATCCTCTCCATCAAACCATTGGTTTGAGGGTGATAATGTGAGCTCCTTAATGTTTCACAGCAGTCTCATTCAAGAACAATTCAATTTCATGATTAACACATTATGCTCTGTTGTCGGAGATTATGGACGCTGGGAAACCTTCCCTCATGAATATATCTTTCAAAAATCTAACCGCATTACCAGCAGTAGGTGTGGAAAAAAGATCATCTTCAGGCCACTTGCTAAGGTATGGTAGTTCATTAGCACAAAGGCGTAGTGTAAATCATAAGGAAGAAAATTGAACAGCACTACCATGTCACTTCCTGCTTTCATCCAAGGTTTCTCAGGTACAACTACAGGTTGTAGAGGAGGCGTTACAACCTTAAGTCCCATTTTGGCTTTGATGCACACAATGCATTCTTTTACAACCTTATCTACAGCTCTGTCCATGGAGGGCCACCAATAATGAGCCCTAATCTTCCTTTTCATCATGGTGGAACCTAGATGACCATCATAGGCATTGTTAACTAACAAGACACATTTACCACATCTCATTACCACGCCATCTTCTATGGTGAGATCATCAGCAATCTTACAATAAGGTTGAATCTCAGTGCATGAATTTCTTTCTTTTGGCCATCCATTAACGATGAACGCTTTCACTTTCCCCAACACCGCATCTTCATCATTTGCTTTCTTCCATTTAACCTCAGTACATGCTTTGATTTGAACCGCATCCACTAGTGCTATAAAACAATCCTCTCTCTCGGTGTTCTGGGACTGGTAATCTCGACAATAAGTCTGCCATGACATTTTCTTTACAGGGAATGTACTCGACCTCAAAATCATACTGAAGTATTTTAAATGTAGTGTTAAGTCGGGTTATGCGAGGAGTGGTGTATTCAACTTTTTCGCCGCTCAATATGTACACAAGCGGCTTGTGATCAGTCTGTATCACAAACCTCCTTCCTCACACATAACTTCTGAATTTCTCACTGGCCCAGTAACATGCCAACAACTCTTTTTCAATTACAGAGTAATTCAGCTCTGGCTCACGGAGCACCTCAGACACATAGCTAATAGTAACCTGTCCTTCAGTAGTATTTTCAGTCAAAACAGCTCCCAATCCATACTAACTAGCATCCACTGTGATGGTACAAGGTATGCTTGGATGATAAGCACACAAATCCTTGGCAATTGTCATTTCCGACTTAACCACGTTATATATATTTTGGCAATCTTTATCCCAAATAAACTGAACTTTGTTCTTCAACATGTTAGTCAAGCTTTTCATCTTCATGGCACATCCAGGCATAAACCAGACGTAAAATTTGCACATCCCTATAAACGAGCCTAGTTCGTCCTTATTCTTGGGACTGGGACACTCAACCACTGCTCTGACTAACTCCGGTATAGGACAAATGCCCTCACTTGAGATACTATGTCCCAGAAACTCAATGCTCTGCCTCCAGAACTCCCATTTGTTTTTTTTACTGCCACACCATTTTCTTCAAAGATGTGAAGCAACGACCTAAGCACCTTATCATGTTCTCCCAAATGTTTTTCAAAAATCAAGACATCGTCCTGAAATACTAGGACCCCTTGAAGGTTCTCTAACAGTTGCTACATGATTCTCTGAAACAGCAAAGCAGCTGATGCCAGACCAAACTGAATGCTGCAGAATTAAAATGTTCAAAAAGGTGAGTTTAAAGCAGTGTAATGATAGGATGTATCTTCCAAACACCACCTGATGGTATGCTGACGCCAGATCAATTTTAGAGAACCATTCAGCACCACTTGGCTCTTCCAAAAGATCACTAGTCCTGGGTAGAGGGTGGGAATCTACCTAGATTACCTTATTAAGACTCCTCAAATCAATGCATAAACACATTTCTCCATTACGCTTACCAGCCACGACTAAAGGTGATAACCATAGGATCGACTCAATTGGATCAATCACTCCTTTCTTTGGTAAGTTATCTAATTCTTGTTTGAGGTCATCCCTAAGACTAAATGGCACAGATCTAATCTTGTGCTTGACCTGGATTGCCCCTTGTTTTACCTTTACTTTATGTTTGAAACAAACGATTTTTCTAAGTTGCTTGAAAAAAGCGCTGGGAAGCTCACTTTCGAAAGAGTCTGACAAAGGCAAATCTTTGATGATCACAACTTCTTCACTAGCCCTCAGTTTGAGCACCAACCCACAGAGACCCTGGTGGAAGCATCCCAAAATATTGAGGCCTCTAACTGCTACGTAGATTTTCCCTTGAATTTTGCGCCCTTTGAACTCTAGAATATCCTCAATAAATACTTCCTGCTTTCATGACACCGGTGCTTTATCAGGTGGGAACACCCCCGTTAACCCAGATCTTGCGGAATAACAGACGTCACCATTGTTAAGAGCGCTCCTGAATCTACCAACTAATGCAAAATTTTATCTCCCACCACAATGTCGACACAAGGGTCTACACATTCGCTCGGGTTGCCACTGACCACTCCATCAGTGACAACCACTATCATGTCCTGAAAGTCCTTTACCATGTGTTGATCACTTGCCTCATCATCTTCCACCACACTATTGACTTTTGTACCTCTGTTTTGACCACTCTGACACACTCAGGGCTCGAAAAATCATACAAATTGCACTAGACCTGCAGGTCTAGTAACCTACAAAATCCCCTTGACCTAACTGTAATGCACTTGACTTCTGACTCTGAAAGCTGAGCAAATGTGACAAGTTAACAAGATTTAAAAGCATTTTTATTGCTCACTTTGTGAGCAATAAAGATGCCTTTAAATCTTGCTATCTTGTCACATTTCCTCTGCTTTCAGAGGCAGAGGTCAAGTGTCAGTTTGTCTTCCTACTCGCCAGAACGGGCGAGTAGGACCTAAAAATAGCTCATCCTGAATGAATCTGACTCGCAAATGCGAGCGGTCGAGTGCATTTTTCGAGCCCCGACACTGTTGCAAAGAGTCCTACTTTTCCAAATTTATGACATGCTACATTTTTGACAGGGAACTTTTTGCCTTCCCTGCCATGTGGAAGGTTGCCACATCTAAAACATATGTTTGCACGCTTAAAAAACTCTTCCATGTGTTTTTGGTATCTCTACGTATAGGAAGGCTGTTAGTTACAGCATTAACACACTCTTTACAGTAGGCTGTACATTGAGCTCTTTAAGGGATACTTGTGCTAATTCCACACTTTTAGCCACCTTAATAACATCTTCAAAAACGGATCACCCATGGTTAATAGTTTTTGTTGAATTTGCTTGTCTGAGTACTAGCCAATGAACTGGTTCCTAACCAGTTGATCATTAAATACACTAAATTGACATTGTGAAAATACTTTTCTGAGAGCGCTAATGTAAACAGCAACATTTTCATTCTGCATTTGTGCTGGTTTGAAAAATTTATGACGCAGGACTACTAAACTGGGCTGTAACTAGAATCTTGCAATACATTTTTTACCACTTCTTTGTAGTGGTCTAACTCTTCTCCCTCAGCCAGTATCAAATAAAGTTGATGCTTAAAAAACTCTCTACCTTCAAACCCCAAGGAATGGAGGAGTGAGTCAGGCACCATGGGCTCTGTAGGGTGGCTCCTGCTCATCAGATACACCAAGCAGGGAGGATTTGGCTAAGATAGTCTTTAATTCATTAATAGACATGTGTCGCCAAGGAGCCACTGCTGTGCTCTTGCCCGTATGTGCTCCAACTGATCACCAGTGGAACGTACCTTCAACCAGGTACAGAAATGGAACCCCGAACTAACATTATACTACAACACTCTAAGATCAGCTCAAACATATACAGAACATAACAAGGAGTATTTTGCCTTGAGCAAGAATCCAAATACACACTGACATGCAAAAGCATCACTCCTTTGCCTTGTAACAGAAACTCTAGAGCAAGGTCTGAGATCTATGTCACTAAAAGGAAACATGTTGTAGAAAAAGCAATTCAAACTTGAAATGTATTGGTATATGCTGTTAGAAAACAATGAAGAGAGGAAAAAGCACCTAATTTGATATTCAGACAAACATAAAAGTTGCACCCTGTTGATTCTTTTAAAGCTGAAGTTTTACATAAAATATTTTATGTCATAACTTTGTATTACGTGAAACCACGCATAGCAGGGGTTCTGGTGCTTCCCAGCCCGCCTTCTCACCTGCATAGGTTATCCTCAAGCACAGATCCTTAGTAGTGCTGCAGAGGGGAGGTTATAGCGCTAGCCTTCTGTGCACCTCAAAGTTCATATCCACCTGTTCTCTAGAAAAACCAACCCCCTCTAGAATCACGAGTCAATGTTGCCCACAGACATACCCCTTTTGTAAATTCCCGTGGCCTGACCATCAATACTTCTTTGCATTGGGCTGTCACTGCAGGTTTATTCCTCCCAATTCTAAAATACTGGCATGTATTATTAAAGTTTTTACACCATCCCGCCCTGCAGACCTCCGTGTGTTTTTACCCCGTTGTGCCTGACCCCCTCTGCCTGTATTCTTCTTCCTAGCGCCTTGTACCGGCGCTGCTGCCCACCCCCCCCCAGACCAGGGGTGCCAGCCAGGAGACCACGGACAGCTGCTGCTCGCCCCTGGGTCCGTCTGCTCGCCCCTGGGTCCGTCTGCTCGCCCCTGGGTCCGTCAGCAGATGTCTGGTGCGTGCCCTGGACAGCCTCTGGTTCCCTAGATGCCCCCTCTCTGCCTTGCCCTGGCGTCCCCTGCACTCTTCCTGGTGAGCCCCTCTGTCCCCAGCTGCCTGTCCAGAGACCCTCCACCTCCAGCATGGGCAGGCAGCATGGACAGGAACCATAGACGCGGCGGCGGATAGAGCAGCGCCAGTACAGGGTTCACTGTAGAGCGCAGCGCCACCCGGAGGACTGCTGTGCAACAACGGAAGCATCGCCCACATTCGGAGTAAGTAACGCGGGCGCCATGTTGGAATGGGATACTCACCCCTTTTAACACCAGTTTTGGCGGACGACGTGCGATAAAAAAATGAACATCGTTTAAATATTTCTTTAACTAGCTCTTGCCTCAAATTTCCCTCAGTCTTAAAATGGACAATACTATTTCCCCTATTTCTTTTTTTTAAATAATATTAAATATAAGTAGTTCATAAATGTAGTCATAGACGTAGAACACTGTGTTATCTGCACTGAAAAGCTGAAAATAGAAAGTATTTTGTGTTGCTGTGATATTTGAGCTAGAGAGTCACCTACCCCAGTACTGCCCTGCATGAAGCAATACACAATAACAATAACTCTCATAAAGCCTGCAAATCTTGGCTCAGTATACATATACATGCCAACTTTTTGAACTTGGTAACAGCCCTGCCAAGTGCCACGCATCAGGGGTTAGACTAACACATTTTAGTGTGGTGGTCCGCGTCACTGCACTAAAATGCAAAGTAACGCATTATGCACTTATGCATCTATATACCTTCTGTGTACTTATGGATCTATATCTTTATTACTTTTGGATCTATATATTTATTACTTTTACTTATTTATTACTTTTCTTCTAATTCAGCATATCCAATGCACTACCCTATTTTCCACCCTATACCGCTCTCAATATATCCTCTAGCTCAACTCTGTGACTCATCTCAAACCTCTTTCTACTACTTTTTCCAATGCACTAGCCTATTTCTCACCCTATACCTCTATCAATATATCCATTACCTCCACTCTCTCATTCATCTCAAACCCATACCACTACTATGATCCCCAAAATAACCCTTTCGAGACTCTTCCCTACTCCACCCCTCCTTGCATCATCTCATACCTCTTTTTACTATTCCGATCCTCCAAAACAAGCCTTTCTAAACTTTCTCTCTGACTCTTCCCCTTCACCTCCCTTTTACACATCCCCTCCACCTCCCTTTTACTCATCCCAAGCCTCCACCTACTGCTATGAGCTCCAAAACAAACAAAATAAAATTCTAAATCCTTCCCTTCTATCCCTCCACTATCCTTTTCAATCCAAATAATAGACTAACATGTCCACCACTCAAATTAATTTCATATTTCACTATACTAATTCACCACTAATCCTTTATGGGTTCCGGAGTAGCGTGCTACTGACCGAAAAAGCACTTCAACACCTCATCAGGGGTAGCAAGCGCTATATAAATGCAAACCTTTATACCTCTTGTATCCCTTCACTAACCTTCTCAATCCAAATAACTGACTAACATATCCACCACTCAAATTACTTTCATATTTCACTATACTAATTCACCATTAAAACTGTATGGGTTCCAGAGTAGCGTGCTACTCGCCGAAAAAACACTTCAACACCCCATCAGGGGTAGCAAGCGCTTTATAAATGCAAACCTTTTTCCCTCTTCTATCCCTCCACTATCCTTCTCAGTCCAAATAAGTGACTAACATATCCATCACTCAAATTACTTTCATATTTTCACTATACTAATTCACCACTAATCCTTTATGGGTTCCCGGAGTAGCGTGCTACACGTCGTAAAAGCACTTCGACGCCTCATCAGAGTTAGTAAGCGCTATATAAATGCAATTACAATAGCGCCTCCTTGCAGTGATAGGAGGGCCGCTATAGAAGTAGCACTCATTGAGCAAGCAGTGCGAACCGCGGGCTGCTCTGGCAGAGTGTGACAGACTGCACTACTTCATACTGTGCAGTGCTGCCCTGGTGTTGAATTAAAAGTTTATATTAATCTGCCAGGTCACAATGTGGGTCTGGTCGTGCGGGCCAGGCCTGGGGGCTCAGCTGCGCTCGCTGGCTACAGCATTCATCGCTGCAGCATTCACGTGATATGGCGTCACATGTGTGCAACAATGTGTGTCCATCGAGACAGGAACTTAAATCACTAGTGAGACAGGCCACAGTTATGTTTCTTTAGTTTGGCAGCCGCTGCTCGCACCGCTGCCTGTGCCGCCAGTAAATGGTCCCTCTCATTATGTCACGCAACTGGGCCAGCTGCCGGAGACTCGTCGCGGCCGCTCACAGTCAGGTCTGTAATATATTATCTTCTTGACAATATAATTTAATTTACAACATCAGCTGAAGGCTGTTGCCTGTAGCTCACTGCTCTCCTCAGGCTGCGCTGGTTCCGCGACGAGCTGGGCAGCGCTCCCTCCGCTCAGCTGACAGTGACTCAGTAAAATGATTGATTTTAACATTTAAAATAACACTGAACTTAGTTCTTAAAAATATAATTTAATTGATAGTTTGACTAAGCCTGTATCTCACTGCTCTCCTCAGGCTGGTGCGTGGTGGGCTGGGCAGCGTTCCGCTCAGCTGACAGTGACTTAGGGCCAGATGTACAACCATAGGAAATTGCGACTCGCAAATTGCGAGTCGCAATTTGCAAGTGGCAATTTCCTATGTTCAACAGTGTCTAAGACACTGTTAGCGATTCCCAATGGGGTCGCAAATTGCATGCCTCATGCATATTAATGAGGCTGTCGCAATTTGCGACCCCATTGGGAATGGCTGGTACTCCCAGGGATGGTGGCCTGCTGGGGTCAGCAGACCTCCATGTCTGGGACTGCTTTTAAATAAAGCTGTTTTAAAAAAAAAAAAAAATGCAGCCCGTTTTCCTTAAAGGAAAACGGGACGCATTTGAAAAAAAAATGAAACTTTTTTTTCCATTTTTTAAGGGCAGGTAGTGGTCCCTAGGACCACTGCCTACTTTAAAAAAAAGTTTGCGCACCCATTCACAAAGGGGAAGGGGTCCCTTGGGGACCCCTTCCCGTTTGCAAATGGTTTACCACCCTCTTGAAGAGGGTGATAAACTGTAAGTGTTTAGCGACCGCAATTGCGGTCGCGAAACATTCTTACATAGAGTACAGACTCGCTATTAGGAAGGGACGCCCTTGGCACGCCCCTTCCTAATAGCGAGTCGCTAACTCTATTTTGCGAGTCACTATTTAATTAGCGACTCGCAAAATAGGGTTAGTACATGGGCCATAGGATTTTTGCATGTGCAAAAGGGTCTAAAACCCATTTGCGCATGCAAAATTCCGTCGTACATCGGCCCTTAGAGATGTGCACAGAACTTTAATAAAGTACTGCCTCTGAAAGACTTGTTTAATGTTTAATTTCATAGTTATACATTTGTTTTACAGTACGATCAGGTTACTTCTATTTCTGGCGCTTTGCAGCAGTTTCCAGATCGTCCTAGAGTTTCTCGTTGCTCAAATGGGTATAATTTATGATATTTATATGTTTCCCTGGTCTTCATTGCTTGATTTTGCTCGTGAGAAAGTGTCACACTTTTAGTCGTTGAATGTCACTCATATTTACACTAAAAATATGAAATTGTCACACTACAGCAATCTGAAACCTTGGCTGCTATGTGGTAAGAGGGAGATTTTGAAAATAATTGGGGAAATTGATTTTTCCCATGGACGTACATTGAGGCAGAGATTTTAGGAAGAAGACGCCTAAAATAGACTAATTTTGGGCATAAAAAAATCAAGAATCTTCCGCCTGAATCGGGTCTCTTGGCATATATGTATACATGGTCTAGCAGGGTGGACAAGTTTTCATTATCACTTTCTGTCATCACTTCAAAGGACAATTTATGCATGTGTAGACACTTTGCATGCAGAGCCATCAGAAGATGTTTATTTGGGGAGGTGATTATAAGTCGCTGAGTTTATTTTGGTGTCATTTTATTCCATAACACTCTCATACCACTTTACTAAATGATAAACACTGCATTAAAAAATCTGGGCAGGGCTCCCACCACAGTGGCATTTCCTGGGTATCAGCATGAGAACCATCCCCACTTGTGTGCTGTAGCGAAGTGTACAACGTTGAAACTGTTGAACAAATCAACAGACATGGTTTTTAATCCCAACCCCTCTCCGGGCAGCCAGATTCAGCGCTCTAAAGTTTCCAAGTTCCATGTATAAGTGGCTCATCTCAGTAGAGTAACAATAGCCCTCGCATCCCCTGTGGTGCAGGAGGCCCTGAGCTCTGTAATGTTGTTGATGTATGGGAGATACCATCTCTCCCCGTAACGCAGGGTATATCCTGGTTGGGAACCCCTGAACGTAAGTGATAGTGGGTTGGACCGGCGTACGTCAAGCCAGCGTGAGTTGTGTGAATAAAGAGCCCGGGGCTCCAGGCGTGGCTTCAGCTAGATTCTGGCCACTACGTGAACACCAGTGTACGGCTAGTCTTTGTGCCCTCGTAGTTAGGCCTCCAGCAGAACACCACACTGGCGACGAGGTGGTCACGCACCACGCCGCATCGCCTATACCCCCGGACCGCCACGCGGCCGCCAGCGATGTCCCTGCAGTGCTGTGTCCTCTCAGTGAAAGGTCTCTGCTACGGCATCATCGCCCTGCCGAATCTCCGCCTCCAGCTACAGCGCGGACGGCAGTTCAGCAGTTCGCGCCAGCCTGAGCGGTAAGCGCCCGCACAGTTCGTCGCATGCACATGTGTGGTCTTCCCCGCAACCTCGCGTGGCGCCGATGCCACCAAAGTCACTGCTGTGCCCCTCCCCAGAACAGCAGCCACTACTGCACATCGGGCGCGAAGGGCGCGCCCAGGCACCTCCGCCGCCCAATACAAAGTGCCTCGCTCTGCCCTGTACCAATGCACGTGGACACAACAATAACCGGCACTCACCGCAGCGCGCCACCGAAGCAGACTCAGATGCGGCGATGCGCTCAAGGCCCTGTAGCGGCCCCACGTGGTGTCCCTGCCACTGCACACCACTGCTGCCAACACCGTCCTAGATGGTGGCCAACCCACACAAGGCTGACTGAATACCGCTCACTCACAGAGCCTTGTCTGTCAGGAAGAGCCTCACTCAACCCTGCACCTTGGCAACACACTCTGCTAACCGGCCCTCTGAGCCTTACACTGTCTTCTCTGCCAGGCTCCTCCCCCCTTTGTAAGGTCGCACGAGGTCACAGCCAGCCCCGGCGCACATCCAGGCCTGCTACTCAGCACCACAAGCCATAAGTGCTCTCAACTGTGAACTTATCCAGTGCTCTTCGCCTCCTACTCGCCACTGCTACTCTCCACTCGCCATCATGGCGTCAGTCCCGCTGCTGGAGCCGTTCACTATTACAGGCCCCCCTCCATCCCAAGCGGCGCGCTGGAAGGCGTGGTTTGAGCGCCTAGATACCTACTTTGAAGCTGCAGAGATCCCAGCCCCGCGGAGAAGGCCCATGCTCCTCCACCTTGGCGGGGCTGACATCCATAAGATCTCCAAGACGGTACGTGAAGCCAGAGCCCCGAGGTATTACGCCACCATGCGTGATGCCATCACAGCTCATTTCGAGCCCTACGCCAACCCCGACTATGAACGGTTCCTCCTCAGCCAGGCGCGACTACAACCGGATGAGTCAGTGGATGTCTTCTATGGACGACTGAAAGAGTTGGTGAGCACCTGCACCCTCCTGGACGAGGATGACGAAGTCTGGGCCCAGTTCATCCAAGGATGCGCGTCATCCAAACTGCGCGAACGCGTCCTGCAAGAACACAACATGCCCATGGGAGACATCCTGATGTTGGGGCGTTCCAAAGAGCTGTCTAAGGCCAGAGCGGCCCACATGGATCCCAAGCCCGCCGCGCCTATTATAGATAGAACCCGTCAACGCCATACACACGGAAGCGCAAGAGAGCAGACCAAAGCTCACCAAATCAGCCACACACTCCTCCAAGCAAAGTCTGCGGAGTCGCCCATGTGGGTGGCCCATACCCCCACGAAGGAACCTGCCCTCCAGCGGCAAGACCTGCAGTGCGTGCGGAAAGCTGAACCACTTCTCAAAAGTGTGTCGCTCATCACAAAGAAGATGGCCCAAGGGCCCACAGAAGCAAGAACGAGCACTCGAACCACTCCCCGATAGCTCCTCCAACAGCGACATGGATGAAGATGACGCAGCCACTGTCCATGTGGTAAGGATGTTGAAGGCGCTCACAGCCACCCGGCAGGCGGCACCGATTTGCAAGATCGGAGTGCAAGACCACTCCGTAGCTGCGCTCATTGACACCAAAGCCACCAGTCAATGGACATGGGAATCCGAGCAGGAAGAAGCATTCCAACGAACCAAGGCAGCCCTATCTGAAGACACCACACTAGTATACTTTGACCCCAAGAGGGAATCCCAACTGGTGGTAGACACCAGCCCCACAGGCCTAGGTGCCGTCCTAGCACAACGGCAAGAGCGTGGAGAATGGGCCCCAGTCGCCTATTCCCTCACGCCAATGGAGCAGCGGTACTCACAGATTGAGAAAGAAGCTATTGCAATCCTGTTGGGGTGTCGTCACTTCTACATATACCTGTATGGCCATCTGTTTGCGGTCATCACCGACCACAAACCTCTAATCCAGCTATTTCAAGGTTCCTCGTCATGCCCTCCCCCGAGGATTGAAAAATGGATTCTGCAGCTGCAGGAGTTTCAGTTCACTGTCGAGTATCGACCTGGTACCCGGAACCCGGCAGACTTCCTATCAAGGCATGCTCGACCGGTCACCCTCCCCGAAGCCGCAGAAGTGCCGACTACTGAAGATTACGTGAGGATGATCGTGGAGAGGTCCAGGCCCCTTCCAATCTCCCTAGATGATGTCATAGAAGCCACAAAGAAAGATGACTGCCTCCAGATTGCTATCCAAGCAGTCACATCAGGTTATTGGAGGCCACTGCAAAGCCCAATGCCACTCCGCACCGCACCGCGACAGCCCAGACTAGCCTGCAAGCCCTATATCAAGTCCGCCAAGACCTGTCCGTTACTGCCGATGGCTGCCTCCTGAGAGGCCTGCGCCTTGTCCTACCGGAGAGTCTGACCCAGAAAGTGGCCCTTCTAGCACAAGGAGCCCATCAAGGGATAGTCAAGTCGAAAAACTGACTCCGGAGCAAGGTCTGGTTTCCCGGCCTAAACCAACAGATAGAAACAATTGTACAGCACTGTCCTGTCTGCCTTGCGACTGGCCCACCAAGTAATCCTGCACCAATCATCACTGAAACGGCTCCTGGTGCCCCATGGAAAAGAGTAAGCGCTGACTTCGGCAGTCTACCCAGAGGGAAATACATACTAGTGGTGGTGGACGACTTTTCACAATACCCCGAAGATGAGATCGTCTCAACAACATCTGCAGCGGAAGTAATCCCAAAGTTTGAAAAACTCATGGCAACACATGGACACTTGGTGAAATCCGCACCGACAACGGCCCGCCATTCACCAGTACGGAATTGACAGACTACCTAGCATCCCACAAAGTCAAGCCCCGCCGAATAACCCCGACGTGGCCTCAGGCCAATGGCGAAGTGGAACGCCTGATGAGAATACTCAACAAAACAATCCAAATCGCTCTAGCGGAAAGTCACAATCTGGAACAAGCCTTGTACCAGTTCCTTCGTGAATACCGGCTCACCCCCCACTGTACCACAGGCATCTCTCCAAGCAGGCTATGCTTTGGTCGAACTGTGACCGACACCATCCCGCATCATCCTGTGTGGGAAGAGACACCAAACCCCCCGAATCAATCAGACGCCAGGCGAACCCGGAACAATAACGAAGCCTCTCGGAGAAGACACGCTAAAGAACGCCTGGTCGTTGTGGGCGACCGTGTGTTGGTACAAGACCGCCACCCGGGAGGAAAGTTCCGGTTACCTTTCAAATTAGACCCATGCACTGTAGTCGAAGTCAAAGGCACCAAAGTAACTGCTCGGAGAGGCCACAAGAGTGTAACCCGCAACATCTCAGTTCAAGAAAGTCCCAGAGCACGATACCGAAGAATTTCCAGTAACTAGTCCACCAAGAGAGACTGTCACAAACAGCCCTTCCAGGCACTGGTGGAGAGCCCAGTGACCCCACACCCGCAGCAACATAGAAGTTGATTGCAACACCAATCCTTGGTGCTCCTCAAGACTCAGAGCCAGATATCCCTGACATCAGGGGTGTGAGTGCTAGATCCGGAAACCACGATGACCTACCTGCGTCATCGCCGACACCCTCAGGGCGAAGTATCCAAGGTTGGTATGATCTGCGATCACACCGAAGGCGTCCCAGAGGTATAAAGTCTTTGTGTCCTGCTAATCTCCGACTACAGCTGAGCCTGTGGCTGTTAGAAGATGCCGTGATACCCTGAGACCAAGTAAGAATGTTCCATAAGCATCCTATTGTCATGGACTGTAACTTGTAAACTCTGGGTGTTTCCTATTGTTTCTTTTTCATACTGTTGAAGTTTTGGTTAATTGTAATTATCTCCTGGTAAAGGAGGAATGTAATATTGTTAATGTATGGGAGATATCATCTCTCCCCGTAACGCAGGGGATATCCTGGTTGGGAACCCCTGAATGTAAGTGGTAGTGGGCTGGACCGGCGTACGCCAAGCCAGAGTGAGTTGTGTGAATAAAGAGCCCGGGGCTCTGGGCGTGGCTTCAGTTAGATACTGGCCACTACGTGAACACCAGTGTCCGGCTAGTCTTTGTGCCCTCGTAGTTAGGCCTCCAGCAGAACACCACAAGCTCCAGGGGCTCCCTCCGGCACTGTATATGGGTGGCGGGCCCCTGGCCTGAGAGCTCCTGACTGGGTCCGGAGCATGGGTGGGGCACCTCCATGTATGTTGCAGGGGGGCCCCCTCAAGTTTCGTTACACCACTGGCTAATCTAGCCCAGTTTTGTCTTCACATTCTAGGATATGCAGTACAATTTTATAATGGATATAAAAGACAGGAAAGGCCTTCATCCTCGGAGAGGGCCAATGCCTTTTGCCCTCGCCCTCCCGCTGGGGATGATACCGGGTTGTCATACCCTCCAGCGTAGATTTGACGCTCGCCCATGGAGGAAGGCAGGTCTACTCACCTGGAGAGATCAATTCTCAGATGATTTGTTGTGACAGTTCAGTGACCTAGTTGCCACAAACGGGTTGCACACTGGGAACTTCCTTCTTTATGCAGCACTGGCACGCACACTGCATGCCATCTAGGATAGAACACATGAAATGTCGACCATTTCTCAACTGCTACAAACACTTCATACGCATGGGCAGGTAAGACACGTGGTGACTTGTCTTTACACTGCACTACAGTGTGTTCGAGATCCGTCACTCTAAGCCCTGTGGACGCGCTGGGCATTGGACATTGGTCATGAACTCACAAACACTCAGTGGACACAGTGCCCTCAGACAGTTAAAACTATATCCCGTAACGCCCACCTCAAGTACTTACAATTTAACTATATCCACCAAACATACCTGACACCTCAGCGGATTGACCGCATGTTTCCGGGATCCACGGTGTCATGAGATCCATGCAGACTTCATTCATATGATATGGCAGCAACCCATAATATCGGAATACTGAGAGGAGGTCCTGACCCAGATATCGGATATAGTGGGAAGGCAGTTTCTCCAAGTGGCACCGCACTGTATATTAGGGCTCATCAAAGCGCTGATGGATTGGGATGCGACCTGAGCGAATGCCAGTGGCTGAGATTAATACAAGCATTCTATCCATCACCTTGTTGTTTTTGCCTTTGATGCCCTAAGTGCGCCGGGTATGCCCAGACGTGGGTCCCAGGCTCACTGTGCCACTGGAACCAAGCTATACCCGACCCAGGAGCCCATAACAAGGGAGAAACCGCTCCTCAGTTGCTTGTGCTCTGGTTCAGGGAGGACCTGGCCTGGCAGTTCGGGCTGGACTGTTCT
Organism: Calotriton arnoldi; assembly: GCA_963921515.1. Classification (NCBI taxonomy): domain Eukaryota; kingdom Metazoa; phylum Chordata; class Amphibia; order Caudata; family Salamandridae; genus Calotriton; species Calotriton arnoldi. The sequence goes on from CAWUFW010001169.1 coordinate 1,499,870, forward strand.
CATGAGGAACAGGGTCAAGAATGATTTACATATAGTCGGGTCCAAACTGAGGTGGCATGGTGGGCGAAAAATGATGGATTAGGATGCGTCCCCAAGCGATTGCCAGTGGCTGAAATTAATTCAGGCATTCCATCCACCACCTTGTTGTTTTTGCCTTTAACGCCCTAAGTGTGCGGGTATGCCCAGACGTGGGTCCCAGGCTCACTGTGCCACTGGAACCAAGCTTTACCCGGCTGAAAAATCCATAATGAGGACGAAACCGGTCCTGGGTTGCTAGTGTTCCGGTGCAGGGAGGACCTGGCCAGGGAGTTCGGCTGGATTGTTCCCATGAGGAACAGGGTTAAGACTGATTTGCATATGTCTGGGTCCAAACTGAGGTGACATGGTGGGTGAAAAATGATGGACTGGGCTGCAGCCCAAGTGATTGGCAGTAACTGAGATTAATTCAAACATTCTATCCATCATGTTGTTGTTTTTGCCATCACACGCTCCAAGCGCACTCATAATATGCATTAGTATTTTGACCTTGCCCTAGCGCTGGCCAAGCGGCAAATCTCCCTAACTTAGAAGTCTGCAACAGCCTCCCCACTAAGGAACTGGCTACTCAACCTAAAGAGGGGTGCATAAGCAGAAATCGAGGCCCATGCCTAATACTCTTAACCTGCTGCGTAGGGAGGGTTACCTGAATACACTGTAGGTTAAAACAGACGAGAAGCCACCCTGGCCACCTCCTTTTGTATTCTTTTGGTCTAATCGGCTCCTCGGCCACTATATCTTCTGCCGAGATGTGTGCGACTTCACCGCTGGCACCCACTGGTGATCACACGGGGCACTATTCCCCACCAATGGTTGGACTGGGGGTGTCATTTGGGGAGCACAGACCATTCTTACCACTTGCTACAGTGTATTGCTGTTCTCTCCCCCCTCCCACTTGTACCTTCTCCGTTCTACATGAATGGTCTACTCTCAGTTTGTTTATGTATTAAGGGTCTTACATAATATTACCCCAGTATTGTCTCTGATATCAACAATGTGGTAAATCCTGTATAATTGCACCCATTTATTGTGTCTCTCATGCTAAATGCCATGACTGTATACCTTGTGGTGAATGTTCTTTTACAAGAAATTTCAATAAAGAAATACTGTGGGGGAAAAAGTAGAGTCCCTATCTGATATTTTTTTTATGTTGTACAAACCTCAGCTTTATTCAGTGATGCTTCCATTGGAAAAACAGTTTCTGACAGACTGAAACTCTGATAGGAATGAGAGTTCTGCGGATCTTCAGATGCCTTTTGAAGGATCTAGGGTTTTTGGTGCAGAGCTAAAAGACCAACTACATCTCATCTTCAAGGAAAGGAAACATTCATATTCCTTCAGGAAGTAACAGAGTAAGTCTTCCGGTTACCTGAAACAGAAATCATCTTTTAAGCCACCATCAAGAAGTCAACAGACTAGAGAACAGCCTTCAAAATTTCAAGGGAAGTCCTTTTCTTGTAAAGTTCTAAGGAGACAGAAGCAAGACATGAATACAAAAGATCCTCACTATGCCAAGCCTCAGAATTGCAGGTTAGCGATCAAATTAATCCTTTTCTTCATGAATGGCATCTCCAGATGTATGAGAAACGGACATTGTCCGCAGAGCATACAAAATAGAATTTCTGACCATTCCCTAGGACCCAGAGATCATACCTACACCCACTGAAGAGGAAAGCTCCCACAAAAGGTGTGTGTACTCTAGTGAAATATAAGGTCATTCTTCCTGTACGTGAAACAGAGAGAGTTCCTAGTACAGGAGGTTCCTATACCAGGTACTAGAGGTTCCTGGTTTCCAAGGTGACAGGTGGTTACCAGAATGTGACAGATTTCAATAGAAAAAACAAGTATGTGAAGAACAGCCTCTTCAAAATGGAAACTCTCCAAAGAAGAATTGTACTGATTCCAAAAAATCACTTTCTGGTGACATTGGACTTAAAGGATGCCTACTTGTACAGACCTATTGTAGAAGACTTCTGGAGGCTTCTGAGATTTTGCATTCAAAAGAAGCACTGGCAATCCAGGGTTCCCAGTCCGGACTTTGCTCAGCACCAAGAGTCTGAGAAAGTGCTGGCCCTGATTCTCACACACTGCATCTCCAGGGAATACCTATCTACCTAGACCAGGATGATGAATCATGCTTCATCGGAAAATAAGATTGTGCAGATGATCAAAATGAAAACATGATGGAGCACAATCCATCAGGAGACATGACCTTCTAGAGGTGTCAGGTTTGGGACGGATCTAGGAAAGGTATTGCGTCCTGTCGAAAGAGCTGCCCGTCTTCATCTCCTGCTGTCCGCAGTCTCTCCAAGAAGCACCTGTAAGAGATGGAGGCTCACAGACACGTCATCTTGGGTCCTCATGATGACAAGGGCATGAATACATCTTCGCACACTACTGGGGCATTTTTAGAAGTAGTGGTCTCAGGTTTCTGAGTCCATGAAAACTCTGACTCCTTTAAAACCAGAGAGCAAGATGCAGCTTCAATAGGGCAAACCCTCATAGTCCAAGCCAAGTGGTCGATGACAGAGAGTTACAAATCTTCAGTTGGAGGGAACGTACAGCAGTTCTAAGCTTCACAACACTTCCAACAAGAAGTTCTTCATTGCAATGTTCTGATCAGGTCAGATAATATGATAACAGTAGCTTACATGGGGAGAGGATGTGGCACAATGGCCAGAGCCTTCAACTTTGTAACTGGAGAACCAGGTTCACGTGCAGACAAAAAAGGAATGTGTCCTTCAATAATGTAACTGGTGCTCATGTAAAGAACTCCAATAGAGTTTGCGCCATATAAAAATAAAATACAAATAACTCGAGGAAGTGCCCAATACCAAAGCAAGTAGTCAAGTTATGATTATCGTCAGAGACTCATCTCCTTGCAATTTCAGTGGTACAAATCAGTGGACAGGACAGTGTACAATGTATTAGCCCTGGCTGCATCACAAAGCTGTTTAAAATTAGTTTTAGCCACATCTGTGCTGCTGTACAGCATGGCAACATTCCAATAGACCGAATTAGGTTGGAGAGTGGAGACTCATGATTTTTTAAGCCAAAAATGGCTGTATTTTGTCTGTATCCTGCCTGCAATTGCCTCTGCTTCCGTAGACGTCAATGGGGGAAATCTATTCTCCGGATTGCTTTTTTTAAATCTCTCACTTTCCTCTTCTAAAATGTTGGCATATATGGCACGGTAATGGTGCAGTGCAACTTTGCCCACCCTTTACACGTCACAAATACGTCAGCATTTCATAACAGATACATGACATGAATGTGCAGTTAGCACATGATTCTTATATAGTCTAACGATATTAAAATTAAGTGTTGCACTTGACATTATAACTAAAGTGCATTTACTGTAGGACTAGTGAATTTACTCAAACTGTATGTTTAACTGTATTAAACGAGAAAATTAATAAACCATCTTTACTTAGTAGACATATACTGACTATGAAATTTGACTTTCATAATGTGTGCCTTAATACATTGAATAACTTTTACTGTTTAGGTAAATGGATAAGAACCCTCCTCATATAAGTAGAATATGATTACTTGTTAGAATAGGTAAATACAATGTTGATCCAGCGCGGCTAATATAAATTCTTCTCTTTTGGACATGACATCCAGGTAAATCACTCTTTTAACAACTATACCATATGACGGTGGGGCCCATGACACCGCCTAAACATTCACTCTCTCAATCGTTTCCCCTGGGTCACATCCACTACTATCAAAGAGAAGTAAGTGGTTGCTGGAGGAACGGGATACCTTATTTAAAATCGACAAGATAATTTCTCAAACATCATATATAATCCTGTCAGTTCTAAGACATCAAGGTATTCCGCTCTTTGGTCGATGGACCAACTAGTAAGAATAAGTTGGTGATTAAGACCAGCTCAATCACATTAAAACTTATTAAACATTACACTTATTATTGAGCTAAAGAACCACAGACTCGTAGTTTTAATTTATAATAGATTTTATTTACCTTCTTTAAATGCATGAATAAGATTCAATTTTATTAATCGTTTAATACATTTCAATATCATTATAAGAAATAAGCTTTAAGAAAGAATTTTATGCATACCCTTTTAGATGAGGAATAAAAGTTCACCAAAGCAGATAAATTGCAGATCACTGCATGGAATTCCCAAAACTGACTGTCTGTCCCGCTAAATAGGCCTCCTCGACGGAGCTCCTATACAGATTTCCCGCATCCGTCTCGTTCCTTCCCAGTCAAGTTAAAGTCAAAAATGATTCATTCTATTAAGAAAATGGCCTATAGAGAATAGCAGCAGTTCTCCAGCATCAACGCTCAGTGCTCAAAAAATATAGATAGAATAGCGCTCCTCCTACTTAAGAGTAGGTCCTCTTATACCCTATTACTAGCTTACTAAACATAAAGTTGCAATCTTTGGGGGGCGAGAATCACGCTAATTGGTCCATTGGAGGGGTGGCAAACATCACCTCATTGCCCTCCTTGTTCAAACCAGTTCTGAATTTATTTATAATTTTGTCCTTTCACACAGCTTTGGGGTAATAACAATCTGATGGACAGTTCGTATAATGTTGTTTCTTCTTAGTTACTTATTTTGAACAGTCCATTGTTAATTCACTGTCACTGGTCCTGTTCTCACGGGTTCATGCTGAGTCTTTCTTGGCATCTATTTCATGACAAGTTGGCCCGTCCTTGACACTTCTCACTCTGGGCTCGACTCATATCCACGTGACATATCTCTGCGGCTTTCCTCCGCTTGGAAGCCATCTTTGCATCTGCGCATTAAGCCCATCTGCCTCGGCAGCCATTTTTACAGCACGGCCTAACAGGCCCGAAATAACTATCATGAAAACAAACACAATCATAATTAAAATAGAGAAAATAAGCCTTTGCGTTTCCCACCCGTCATTCTAAGTACCCCAATTAGGTGTTACCTAGCAAAAGCGACATGTAAAGCCATGTTTACTTACCATCCGCATTTCTTTTGCCACACTACAATTTTACTACATAGCACAAAACATGCAATATCACTCTAATTAGTACGCAAACCATCATATTAGTGTTATTTTACGTTGACAAATGTAAATAGGTTAACTTTGCACATAAATTGCGGTTACCACTTATAAAAAGATGTAAAATGTTGATTAGTCAGACAGACAATTAATACCATTAATTTATTATCTTGAATATTAGGGGTTTCAAAAAAATTTCATTTATCTTGCTCCATCAACTCCCCCTTTGGTGATTTTTAATATCACCACAAAACCCATGTTACACAATTTTTCAGATAGAATGTTTCTTGTCCACTTGCTTTTTGTTAGTTTCACACATCAGTATCCCTTTCGTTTTGTCTTTTTGTTCTTTCATACAAATTCTTTTAATTCTTCAAGTTCTATTTCACCCAATTCTCGTTCTCTTTCTTTATTTATCTTATTCTCTCTTTTTATTTTGTCTTTTTCTCCTCTTAATGCATATAATAACAAATTTCACTAATAACATCACTAATATTACTACTGTTGCTGATATCAAAACTTTCCCTACAATAGAGCTACCTATTTCCGTGAACCATTTTGGTATTGCGGAAAAACTCTTACCAAGTTTCTCCCAGGCATTTTCAACCTCTAGTGGAGCAAGTTCTTTGTGCAAATCAGTAATATTCTTTATATACTTCTGTATATTTTCACTTTTATCTGGAATGTAAGTGCAACAATGTTGGACTTTCAGCATTCCACAGACTCCGCCCTCTTTTGCCAAAAGAATGTCAAGGGCAAGTCGATTTTGCATCACCATAGCTCTCATGGCAACCATCTCGGTATTTACCATTAAGAACCCTCCAGCAGTATTCGTTGATAAACGATCTACTACTGTGGACAATTTCCGAATTTTAAATGCATTCAAAGATATACCGACTGCTGGTATCATTGCTCCAAAAATGTCACCAACTATTTCTGAAAAACTTTCCCTTTTTCTACGTGTGAATGTTTCCCCCATTTTGTGTGTTCCTTTTTCTCCTCTCTCCACATGAAAAATCTTTGGAAAGACCAGGCCTAAATAGCACGATCCGTAGCAATGGTCCGGCAACCTGTAATAAGCTCTGTTTCCACAAACATAATAGATCCCTGGAAATATCGGATCCTTTCCTCCTTTGAATCCCCATCCTCCTAAAATTTTGTAATTGTCTCTGCAGTCACTGGAACCCACGAAATAGTTATCATATCTAGTTCTATTTCTACTAATGCACAACTTTCCCTGTTGGGGCCAATCTAAGGTCATAGCTGCATTTGTCTTTTTCTTATCATTACTTTCTCCTTCAAATGCCAAAGGGGTGTTTTTGTCTCTTCTTCTATTACCTTTCTCTGAAACTTGACTCTTCTGCTTTCTACCATTTCTAAAAACACCTCTTCTTCTTTCTTTAACTCACAGGTAAGGTTGTGTTTAACTATATTTTCTAATGTTAAATCTTCATTTTCTAGGAAAAAGTCTCCAAACATCCTTGCTTCTTTCACTTGGTTCAATTCAGGTATTATAGGAACTTTTGCAAAAATCTTATTTATATCAGTATAATAATATTCTAATCCACCTGTTTTATAAAATAAACTAGCTAAAACACTACATGTTATTCCATACGTCAAAGGAAGGTGATGATAGGTCACACCTTCTGAAACAGACGCAGGTAATTGCATACAAACATAACAATCTCTCACATCCATTGTTTCTACATATTCATATAATAATTTTGTGAAAACGTTCTTTGAAAAATCAGTTATGGATCTATCCTTATGCAACTCGGCACCATCTATTAATGTTGCTGTGTTCTGCATGTTAGCTTCTTTATCCTTTTTCGTGTTATTTTCCCTTATAGACGTTTCTTCTACAGCTAGTCTAATTGGAATAGTAATTGCTAAAATGAGCCAGACAAACATTATTAATCCGGTACAATAAAAACACATTCTACACCATTTACGTAGGAAATCACATCTACATCTTCTATTCTCTGTGTCTACCATTCTGTTTTATTTACCTAGATATATATATATATATAAAATGTGTCACCACACCTCAGAATGACGTTTCAGCCACTCTACCCTCTCACTTTGTCTCGTTTGGTACTTTCTTTAGTTCTCCTCAGAACTCTTCCTTGTCTATTCAGGTTTGTGTGTCCAGTCCAGTTTTTCTCTTTCAACCATGTTGCACTTCACTTTCACCCATTGATTTGCAGCTTTCTTCTGGGTTCTCGTGAGTGTTATCTTCTTCTTTGATGTCAGTCAATGCGATGTATAGCCACTCAGGTGACTTATATTTCAGATTAGGTTTCTTCTCTCTCTTTGTTTTCTGCAATTGTTTTCCACCTTGTTTTCCTTGTTCCTTTTGACTTGTTCTCATTTACCTGTTCTGCATTATCTCTGTTTAAGTTTATAATTTTGTATCTCAATCTTTTGAGTTCGTGGGGCCAATTATCTCCTTTTCTCGGCTTTTTCGGTTCACTTTCTTTTTCCTCTCGTTCAGCTCTCCAAGTTCTCTTTCTTGGTCCTAGTCTCTGTTTTCTTTCTTCTTCACTTTCTTCAGATTCTGTTTCAGACCTTATTTCACTTCCTCTTATTTTGAACTTTATGATTTCGTTTTCGTCTTCTATCTCTGAACCTTCTTGTTTCTTTTCTGTTGTGACACTTGTTTCTATCCCTCCTCGAGGTTCTTCCGGATTCTCGTTGATCTCTGTCTGTTTCTAAGTTTCCCTGTCCTCTGGGTTGTTGATCTGTCCCTATTGCTCCTCGGGGTTCTTCCGATTTTTCCTCTCTCTCTCTATCCGAATCTATCCCTCCCTCATCTAGTTCAATAATCTTTGAAGGAAATCTATCATAGCTTGTGCTTGGCTGTTCGTTGTCACTGTCTCTTGGTTCAGTTTCTTCGTTTATGATGTCAGTTTTCCATTTGTTCTTTAGCTTTTCATCACAATCGGATTGGTCTGTTTCAGATGCTGAACTTGTGTCTGATATTTCCAGATGTCGACTTACAGGTCGATCTTCAAGTTCTGGAACCTTCGTTACTTCAAGTTCTTTTTCTGTTGCCAAGTTTGTTCCTGGGTCTTCCAGATGTCGACTTACAGGTCGATCTTCAAGTCCTGGAACCCTGCTCGTTTCGACTTCTGCGTCGGATGCTGAACTAGTATCAGATATCTCCAGATGTCGACTTTCAGGTCGATCTTCAGGATCTGGAACTCTGATGGTATGGCTGGCATGTACCCAGTTTTTTACTCCTGCACATTTGACGGCAGTTGTTGTCACCAGGATCACTTGTCGTGGTTTATCCCAGCGAGGAACCAAACAGTTTCTTCTTCTGTGGACTTTTATGCGGACCCAGTCTTCTGGACTCAAATCATGAGTTGGTTTTCTTTCGAGAGTGGTCGCATCCGGTCCAACCTGATGAAACACAGAATGTACCACATCAGCCAACCCTTTGCAATAATCTAACACGAGATCATCAGTTATAGTCAGCAGTTTGTTGACAGGTACATGTGCTTGCCTCATTGCTTGTCCCATGATTATTTCGTGGGGACTCAGACCTGTTTTTCTGTCAGGTCTGCTTCTGATAGTCATTAGCACCAATGGTAGGGCATTGGGCCATTTGAGTCCTGTGGCTTGACACATTTTCCCCAACCTATTCTTTATTGTTCCATTCACCTGTTCTACTACTCCTGAAGCCTCTGGTCTGTATGCACAGTGCAATTTCTGTTGAATGTCCAGAGCTTCACATATCAGTTGGATTAATTCGTTTTGAAAATGTGTTCCTCTATCTGTTTCAATCATTACTGGAAAACCGTACCTTGGAATGAATTCTCTCAGCAGGAGTTTGGCTACAGTAACTCCATCATTCCTTCTTGTCGGAGAGGCTTCCACCCAACGAGAAAACAAACAAACGACCACAAGAACATACCTCAGTCTATTGCTTGGGGGCATCTCAATAAAGTCAAGTTGCATTCTGGTAAAAGGACCTCCCTCTCGCCCTATTGTTCCTAGACTCACTACTGTTTTCCTTCCTGGATTTATCTGTTGGCAAATAAGACATCTTTGACAAAGACTTTCAGCTATGGCTCTGAATTTTGGGTTATACCAGGTGTGTCTGAAAAGTCGGATCATGGCATCCCTTCCAATATGAGCTTGTCCATGGTACATCCGTGCCATGTTAGAAATCATGCTATCAGGCATAACTGGTCTTTCATCTTTGTAAACCCAAATGTCATCTTCCTCCCTTTTCCTGCATCCTGCTTGTATCCAACAATATTTTTCCTCCTCATTTGCTGCTTCCTGTAATTGTCTTACTTCATTCCATGTTTCAACAATGTTAGTAAACAGCAAGGGACATGGAACATGCTCTCTTTCTCTTCTTCGATTCAGTGAGACTACATTTTTAGCACAATACTGGGCTATCTCGTCGGCATACCTGTTGCCAACAGTAATGTAATCCGCCTCATTTTTGTGTGCAGCACACTTCACCACCGCAATCTGTTTAGGCAGCTGTATCGCCTCAAGCAATTTCTTCACAAACTCACCATTTCTAATTGGAGTTCCTGCAGATGTCATGAAACCTCTCTGGGACCAGATCTGCCCATAATCATGGACCACTCCGAAGCCATACTGGCTATCCGTGATCACTGTGATTCGAACATTCTTTCCCAGTTTGCATGCCTGTATTAGAGCAATCAGCTCAGCCACTTGGGCGGAACGTATCCCTCTCAAACAAGATGCTTCCATTATTTCAGCTACGGTACATACAGCATACGCCGCACTTAAAACTCCTTCACTCGTCCTCAGGCACGAACCATCCACAAACATCACATAATCTGATTCTTTTAAAGGCTCGTCCCTAATGTCAGGCCTTGGTTTCGTACAATATTCAAGTACATCCAAGCAGTTATGATCAACTTCATCTTTGTCTACCACACTCCCTTCATCCGGCAAAGATGTCGAAGGATTCACGCTTGTGCATCTGTCAATGGTTACATTGTCTGCACTCAAAATCACTTTTTCATACCTAGTCAGCCGACTATGTGTCATGAATTGAGTTTTGGTTCTTGTCAAGAGAATTTCAACAGAGTGTGGAACATACACTCAGTGGATATCCCATCACAATGCCTTCACTTTGTTCCAGACTCACACAAGTAGCAGCTACTGCTTTCAGACATCCAGGCAACGCTTTTGCTACCGGGTCTAAAACAGGTGAAAAATAGGCGATAGGTCTTTTCATTTTTCCATGTCTTTGCACTAAAACTGAAAGTGCACACCCATCTCTCTCACTACAATACAGCTCAAATTCTTTTTCATAGTCAGGCATTCCCAGTGCCGGTGCTTCACACAGTTTTGTTTTCAGTTCTTTAAAAGCTTTCATTTCTTCATCATTCAATTCAAACGGATCTTTAACATCCTTTTTCGTCAAACGCTGTAAAGGTTTTGCAATTAATGAAAATCCACTTATCCATTGTCGACAATACCCGACCATTCCAAGGAACATTCTCACCTCTCTTTGTGTCATTGGAGCTCTCATTCCTCGGATAATCTTTATTCTTTCTGTCGTTACCTTTCGCACTCCCTTTTCAATCTTGTGACCTAGGTATTGAACCTCTTGTTGACAAAACTGTAATTTAGACGGGGACACCTTATGTCCTCCTTCGGCTAAATGGTTCAGTAAAGCAATTGTGTCAGTAATACAGGCTTCTTTAGTTTTTGATGCCACTAATAGGTCATCAATATACTGAACCATCACAGATTTTTCAGGCATTTTTAAATCTTCCAATGATTTCTTTAAGATCTGATTAAAGATTGAGGAGCTTTCTGTATACCCTTGAGGAATTCGGCACCATGCCAAAATACGCTCTCCGAACCTGAACGCAAATAATGGCTGGCTATCTGGATGTAACGGAATAGAGAAAAATGCATGGCACAAATCAATGACTGTATACCATTCTGCATCACGTGGTATCTGATACAGTATTACAGCTGGGTTTGGTACAATTGGACAACAAGGAATAACAATTTTATTGACCTTTCGTAAATCTTGCACTATCCTATATGTCCCGTTTGGCTTTCAGTCCCATAATGGGTGAATTACATGGACTACTCATTATTTCTTTCAAAATTCCCTGTTCAATCATTTTATCAATTACAGGTGTTATTCCTTCGATAATTTCTGGCATTAATTTATATTGTGGAGTATTTGGGTAATTTGTTCCTGCTCTTACAGTAATTTTTACAGGGTCTATTCCTCTCATTAACCCAATGTCTTCGCCTGTAAAATCCCATACCTCAGGTTTGACTGTCTCTTTTAACTCATTTGGGATTTTCTCTACATCAAACACAGGAAACATATCATTCACTCCTGGCTCTAGTTCTGCCATTGTCATTTTATACAGTACGTCTTCATCTGGTGTCTGGAATGCAATCCCATCCGGGGTACAATAAATGGTGCAATTCATTTTGCAAAGTAGATCGCGTCCTAATAAGTTTACGGGACTGCAATCACACACCACAAATCGGTGCATTTCTCTGAATGGTCCAACTTTCACCTCCACTAATTTGGTAAGAGGCGCCTTAATCTGCTGATTCGAAACACCTATGACTTGGATAGATTCACCTGAGAGAAGAAGGTTTGGAATTTCCACTGATCTAACAGTAGAACGGGTAGCTCCAGTGTCCACAAGGAATGTCACATTTGCACCATTCACTTCTCCATCCACAAATGGACCTGTCTGATCTACCTCTAGAGTCGCGCCAAGTACGCACTCTTCCTCCTCTCCTAGGCACCATCATAAACTTTCATCCGATTCATTCCCATCCTGTCGTAACCAATACTGCGATATCGCAGCTGCGCGCGGCAATTGGGTTACCTGCTCTCCTCCGTAGAATCCTGTCTCTGCACTGTATCTGAGGGTTTACTCTCTTGGGAAGTGGTGGTTGTGGCACCTGACTCTGTTGCGTAACTGCCTGCGGTTGCTGCAGCTGTTGGTAACTCACCTCACTCTGCACCTGTGGATTTAATGATTGATTTTCCGTATTAGCTTTTGGAGGAAATTTACACTCGTTTCTCCAATGCCCTAATTTTCCGCAATTGTGGCATGGCCACTTCTTCTTTGCCTCTTCTATACTCATCTGACCTTTGCCTTTACCTATATTCGGTTTGGATTTAGTTTGTCCTTTCTCATTAATCTGATTATTCAATTGAGCTTCTTGTTTTTCCGCAACCTTCACTTGTGCCCACATCACTTTCTCTTTTAATTTACGCTGTCTGCATTCAATGTCATCACTACAATACTTAGCATACCTCAACACCTCATCCACTGTGCTATTCTACCAACATATCATATGCTGTTTAATCATTTCGCTTATTTCTGGTTTCAACCCATAAACAAACCTGTATACAAAATGACTCATGTCCTTCTCATTCAGAGTCTCATAACCGCTATACTGTTTGAAAACTAAAAGTAGCCTTTCATAATAGGCATGTACAGACTCCTTACTCTCTTGTGTGGTTCTGTCAATTTTTACCCAATCAGTTTCTTTGGGTGGAATTTTGATTTTCAAAAAGGTAATAACCTGTTCATACTTCCTCATCACTTCTGGTCCTGGCGCTCCTGTTTTTGCGTCTCTTGGGTATTCTACTGTCGGCCAATCAATGGTAATCTTACATTCTGTCCATAAATCGGCTGGTACTACAATGTCAAACAATCCATCCAAATCTACCCACAACACCTTCGAAACTTTGACAAACCTTTCCACTGGTCTATACCATTCTACAGGTTTTTCTCTCAATTTTGGAAAGTCATTAGTAAATGACAGTATATCTTGTCTGGACCATGGGACATGTACATAACTACCTCCTGGAGTTTCTCACATCGGATACTCCCGTACGACTGCTTCCTTATCTGTCACCGCAAAAGCCAAAGACGCTTTGTCGGTTGTTTTCTCATTTCTTTTAGTCCACCTGCTTCTCCATCTGTCCACATCACCCCATTTTCTCAACAAAACAATCAATTCTTTTATCTGGGTTAAACGTCCTGATGTATTCAAATTCTCTATATCTTTCTCACAAAAATCTACTCTATATGGTTTCTGCAAACTCCTGACTTTTACAAATTCTACTCCTAGTTCATTTGCGGTCTCTTCCAATTTGTCATGTAAATTTCTAGCTCTCCAGGTAATACTCTTACACAGGAACATTATCTCATCGTCCTGGTATGTTTTCAATTTTTCTGTACCTATAGTCCCTAAAATCAACTCTTCCATATCTATTTTTAGCCTGATTACATCCAATGGTTTCGGTTCTGTCTCCTTCTTTTGCAAGTTTCTCATCCATTTGCTTAATTCTTCTGGAGTTGGACCTACAGGTGTACTATTTATTTCTATCCAGTTTCTATTTCTTTCTGGCGTTTCAGACGCAGACTCGGTTCCCATAGGAATCCTCCTTATCTCACTCACTGTCAGGTTAGTAGGTGGGCTCGGTCTATATGAGCTGACCAAATTTCTTACCCCTTCAGTTTCTAGGTCCATCCCTTCTCTCATTCTTTGCAGATTTGAATTCATTGGGATGACTAAGGAATGCTCATCTATTTTCTGGTTTTCAAAAACTGGTATTACTGGTCCTATTGTCACTGGCACAGTCACAGCTTCCATGTTCATTGTTAACTCTTATTTTCTCAGTTAATTCTCTTGTAGTTTTTGCTAACTCAGCTGTATTACCTCTATCAGACTTTTCACTTTGTGGGGTCTTTAACTGTTCATTTGACCTATTTATATCGTATCTTCGTTCTGGACTTTTATTCCTCCCAGTTTCCATTGGCGGTGCATTGGGTGTCACCACCGCAGAATTCTGTTGATATGGAGGTGGGTTTCTGTTTAAAATATCTTCCAGCAATTCATCCTCTGTCTTGCTACCTCCATACCGTACCTCTCTGTATGTTTCTTTTTCTCTGTACGCTTCCTTCCTGTACCCTCTTCAACTGTTAAGGCTGGAAACAAACCCTCTGTCATGTTAGCATATCTCCAACGCTTCATCCTGTCCTCATGATTCACTCCCCATAATCTTCCAGGAACTAAACTATGATTCTTTGCACCTCTGTATCTTTCTCGTTCATACATCTCATCTTCCCATTCACCTAACGCTTCAAACTGTGTCGGTCTAGGTCTTGGTTCAAGCTTCATCATTTTCTCTCTCAAATTTCGAAGTACAGCTATGCTAAATGAACCATTCTCTGGAAAAGCCAATACTCCATCATTCTGAGTATATTTTGTCCAATTTTCTAACCAAATGCAAGTATGATAACCATATTTCAGCATCATATGAGAAGCTGGCGTTTTCGGTGGAGGAATTACCTGTCCCTCTCTAGTAACTACCTTTTTGTCTTTCTTAAAGAAGTTCTTAATTTTCACCATCCATGACAGTTTCTCTCTGCAATACTCATAATAAGCCATATTTCACGATTTTTCTCTTCTGACAAACTCACAACTCGGTTCTGTTTACTATACGCTATTCGGACCTATCCCAGCGCATCTCACACCAACGCACCAATCCGAAGCCTCTACGTCACTGTTCTTCGGACCTATCCCAGCGCATCTCACACCGACGCACCAATCAGGTCGTTCTTCGTTTTTCTAAGCACTGGCCAATCCCAGCGCGGCTTTTGTCAACGTCAGTTCTACTCCTGACCCCTCCTTTACAAAAATTATCGGCAGTTCTTTTTCTTGACTAAATCTTATTAGTTACAACATAAAACACATTTCCATTGTCTGTTTTCGCTAAACAAAAGTGATAGTTTACTCTATCGTACAAGAATACTGTTTCGTTCGATAAGTGTAGCACTTACCTCTACCTTACCCTTCTTTCAAGCAAGAGGTAAACCCGTTTCTCTGGGGATAAAACACATGTGGAGACTACACTGCTCCTGAGAATTAAGGCCAGAGTTTCACAAGAAAACCGGTTGCTATTTCATTCATACACGTTTTATACAGAAAATGTCCCTATCATAACACAACCTGTGTTATCACCAATTTGAAAATCAGACAATGCACTATTTCATGTGACTTCTCTTGCCACACGTGTCCACTTCCTACTTCCCGGAAGCTTCAAAATTTCCGACTTACATATAACACAATACAATTCGACATGAAGTGTTAGACATGAAATAATCAATAATCAATAATCACCAAACTAATCTATAGTAACCATAACTCTGCTACCAAGAAATCTGATCCAGCGCGGCCAATATAGATTCTTGTCTTTTGGACATGACATCCAGGTAAATCACTCTTTTAACAACTATACCATATGACGGTGGGGCCCATGACACCGCCTAAACATTCACTCTCTCAATCGTTTCCCCTGGGTCACATCCACTACTATCAAAGAGAAGTAAGTGGTTGCTGGAGGAACGGGATACCTTATTTAAAATCGACAAGATAATTTCTCAAACATCATATATAATCCTGTCAGTTCTAAGACATCAAGGTATTCCGCTCTTTGGTCGATGGACCAACTAGTAAGAATAAGTTGGTGATTAAGACCAGCTCAATCACATTAAAACTTATTAAACATTACACTTATTATTGAGCTAAAGAACCACAGACTCGTAGTTTTAATTTATAACAGATTTTATCTACCTTCTTTAAATGCATGAATAAGATTCAATTTTATTAATCGTTTAATACATTTCAATATCATTATAAGAAATAAGCTTTAAGAAAGAATTTTATGCATACCCTTTTGGATAAGGAATAAAAGTTCACCAAAGCAGATAAATTGCAGATCACTGCATGCAATTCCCAAAACTGACTGTCTGTCCCGCTAAACAGGCCTCCTCGACGGACCCCCTATACAGATTTCCCGCATCGGTCTCGTTCCTTCCCAGTCAAGTTAAAGTCAAAAATGATTAATTCTATTAAGAAAAATGGCCTATAGAGAATAGCAGCAGTTCTCCAGCATCAACGCTCAGTGCTCAAAAAATATAGATAGAATAGCGCTCCTCCTACTTAAGAGTAGGTCCTCTTATACCCTATTACTAGCTTACTAAACATAAAGTTGCAATCTTTGGGGGGCGAGAATCACGCTAATTGGTCCATTGGAGGGGTGGCAAACATCACCTCCTTGCCCTCCTTGTTCAAACCGGTTCTGAATTTGTTTATAATTTTGTCCTTTCACACAGCTTTGGGGTAATAACAATCTGATTGACAGTTCGTATAATGTTGCTTCTTCTTAGTTACTTATTTTGAACAGTCCATTGTTAATTCACTGTCACTGGTCCTGTTCTCACGGGTTCATGTTGAGTCTTTCTTGGCATCTATTTCATGACAAGTTGGCCCGTCCTTGACACTTCTCACTCTGGGCTCGACTCATATCCACGTGACATATCTCTGCGGCTTTCCTCCGCTTGGAAGCCATCTTTGCATCTGCGCATTAAGCCCATCTGCCTCGGCAGCCATTTTTACAGCACAGCCTAACAGGCCCGAAATAACTATCATGAAAACAAACACAATCATAATTAAAATAGAGAAAATAAGCCTTTGCGTTTCCCACCCGTCATTCTAAGTACCCCAATTAGGTGTTACCTAGCAAAAGCGACATTTAAAGCCATGTTTACTTACCATCCGCATTTCTTTTGCCACACTACAATTTTACTACATAGCACAAAACATGCAATATCACTCTAATTAGTACGCAAACCATCATATTAGTGTTATTTTACGTTGACAAATGTAAATAGGTTAACTTTGCACATAAATTGCAGTTACCACTTATAAACAGGGCCGGACTGGGACCCAAAACCGGCCCTGGCAAAGTGCTTGGCCAGCCCCCCAGGGGTTTGGGGGTACGGCCGAGCTGTTTACCAGGGCCGGTTTCTGCCGATTTCGTTCCAGCGGCCGATATTGCAGCTATGCTGCAAAAACGGCCCTGTAACAAAATCGGCCCCCAGGGGCCCAAAACCGGCCCCCAACCCTGGCGGCCCACCGGGGAAATGCCCGGTGCCCGCTATGGCCAGTCCAGCCCTGCTTATAAAAAGATGTAAAATGTTGATTAGTCAGACAGACAATTAATACCATTAATTTATTATCTTGAATATTAGGGGGTTTCAAAAATGTTTTCATTTATCTTGCTCCATCAATGTCAATGAGTACCATGATATGTACAGGCCCGACAACGGCAATACCAATAAATGCGATGTCAACGTATGCCGTAACCTGTGCCCGCATAACAATGCCCATAAATGCAATGTCAATGTATGCCATAATCTATGCCTGCACAACAGCAACGACAGGCAGTAACGAGGTCAATGGATGGCATGATCCATGCATTAATGACAATGCTGTTTCCAGTAAAAGCAAAATCGATGTATGTCATGATCTAGGGATGCATAACTGTGACAATATCAGTAAAGACAATATTGATGTACACTATGACAACTGTACGCACAATGTTGAGAATATTGATAAAAAGTATACCAGTAACTGACATATTATTTTTAGGAGTCCATTGAACTTGAATAATTGCTGTCGGATTTACCCACGGTGACCTCCCCATCAACCCAGAGCCAGAGATACGTGGTAAGGCAGGTCCTGAGACCCGCACTCACGCCTATCAAATAACAGGTCACAGATGGGGTCTCTCTTAACCCAAAGACAAATGCGCACCAAGGGAAAACCCTGATCGATCCCACAGATAGACAGTTGCACCACAAATGGGTCTGAGGCAATTGGCCACAATAAAACACATTAGGCCAAAGGCGCACACTCCCCAAAAATACCACAAAGCTAGATACTACATGTAGATAGAAACACTCAGCCAATCAGGACACAACACACACACCACATGTAGTGATCACGCGCTCCTCATGCCGGATATCTGGACACGTACACACTGGCCCACACTCGCTCTCCCCAAGGTCGAGAGCCATCTGTGTTCTTTTATGATGCCTGAGCTTGTTAATTTATGACTGGGATGCTTTTCAGGAATGAAGAAATTGCTTTATTGTACCTCACAAGATGTATATATTACCAGTCAAAACTTTGTACACGGAGAGACTTTCCTCAGACTCATACTGTTGAGACTCTCCCGGCCGCTTCGTTTAATTAAACCAACTTGTTCCTGTTCTGACAAACGCCTCTTGTCTTTTCTTTACTTTATTAACTTTATTTCGGCTATATGCCATAAAAGTAAACAAATAACATTTTATGACATGAATTACACCCCATGAAATATTAAAAATCAGATAAATACATTATACGTAAAACAGGATAAAAGTGTATATAAATAATAAATACATTAGTTTAAAATAAGCAGACATTTTATAGGCACATCTTTTGCCTAATCCTCCATATTGCAAATAAGAAGCGGGATACAGCGAAGACCAAACTTTTCCTAACCTCTGTTTTTAAAATTCAGAAAGCAATTAGATGGTCTCTGACACCTAGAAGCCGACAAACAGGAATAATCCACTTTTTAATGCTTTTAGGAATACAGTTCTGGCGAGGATTAGGTACGTCTTCAAAAAAATAAGGGCCTGAGCCCCGCCCCTTCGTGATAGCCCTTACTCCCAGGTCAAGTCTGAGTGGTAGTAGTGGTGTACTATTTGGTAGTCCCAATAGCTGATGTGAGAAGCGGTTCTCACTAACAAGCAAAGCAGAAATATCCCTATGCCCCCAGAGCTCGGCCCCATACAAGACAGCACTTACTGCATTTTATAGATTTGGATTGCTGGGAGATTGGACCGAAATGTGAATTGTTCTGTGCTCTTATCAACACCCTACTGTGTTGGATTAGTTTAAGCCTTCTCTTTTCAATATGAAATCTCCAATCAAAATACTTGGTGAGAGTCGGCCCCAGGTAGTCAAAAACACTAACCCGGTCTGAGGGAACACCACTTAGCTTAGGATTAGCTCGAGTAGAGTGGCTTGTCTTTTCATTTCTTTAAGGTAAATTCATATCTGAATAACATTTTGGAGAGCCAGCCAGGAGAGATTGGTTAATTGAGCCCGACTGCTGCTGAAGGAGAAGGACCCCTGCCCGAACAGATTCATATCTGCGCAAACAAGATCGTCGAGCAGATGCCATAATTGATTGGAAGTTCTGCTGAATCTGCGGGTGGAGGTCCATCTGGAGGTCACGTCACAGGGTATGAGACTACATCTGATCCTTAGTCCCAGGATGTGGCGTATGGCAAACTAGGACAGGTGCATAGATCATTTTTTCTCTAGACAGCACACTAGAGAAAAGTGAAGGTAGCTGCAGTTTTTTAGCTTGAATAGTTGGGCTTGAAGCAACAGTACACCCCTGACCCTTGGTGTGTTATATAGGGTTACTCTTTTAGCTTGAACAGTTGGGCGTGACACAATAGTACACCCCCAATCATTGGTGTGTTATCTAGGATCACCACCTCAATCTTATTTTTTAGTCAAATTGGTTTTCTTAGAGACTTACGGGTTTTCTCAACACTGGGAGGATCTAAAAGAAGTGAAAAGGTGGATTTTTGCACTTGGACCGCTGGGCGTCAGACAGTTGGTACACACTACCCCTAGGTGTGATATCGGGTGTAATTCGGAACGTTAGGGAAAAGTCGGACTTTGGTGAAATAAGGCATAGCTTGTGTCTGGCCACAGAGGGCTGATAGTTGTCAGTTTATTCCTTTTCCCACACAAAGTGTGGCTTTCTTTGCCCACCGAGCAGATAGTGACAGACTATCTGGCTCACTTAGCTCTGCGCAGTACACGGAGCATCCCCTCTCCTCAGGCTGTGGGCGCTAGGAGGGGTTTAAGCTTTTTAGGACAAAGTAATCATTTTTTCTGTCAACCTTTCTCTTAGTTTCTTTTAGATTCTTACATTATTGATATTGTGGTGCTTTTATATTTTGCAATATTCTGCATGTCTAAATGTTAAGTCTATGCTTTATACAATTTTTTCCAGACCAGAATTTAACGTTTGCTAGTTTACTGCTACAAATCAGCTCATACTGCACTGAACTAACAATTGCATTCTGTTACAGGTTGTTACTATTTCATTGCATTTGTCTTTTGTTTATCGTTAAATGTCTTTTTCCCCTATGCATCGATTTATATAAAGCTTGTAACCAGTAGATTGTTTTTCGGTCACCTCATGTACACTGTTGCCCAAAATTAGAGTAGAATTTGTAATTATTTAAAGAATCTCGGGACAGTCCAAATTTGCAAAACCTTATAACAAGTTCTCTGATCCGTTATGGAGACTCCACTAAGCCTCATGCAAGCTAGGTTCCCTACCCAGGCTAGGAAACTAGAGAAACACTGCAGCCAGTGGCACGTCCATACCAAAGCCCACGCATTTCCCTGGCCTGAGGGCGGATCGTTCGACACCATCACCATAGAACATATAAAAAAATTGTTGTTTTTTTAAAAATGTGTTTATTGGCATTTCAAAAAACACACAATATACATATTATTCAACCACAAACAACCCTGGTGTGGACCGGTTCGAGTGAAATCAAGATACAAGAGCACACATATATATCCCTTGTCATTTGCCCAGCACAGCAATACAGATCCTCATCCCCAGATATAGCACACATGAAGTCATAAACGTACAGAGGTGACGTCATTTGAATATAACAATAGCATCCAGAAAGTGTTATACAGTTACCAACCTAAACTTGCAACACCTCCCCACGCTTGTCTAGTTGTACATCCCCAGTGTGGACATCTGCAAGAGCATCCCCGTCATTTAAACTTGTCTGCTCCTCTGCCCATGTGATGAAAGGCTCCCATATCTCTCTTGGCCGAGACGTGGGTGGCATCAAGTCCCAGAAAGTGTGCAGTTGGACTTGCCCATATGTAACTTCTCTAATCCAGTCCGTAATTTTGGGCCTCCGCTTCCTCCCCCAGTATACTGCAATTTGGCGTTTGGCAAACAGCAGCAATAATGCATGTAATTTACGTTTTTGTACAGGAGTGTCTTTAACATATCCCAGCAATCCCAAGAGCGGGGACGGAGTCAGAGATACACCAAGTATTTGGTTAATGGATGTGAAAATCCGGGACCAATATTCGCTAAGTGCCGGACATTCCCATGCCATGTGAAGAAAAGAGGCCTGTGCCATCCCACAACGCCAGCAGCAGTCATCCCGCAGTCCCATTCTATGTAAGCTGATGGGTGTTCTGTAATATCTATGCAGAAATTTGAAGTGGACTAATCGAAGCTTGTAATTCGGAGACAACTCAGTGAGCAGCGTGCAGCAGTATGCCCAATGTTCGTCAGATATTGGGGGTACCACCTCTGCATTCCAGCGCAACAATGCAGTAGGCCTCATCACTGGGGCATCAGTTTGCATACTCGTGTATAGTCTGGTGATAAGCCGACATGGGGAACTCGATTGAAGTACGTTCTCCAGGGCTGACAGTGTAGGCGGGGGAGATGGGAAACCACTATACATCGCGCGGCAAGCCGCTTTTAATTTGTGATAGAGAAACATTTCCACAAAGGGTACCACCTGTCCCTCCTCCGCCACCGGAGGGTCTCTAAATGTATCCCCCGGATAGAGATCTGCAAACGTATGTAGTTTCATCTTCTTTGCAACCGTGGCGCTAATCTCATTTTTAACATTGGGCAGCATTGGGTTTCGGGCTAAGGGAACTGAGGGAGCATATAGTATCGGGGCACCTGCTCTCCGTCGCAATCCATCCCACGCCCATCTTACAGTTTCGGGAGTATCTATTCCTTCTGTGGGTCGACGATATGACTGATACACCGCCACCTGCAAGGGAACCGGGGCCACCGCATCTCTCTCCACCGCCACATGGGGCTGAAAGGGCGTCGGGTGTACCCAATGATGTAGGAACTGTGCTTGTGCACAAAGTGCATAGAGCTTCATGTCCGGGGCTCCCAGGCCTCCCTGCCGCAGCGGGAGAGTCAATAACTCCCACGATACCCGCGCCTGTCCACCTGCCCACACTATCGATATGAGCAGCGATCACAGTGTACTAAAGAATGATTGCGTAAGTATAATCGGCAAGTTTACAAACAGATACAAAAATTTAGGCAAGACAACCATCTTTACCAACGCAATCTTCCCTGCTATTGATAGCGGAAGCTTAGCCCACAGTGCAGCCCTCTCCTCTAGCCACATAACTGCCCTTCCATAATTTAGAGTCCAGAGTTCTTGTGTGTCTCGGCTAATCCATATTCCTAAGTATTTCACTTGCTCGCTTTCCCACTTCAGCGGGAATTCGGAAGTTACTGCCGCGGTGTTATCGGTTAGAGGAAAAGCCATTGATTTAGCCCAGTTTATAGATACCCCGGCCAGCCCCCCAAATTTGATGAACTCCCTCAATACGGCATCTAGGTTCTGTGCGGGATTTAGAATGTACAGGGTGATATCATCTGCGTATAGTGATATCAAGAGACTGCGGGAGCCAAACCCTATCCCTTTATCTTTGTGATGTTGTCTTATGCGTGCCGCCAGAGGCTCCATGGCTATCGCAAATAATAAGGGGGACAAAGGACATCCCTGGCGTGTGCCCCGTGTAATCGGAAATGGAGCCGACACGAGGCCATTCGCCCGCAGCCTAGCAGTTGGCTCAGTATATAAAAGCTTGATTAAGTTAATAAACAGGGGGCTGAACCCTATCCGTTCCTATATTTTAAATAGATAAGGCCATTCAAGTGAATCAAAGGCTTTGGTTGCGTCTAGAAATACCACCGCGGCCTGCACATCCGGATGTAAATAGTGCAAAGCAGAGAAGACCGTCCGAAGATTATGGGAGGTAGATCTCCCAGGTATGAACCCAGATTGGTCAGGACGCGCAATAATGGGGAGCATAGGTTTCAACCTGTTTGCTATTAATTTCGCCAGGATTTTAACATCCACATTGAGGAGTGACAAGGGTCGGTAGGAGTCAAGGTCTGATTCCAGTTTGCCCGGCTTGAGCAAGGTGATAATAATCGCTTCTCGCATCGTGGGGGGCAGTATACCTGTCTCCTCGGCTTCCTCATACACCGCTAGGATTTGGGGCGCCAGCTCCTCCGCATATGCCTTATAAAAAGCAGTCGTTAGTCCGTCCGATCCAGGAGCCTTGCCCAAGGGCAAGCTTTTAATCACTGCACTAATGTCCTCCACCGTAATGGGCAGGTCCATGTATTCTCTGTGTCTGTTATTAAACCAAACCAATTCTAGGGAGTCTAGGAATGTCTGTAAACCCTCTGGGCAGCTAGACTTCGTGGCCGCATACAATTGGGCGAAAAAGGAAGAAAACTCATCAAGAACAGCCACTGGACCCCTGGCCACGCTACCGTCCTTTTTAGTCAGCTCAGGGATGTAAGCCGTGGTCCTTGAGGGGCGGATCATATTAGCAAGCGTCCGTCCGGGCCTATCTCCTTCCCCATATCTGCGCGCTTCCGCATATTTACCCAAAAATTTCACCTCCCTTTGCGCTTCTTCATCATATTGCAATAACGCGGCCTTCAGCTTAGCCAAGGTGGCAGGCGTGCCGTCTGTGTAAAAAAGCGTCTCGAGGTCTTTTGTTTGGGCCTCAATGGTATTGAGTGTAGTTCTAATTGCTTTTAAGACTCCCGCTTGTCGAGAGATACACTGCCCTCGAATGACCACTTTGAAAGCCTCCCATAACGAGGCAGTGGTAGGTACGGACCCTGAGTTTAGAGTAAAATAGTCAGTGATATCCTTACGGATTTCCTCCTTAAACGCTGCATCCATTAGCGCACACGGAGGCAGTCTCCAAGAAAACGCCTTTCGGGCTGCAGCAGGAAACGAGACTCAAGAGACATGGGGCATGGTCCGATAGCGTTCTCGGCAGATGCGCCACCCCTACCACCCAACTTGCCACATCTCGGGTTGCCAACCAGTAATCCATGCGAGACCAGGCCGTATGTTCCGAGAAACAGGTGCCCTCCCTGAGTTGTGGGTTTCGCATGCGCCAAATATCAACCAGATCCCCATCCTCAAGTAATGTGTTTAAAACTTTCCCAGCAGCAGGATGAAGAGCCCTCGCCGAACCCTGTCTATCCATGTTATCATTTAATACAGCATTGAAATCGCCTCCCCATAGAATTGTGGTGCACCCAGTCGCTTTAATTTTTGCCCAGATATCTTGAAAAAACCCGGGAGAGTCTATGTTAGGGCCGTATATTGCTACCAGGGCCAAAAATACCCCCCCTAGCGAACCCAACAGGATGATGTATCTGCCTTCGGGGTCTGTGTGAACTTCCCTTTCTTTCCAGTCAGTGCCTCGTTTTACCAATACTGCCACCCCGCGAGCATAGTTGGAGTATACCGATGAATATGTGAATCCCCACCGTTTGTGTTTCAGCTTCCGGGAGTTGAGGTCCTGCAAGTGGGTTTCTTGTAGCAAACATAAGTCGACATTGTGCCGTGTGAGATAGGCGTGTACTAGTCTGGTTTTTCTATTATCATTTAACCCTCTGATGTTCCATGATAGGCAATTTATGCTAACTTCCAGGGGCGGAAAATGTGCTTTGTGTGACCTTCCGGTGTCTAGGGCAACAGACAGTTATCTTGGTGTTGATCATGTGCGTCATCCGATAATCCACCAGTACACCAGTAAAACAACAAACAACAACCCCAACCCACCACCCCACACCCACACCAACCCCCCAATCAGGTTGAAGATTACCCCCCCCAAAGAAACATTGTGAACCAGTTACACCCAGGAAAACTCCCATGAGGCAATGCGAATGCCGGCGGACTCCCCCTACCGTGGCAGGGTGGCCAAGAAACTTCAGGGAGTCGAACCTACTGCGTGGTAGAATGTAATTTAGTCGACCATTTACCTGTATAATGAACCTCCATCCCCAGCTAGGCCATTATTAACATATGCTATTGACACATAACATTTTAGACATTAGAGCGCCACTAGCGCCGATCAATAGTGTGTACCCGGAGCAACTTCCGGCCAATAGTTACCCCGCTACAATACCCCGCAACATTAGCAGGCAGAACCAGCAGCTATAAACCCTAAGCAACTAGGCTGCGGGACATGAAATAACAGTTCGGAACCCCAAACCAAACATACATACATACAGTACTTCTCCGGATTGCAAAGGGGTTTAAAAGTTACAGCTCTCGACCATCAGTCATTGTCACTTAGGCGGTGTTCAGTGGAGTCCTCCAGCCTAGGACTGTTCTTAGCGTGTTTACCACCCACATGTTTGGCAAATTTGAGGGCAGATTTGGCATCAGAGAAGAAGTGGGATGAGCCATCGTAAGACACCTTAAGTTTAGCAGGATATAGCAACGAATAAGGGATTTGTGCTTGCAGCAGAATCCGCTTAGCTGGTAGAAACTCGCGTCTTGCTGCTTGGACCGCTGGTGTAAAGTCCGGATAGAAGGAGATGTGGTTCCCTTGATGAGTTACACTGCCCATTGCGCGCGCTTGACGCAGCATCATATCTCGGTCCTGGTAATTCAAAAGTCTTGCCAGTATGGGTCGGGGGGTAGCTCCCACCGGGGGCTTGGAGCCCCAAGCGCGATGGGCTCTCTCCACCGCAAAGACCGGAGAAAGGTGGCCTCCAAACAAGTCCCGCAGCATGTCAGACACGTACGTCTCCATTTTGGAAAGTGCTGTAGTTTCCGGGATCCCCGTAATACGTAAGTTATTGCGGCGAGACCTCGCCTCCAAATCTTCATTTTTAGCACGAATAACCCCCAGCAGTCTAACAATCTGTAGCAGTTGGTCTTTAGTGTCGACCTGAAATTCGTGGAAATCCGACTGCTTGGACTCCAGTACATCCAACCTGTGCTCGTGCTCACCCACTTGGGTTTTTACTGATTCCATTTGTGTCGTGAGGTTGTCCAATTTCGCATCGATGGTGCGAAGGCTTGAGCGCATCTCGAGCATGAGCGTGCGGAGGTCGTCTCCGGGATCCCCCAACTGTCCCTCAGCAGAGCCCCCCACAGCTGTCTCAGGGTCCGATTCCGTATGGCGAGTCGTCCGTCTTTGCTCAAAATTGAGCTTAGGCTGTTTAGCATCTTGTTTACCCATAGCTGTACTGCAAGTGCGCCCCGCCACCTCAAAAAGGGCTTAACTCAATGGTCGCTCCACATATATTGTCCCACCACCTTCTCCCGGAGCCGCTTCCAACCAGAGCACCACGTCATGTCCAGCGTTTAATTATCTTCAGGCAGTGCAAGTCCCACACCTTTCTTCGATCTGCCACTTCTTTGCAACGTGTAGGTAGACGCGGCCCACCGCCTGCACAGATCCGATCAATCCAGGCAGAATGCACTGCTCGAGGTTTCCACGCACCGCGATACTCTCGGAGCAGTTCCTCAACAGCAACAGTGCGCAACTTGAAGCACCACAGACACTATCACTTTAAACACATTTGTCTGCCAGGTCCGCATGTAGAGCCAAATAGTACACGTGCATTCCACAGCAGGGCCACTGATACCTCCGATAGTCTCTGCTCCTCCTAGTACGCTACAGCCACGTCTCCGATCTCTGCCACGGGGCTCACATCTCCCCGACTGTCCGATTCCGGCCGGTTGTTCAGTGCGGAGACGGGCGCCGTCTGGGTTCAAAGGGAGGATTTCGCGCCTTACGCGCCTCGGTGCAGTTTTCCGCTCCTCCTGACTGCGGGATTGCACATGCAGTCACTCCGGGCCCGCTCTCTCAGGCAGCAGTCACCGCACTCGGCATCTCGTAGGCCCACTGCGGGGCCGCGGTCTCTAGTAGCTGCAGACGCCGCCTCACCGCTCCACCCAGAGCTCCGCCTCCACCGCGCTCAGCTCTCCGAGGCGCCCACCTCAGCTCCTCACCGGGTTTGGCCGCTTATGAGCACACCGCTGGTCGCAGATTGATTGTCGCTTCCGAGGAAGCGAAAGTTGCGGAGCTTCGACTCCCATTCATGCCCGGATAAATGCAGGATAAAATCTCGGCCGGCGGAGCGCGCTCACAGAGCGGCCATTCCGCAGCTCGGCAGACCACGCCCCTCGAACATATAAAAACTTACATGCATACCAGGCATACAGTACATAAGAAGGCTAATCGGGAGTCCCTACTAGAACTATGGGCCATCTTCAAGGTGGCCCCAGCCTACAAGACTATTCCGAGCCCGTAAGTAAGGCGTCTGCACCTCCCCCACTGTACACCGGGAGTGATGTGCTCTCGCTAATGCCAGCCATCCCAGTCGCCGCCATGCTGGGTTACACCAATCCACCGGTTGAGGAGGCTGCTGAACCTCCTCAGGGGCAGCAAGCCGCCAGTCAGGGCAGAAGATCACTAGTCCCACCAGCCCGGACGCAGTCAGCCCCAGCCCAGTCCAGTACTATGCCCCTTTGGGGCTCGCCCACTCACCCATTGGCTGCGACCCATCAGGTCTGAGCCGAACAAGGAGCACATACTCCTGAATTCCCCCTGGGCGCCATAAGGTCAGAGAGGTGTGTGGCCCTTCTGGAAGGTAATTCAACTAGTGGAGGGGAAGAAAGGAGCACCAGTAATGCAAGGTTGGACTCCAAAGGGGGAGCCGTGGGCTACACTCCACCCAGGCAGGCCTATGACAGAGGAAGCATTAGGGAGTGAGGTCGAGGCCAAGACTTTGCCTAGAAGAACAGCACATAGCACTGAGAGAAGGAGGCAACCCAGGTGAGAGTTAGAGGAAAGGTGAGAGTTAAGGATGGAGAGAGAGAGCACTCGCAGGGGAAGCCCAGTGAGGAGGGGAAACAACTCCCCCTTCCCTGGTGGAAACAGGAGTTAGGCCTCTGGTCCCACATAGAAATTAACCCAGGGATGAGTCTGGAGAAAAACCTTAAACGAGTCACACACATCACCTGGCTGTCAACATAGGAGAGGGGCTGATCAAGAAATAAGTGGCCAAGAAAGCCCGACAGGGACACAATTGAGACACAGAAGGAGCAGCACGGTACCTTTACATGTGCACGAGGAGAGCGACGATGAGGACGTCCGCTGCTCACCCGAACACGCTGGTCAGACAGACCAACACCTAGAGAGATAGTATCCAGAGAAGAGGGCGAGGCTTTCACGCAACTTTTGTCATCCACCGGCCTGCTGGACCGAAAGGAAGGGCCACCAGTATGATTGTCCTTGGCGAAAGGAAGGATCCTTTGAACGCGAAGACATGGCCATTGCGGAGGACTGAATTTGGTTTGGAGGGGGAGATCTGAAATGGAACTACCCCTACATGCAGAAATGCCTGACACAATGGGAGTGGTCCTGCAGAAAGGTGCAGCAGGAACCATCTACGTGCCTTGGGCACAGATGGGCAAAGAAGGGTTCAGGAATAAACTGCCCCCATTGATGGACGGGGCAGGAAAATGGATCTCATGCTTTGAAAAGAACACCACAGGTATAAACTTAGCTTTAGGTGACTTTAAAAGTCTGCTCAGCAGCTTCATTGGGGAGCAGACCAACACAGTGTTCTCCCGAGCCCACATTCCCTCAGGCACACTTAACACCTAGCATGACGGGCTTCAATTAACCCATCAGATCTGGACGGCCCTAAGGGAGATATTCCTTGACCGCCCAGACATAGAGGACTGATGGCAGGAAGCATGAAGCCTGTGGAGACCATGTCTGAATTCCTAGATAGGATGAGAGAGCGATGTGGGCAGGAGACAAGACATTCCTGGACCGACACGGGTTCCCAGGTTGCATTCTTCTACAACATCCTCAAGAGGGGACTGCCCACTGAGATCCAGACCGGATTAGATAGTGTAATAGGGCTGAACACCAAACCTTGGTGGGAAATACAGGCCCACATACTACACTATTACTGGAAGAGACAGGAGAAGGTAAGGGGGAAGCAAGAGCAGGCCGAACGAGACACCGCCAAACTGGTCCAACATAAGCTGAAAAAGACCGCCATTGAGGGGGCTGCGTTAGCCTCGAACTTCCAGATGGCACCCGTCAAAAAGGGAGCTCCGCTTATGGAACCCAGACGGTATCCGCTCAGTCCTTGTGGCTGAGGTCAGGGAGCCTGGGTCCAAACCGGCCTCGTAGAATGCCACTATTGTCACAGAATGGGCCACATGGCTAACAGGTGCAGTCTAAAAACGTACCACCATCAGAATGGGATAGTACCGGGACAGCCCCCACAAAGCATCCACCCCCAGAACCAATATCAGAACGCACATTTTTATTTATTTATTTAAGGAGTTTTATATAGCGCTAGCTGGACCCGAGGGTATCAGAGCGCTTCACAGCAAGTAGCTTATGTGCAAATAGGCAATACAGAGAATATAGAAGAACATAGGGGTTCGTGCCGGATAAGGATCAAACAAGGGAGTGATCGAACAGAAGGAGCATGAAGGGTGCAGGTCAAACTAGCATTGCATGCACATATAAACCACAAATGTTACATGAACATATAAGCAACAAATACAATAGATATATCAGTGAGAAAGCTTCTATAACGTCAGAGCATAATACAGTTCTGTCAAATTACACAGGAAAATATAAGCCGAGTGTCCTGGAAAGTGACTTGGTTATGGAAATAATAATCCACATTCCATAAGTCGATTATCCAAAAAGGTTTTCTTGATCAGAGTCAGTGTCACCGGTCACAGAGTTGAAGTTAGGTGGAATGCCGGCTAAGGTACTTCCTTGGCTTCTAGCGGTTTGCTCGAGAGCGGTCAAGGAGGAGGACTTTGAGCAGGTTTTTGAATTTTGGAAACCAGGGGATCGTTCTGATGTGGGGGGGATGGAATTCCAGATTTTGGGGGCGTTTCCAGCAAACGATTTGGCCGCAGTTTTTTGTTTGCAAGTTTTCAGCGGGATGAGTAGCAGAGTGTTGGAGCTCCTGAGGTTCCTGGACTGGCCGGCCCTTTTGAGTTTGGCGGCTAGGTATTCCGGTTTGCCTGTGTGCAGGGCTTTGTGCGTGAGGCAGGCTGTTCTGAAGCTGGCTCGCAGCTCAATTGGGAGCCATTTAAGTTCTGAGTGCAGGGGAGATGTGTTCGAATTTCTTAGTCCCGGTGACCATTCTGGCTGCTGCATTAAAGGTTGTTTTCAGGGGGCGAGGTGGGATTTTGCTGTACCGGTCAGGGCTGCAATCCCATAATCGATTCTGGAGAGCACCAGTGCTTGGGTGGCTTGTTGCAGGTCCTTGGGCGGGAGGAAGGGTTTTATTTTGTACAGTAATTTCAAGTTGAGAAAGGAACTTCTAGCGGATCTTGTAATGTGTTTTTTCATGTCCAGTTTCGGGTCTAGGGTGATGCCTAGAGATTTTACCGAATCCGCCAGGATGAGGTTACCCTTGAGGGCGTCAATAGCTTTGAGCCATTCTGCAATTTGGGGGTTTTCGTTTTTGTTGGAAATGAGGAGTATTTCCGTTTTCTCTGATTGAGTTTCAGGTGATTACTTGAGAGCCAATGTTGAACCTCTCTAAGCGTGGCGTTGAGTCTCTGGATGTCATCAATGGAGGAGGTTTCCAGATATAGCTGCGTGTCATCAGCATATAAGTGGAAAGGGATGTTGGATTTCCTGAGTAGAGTGGTAAGGGGTTCAATGTAAAGGTTGAAAAGCTGAGGGGAGAGCACTGACCCTTGTGGAACACCTCTGTTGACGGGGTGGATGTCGGACTCAAAATTTTTAATTTTTATTCTTTGTGAGCGGTTGTGGAGAAAGGAAGAGAACCATTAGAGGACCGTCTCTTCAAGACCAGCCCTTTCTTGAAGAACCTTGATGAGAAGCTTGTGATCGACTGTATCGAATGCAGCCGATAGGTCCAGGAGGATGAGAAGGCAGCATTGGTCTGAGTCGAGTGACTTGTGTAGGTCGTCTATGACATGGAGGATTGCGGTTTCAGTGCTGCAGCCTTTTCTGAAGCCCGATTGATGGGGATCTAGAAAGTTGATGTTGTCCAAGTGTTGGGTCAGTTGAGGAAGTACACATCTTTCCAGGATTTTGGACAGAAGCGGTAAGTTCGAGACAGGTCTAAAGTTGTTCAGATCCTCAGTGTCTAGTCCTGGCTTTTTCAGCAGTGGTGTGACTTGACCAACTTTGAGGCAGTCTGGTACGACTCCTGATCTCAGTGAGCTGTTAATGATCTTGCACCATAGCGGGGCTATGACGTAGCTTCAAGTCCTTGGTCAGTTGAGGGGGTATCTGATCAAGGGCGTGGGATGAGGGTTTAGCGTTGGAGATTAGTTTGACTATTTCTGCTTCCTGAATGGGAATGAAGGAGGACCAGTGATTGGGGGGGGGGGATCAAGGAATCGCTATCGTTGGTTTCAGACGCCTGGATCTCGTTGGAGGGGATGAGATTGGAGCCAAGTGAGAGAGAGATCGATCTTGGCGATTTTGTCATTGAAAAAGATGGCGAAGTTGTTGCATCGTTCTTTAGATGCCTGAGTTGAGGAGGTCGCTGGCTTAGAGGTTTGTTTCCTGATGATATTGAAGAGCTCTTTGGGTCTGTTTTTGCGTTGTCTAGCGCAGAGCAGAAGAAAGAAGTCTTTTTGTTCTTAATGTGCTTTTTGTAGTTCCTGCAGGGCTGCTTGGAGTTGATCACGATGGAGAGCGGTGGGATTGTTCCTCCAGATTCTTTCTAAGGCTCTTAGATGTCTTCTTTCTTCATTGGTGTCAGTGGTGAACCATGATCTGGATGGAATGCTCCTGGGTTTCTTTAGTATCAGAGGGGCAAGTTGGTCCAGGGTGAGCGTCATGTTCGAGTGGTAGAGAGAGGTGAGTTCGATAGTTGGGAGGTGATCAATGATGTTGGGGAGGAGCGCGCTTATTCTTTCTTCTAGAACCGCTCGAGGGATCGGAGCTGTGTTCCTAATCCATTTGGGGGGGTCCTGCAAGGGGTGTTGAGTTAGGACCGTTTGGTTGATGTGAAAAAGGATGATGTGATGGTCGGACCAGTCTACGGGAAGGATGTGGTCGATGGAGATTGCATTGCTTTCGGCAATAATTGCGTCGAGGGTTGCTCCTCTGTGGTGTGTTTCTTCTGAGCAGTGTTGGGTCAGGTTGTTTTCTAGTAGGAGGTTGTTTAGGGTTTGAATAAGCGGGTTTTTTGTTTCGTTCCATCTTATATTAAGGTCGCCAAGAATTATGTTGTTTGAGTTTCCGAGTGAGCAATGGGCAATCAAGTCGGAGAGGTGTTCCCCGAATTCGGTGGAGTTGCCTGGAGGGTGATACAGGAGGTGGCCTGTTATCGCTTGTTTTGATGTTGACTGAGAGACATTCAAAGGAGCTATACAGGCAGGAGGTAGTTTCCGTGATGGAAATGCTATTCTTGTGAATGATTGCTATGCCCCCTCCTCTTTGCACTTTCCTGTCTTTGTTAATCATTGTGAATCCAGGAGGCACCAGCATGTCCATGCTGGGGTAGGAGAGATTGTTGAGCCAGGTCTCCGTGATGAATGCTATGTCTATATCATGGGAGAGGATGGCTTCTGCTAGTTCGGTTGCATGTTTAGAGGCCGATCTGCAGTTTAGGAGCATGCAGTTAATGGGGGACCCTTCGTTCACACAATCAGTTTCAAGGAAAATCAGGCTGCAACCACCCCACTGGGAGGTAGGCTGAACACAGGGCAATCACTGCAACAGACAGGGAGTTCAGTCCAGAAGGGACCGGACCCACAGCTACGGCAAGCTGGGGTGACTGTCTGGGGTGGCAGTGCCCTCACACAATCACAGGGTACAAACACACCATAATTCCAAGACCATCCCCTGAAATTATCTATCCCCTTCATACTGCTCCAAAGTCACATTTCCTTACCTGCTACCACTGCCAGCCTTCAGGACGAAGGGCCCCCACTGCTGCTGATCCCCGGGGAAGGGTTGGCTGACCACACCGCCGGCGGAAGGACAGTCTGACGCGGGAGCATGGCAGGCCCCCCTGCTGGCGCATAAAAACAGGCACCCAGTACAGCACTCAAGTCCAGTTTTGGGCAGGCTACGTAAGTCTCAACTGCCTCAGGGTTTACCACCAAATGGAGGTCCTTCTTTGTTCCAAAACAAGGCAAACGCCCGGTATCAGCGTCGGGAGCCAGGTTCCTCAACACGCAGAGGGCAGCGATGGCCACGATGGCAGCAATATCCTCAAAACTCCTAAGAAAATCCAATCACATGACCCCAGTCCATAGAAAAACCCATTACCATCACCTCCATCAGGCCGAGCACACAAAGTTCCAACGAGACCCATGACTATGGCAGACAAAACACTGCCAACAACTACAGTTCTAGCCATTTTCCTGCAGGATCCTACAGGGGTCCACACATGACCTTCCAACCACCTCCAGCATCCTCTGCTAAAATTAGCAACGCCCAAAAACACAGGTATTTGCCCACCGGGACCCGCACAAGACAGCCTAAAAATAGCCCAAAGCTTATCGATCCTTACAAAAGAAGGGAGAATCCCAGCCTATTTAGAGAAAAACCTTGTTCCACGCCACGTGCGGAGACTCAAGGGACAGGCACATGTCAATAGACACATTACCCTAAAATTCAAGCATCCACTTCCCCTCATAATTGCATACAGCACATGCAGGTCAAAAGGACACCCCTGCCCCGATTAACAGAGCAGCTCACAGAACAAGCATTGGCATAGCCAATAGGTCTCACTTTTGGGACATTATAAGTGTTTAGCCATGCAACAGTTGATGTTGCACCAAGGATATTGTGCTACAGAATTAAATACTTATTAGGTCCCAAAGGCGAGACCTATTGGCTATGCCAATGCTAGTTTTATATGCTGGTGAAACCTTATTGCGCACTGGGGTGAAGCTGCATTAATTGGTATACATTGGAAATAGTGTGAGACCACTCAAACAATACATCCAGTAACATTACAGAGTGATTAAAAATGGTAACTTCGAGCTATCTGCTGGCAACACATTTTCAAGAAGTACATCCAAAAGGATGCACATTTTGGTTTCATGTAGTTGAACATATTCACATCAGAATGTTGTTCACCGTTTGTAATGAGTCAGACTGGGTTTCGCCGGATGATAGTACGGAAAGAAGGGGAGAGGAAGGGAGGAGAGGGAAGAGAGGGCAAGAGATGAAGAGGGAGGGCGGGGCAGAGAGACGTACTGATAAGCAGGAGATGGGGTGAGGAAAGAGGTGGATTGAGGGAAGGACAGGCAGAAAGAACTTGATTTTATATAGTGTCGGACTATACTGCAGTTGTTTCTAAGCGCTGTAAATAATGGGTGTTACAATTATACAATTAATAGTACTCACAACAGAGCTTCAGGAGCAGAATGCAGTGGAAGGGATAGGGCACAAGCGTAATTTATAGCAAGAGTAATGTGAGGTAGCGGAAGGGGCTGGGGAGAGGGAGGAAAGAGGAGAAAGTGGACAAGAGCAAAACCAGAGGGGAGAGTGACGGGGCTGAGCATGCCAGCAAATGGCGACTGTAGAGTAAAACGATGCGCTATAAAAAGAGAGCGTGGAGAAGACGAGACAGGTGAGAGGACAAGAGCTAATGGGGGCGCGTAGATTAGAGGAGTTGGAAATTATGGGCGCCAACGACCTGGAGAAGCAAGTGCAACTAAGAAAGGCGGACGCGCGGTAAGGTGAAAGGTCAAGACAGAAGGGAAGATAAGAAGGAGAAGGTGTAAGACAGAAAGAGAGTCCAAAAAGACGTAACAAAGAATATAGAGAGAGAAGGTGACTCAATGAAGCGTCTGGCGAGGGAAAGTAGAGAAAATAGAGAGAGAAGTTAAACGGGGAAGAAGAAAGTAGGCGAAAGTTGAGAGAAAGGGGGAGGGGACAGTCACGGCGGAAAGAATACAGAAAGGAGACAGAACAGGTAGAGGACAGAAGCCACAGCACAGGGGAGGGGGGGGGGAGATAAAAGGGAGAGAAGAGAAAGAGAGGAGAAAAGGCATGGGGTGGTATGAAAAGAGAAAAAAATGTGTGACAGAACGATGACACGAGAAGGAACAGCGGAGAAAAAGCTGGATGATATAAATAAGAGACACTTTGGTGTCTGAGGAGTGCAGAGGACAGCACACAGACGACACGCAGGTATGTACAGCAGGGACGAGAAACAGACGCGCAATACATATTCAGCGCAACGGGAGAGGGAGGGGGGGGAACGTACAGGCGCA
Organism: Calotriton arnoldi; assembly: GCA_963921515.1. Classification (NCBI taxonomy): domain Eukaryota; kingdom Metazoa; phylum Chordata; class Amphibia; order Caudata; family Salamandridae; genus Calotriton; species Calotriton arnoldi. The sequence goes on from CAWUFW010001169.1 coordinate 1,534,954, forward strand.
CTGGGCGGCGGGAGCAGAAGGTGCCGGCTATTGTACAGTCAGACATCTGTTGACATCCAGGCGGAGAGTCGAAGGTAAGGAGTGAAAGATGAGGGTGGATGAAAAGGAGAAAGGGCAGATAGGAGGGTGAAAAGGATTTTAGGCAAAGAGAGAAAGAAAAAAATAAAACGCATAGACAGCGGTAGATAGGGAAATGAAGGGAAGCAAAATGAAAGGTGAATGTGGAAGTCATTAGAAAAAGTAGAGAACGATAAAGGAAAATTAATGAAAATGTTTTGGGAGAGAAAAGGCGACGAAGAGACAAAGGTGAAAGCAAGAGTCTAGAAGAAACGAGGAACTGGAGAACCAAATAAAGTAAAATGCAAAAATAACTGAAAAGAGAGAGTTGGGGGGAGAATATAAGAAGTAGTAAGCGAGAAGGGGTATGAAGGACCAGGTGGAAAGAAAGGAACCAACCCTCCAAGAAAGCAAGATAAGAAAGAGTAAGGAACACGGAAATGGGAGAACGAGGAAAGAAAATTCGAAGATAAATAAGGATGGAAGAATAAGAAAGAAACAAGAAGAAGTACAGCCGCCATTGTTGCCGATTAGGAGCGGTGTTGAAGATGTGGAAACAGAGTTGGGCGAGTTGCGCGACGAGTGGCAAGGAAAGAGGCGCGCGATTGGGAGAGCAGTCTGCTCTTTTTCAAAGCAAATACTAGTGCTTGTGGCGCGCCGCTGCGCACTCCCGCAAGGCGTATGCCGCCACAAGCACGAGCTTTGAAAAAGAGCTGCACGACGGCTAAAGGTCTCCTATGCAGCGCATGCATGCGCGCTGTGTAGGCGAGACCTAAAAAGCATTAAAACAGTTTAAAACTCACCATTCACTTAAAGCTCTATCACCTCTTAAAACAGTTTATAACTCACCATCCTCCCAAAACCTTAGCACTTCCTTTTTAGTATCCCATGAGGGAAAATTTGCTTACAGCTAAACCATCAATCAAATCGGGAAAATGTAAACGCAGGTATTTTTCAGACAACTGCCTAACGATGTGTTTTTTCCAAACTAACCTACAAACCGCAGCTCTTATCCTACAGGTCTGTGATTAAGCTGAAAGTGCATCAACACTGCCGCGGCCCACCATCCCTTCGATCAAAGATTTCAAAAGGACTTTCTTTCACACGGCCGAGCGCTCAAGTAACACAGAGAACAAACTGACTTTTTGCAACAACCCTTTATGTTTAAATTTGTTTTATTGTTAGAACCAGAGGCACAGCAATACAATCACAGTATTTCTCTTATCGCAATACATCAGCATCCAGCCTCACGGATAACTTTTCCGTAAACAACTCCCCACCCAATTACCCTCCCCCCTTCCGGGTGCTCTTGCAGGTGTTGTATTTACAAAAAGAAGATCCATGACAACGCAGTTTCTCCCGGTCTAAAAGGCTACAGGATCACTCCGGTTGCGCCGTTAGGCAAAGCAATCGCAGGTACCTAGGGCAGGTAAGCTCTGAATTCCTGTAAGCTGAGCCTTAGGAACAGCTTTCATAATTCTTGTTATGAGTCCCCTTGTTGTGTCAGGGTCAAGGAAAGTCTCTCCATACCCAATATGTGCCACAACCTGTGTAGCCAATTTAGTCGAGCCGGCGCCCTCTGTCCCCCACAGGGCCAATTTAGATTGATGTGCTGCCCCCAACGCCAAAGGGATATGTTTGCCTTGTCTAGATCAAAGTGGGAATGTAAGTGGGTTAGGGAGACCTAGCACTGTGTAAGAGGGGAACCTAGGTAGTTGGGTGTCAAAGTGTGTGTCGATGTCAAGCAAAACCTCCTCCCAAAACTGTTTCAATTTGGGACACTCCCACAATATGTGTACCAGGGTCCCCCGGGAATCACAACCCTTCCAACACCTATCACTACATTCCGGATTCCCCCAATGCAATTGTTCTGGTGTCCAGTACCAGTACGTAGCAATTTTTGTCGCTGTCTCCATACTGGTAGCATTCGAGGCTGTGTGTCGCGCTCTGGAAAAAATGTTGTGCCATTCTCTTGTAGAGAATTGTCTACCTATTTCCCACTCCCACCGGAGTTGTGCAAGGGACTTCTGGTCTAACTCCCCCTCCCGCAAGAGCCCATACAGTTCAGTAATTTGGTGCCTGTGTCCTTAAGCAACAACCACCTCTCAAATTGGGTCAGGAGGCATTGTGCTGCCTCTCTCACTGCAGGTTGCATCAGCCAATGCCTTAATTGGGTGTAGCGATCTCTCCCTTCTGGTATCACAAGTTCGGCACGCAAGGTGTCGAACAATATGGGGCCCTCCTCGTCGAAAAAATGTCACACTGATCGGCACTAAGGGCCAATCCGGATCTTTCAATCTTCAGAAAGAATTTAAAAACATGGCTGTTTGATATCTGTGGTAGCCCTCAGTGTCCACAGAGCTTAATGTGCAGAGAAACTGCTAGGTAGCGCCGAGACACTTGGAGTAGCTGTGCGCTCAACAAATGTCATGTCATTTCATTTCACTCTGGCCTCTGCCAAATCTTGAACGTAGTGACATTCAGGCCTAGGGTAAAGTCCCCATTTCCCACCACAGAAGTAAGGGGGAAGGAAAAGATGTAAACCCCCTTCGGCTCACCACCGCGTCCCAAACTTGCAGTGTGGGTGAGGAGACCATGGATAGGTAAAGATTCACCGGGCAGTGGGTATGCACCAGAAAAGGGACCTTCCACAAGGCCATTCCTGCTAATGCCCGGTCCATAAATAACCATCGCTTTTTGGACTCCGGACTTGACCATTCTACTAAATAGCTAAGCTGCGAAGCCTGATAGTAGTGTAGCAAAGACCCCTAAACCGCCCCTCGGGTGTGTGCAACACTTACATTCTCGGCTCATCCGAGGTCGTTTATCAGCCCACACAAATTGCTGCAGCTCTCTCTGTAACTGCCACAGCATCTCCTTTGGAGGTTGCAGTGGGAGGGTTTGGAATAAATACAGAATTTTGCCTAAGATCGTCATTTTGAAGGAGGCGACCCATCCAACCCAAGAAAGTGGATAAAGCTGCCAGCCTGTTAAGTCCTCCTTCACCCTCCTCAGCAGATCGCCATAGTTCAGGGTTGTCACCTCTGCTGTAGTTGGGGTGAGCTGGAGGCCCAGGTATGAAATGGACTGCGGGGCCCACCGAATTGAGAATGCCCGGGAAAGACCCTCCCGGGTCTCGGGAGCAACCGTAAGGTCCAGGGCCTGGGATATGGAGAGGTTTATATGGAATCCCGAGACAGGCCCAAACTGCTGCGCCTCCTATAAAAAGCTCAGGCGCGTCCTCCCCAGGTTGTCTTATGCGGTTAGAACGTCACCGGCGTAAAGTGTTATAAGGTGCTCCTCCCCCGAAAGTGCACTCCTGACACCCCTGGCTGTGCAAATGGCTCCATATAGAGTACAAAAAGTAGGGGACAAACGGCAAACTGCCGAGTTCCCCGAAGGATCGGGAATTGCACCGAGTTTCGGCCATTGACTTTTACCGAGGCTGTTGGCATACGTATACGCCTAATACTCAGGCACGGAATCTTTCCCCCAGACCAAAGTGTGATAGCGTCTCTGCCAGATAAGGCCAATTGACGCGGTCAAATGCTTTCTCCGCGTCTATGGAAAAAAGCATAACTTCGCTGTGCGAGCGAGTGGCCTTGTCTATCAGGTGCAAGATCTGCTTTGTGTTGTCCACACATTGTCTGGTCGGGATGAAGCCCGCCTGGTCGGGCTCCACTAATCCAGGCATGAGGGGTGAGACGGGCCCCTTGAATACCCGTCAACAGCTTCAGATTCACATTTAAGAGGCAGATGGGCGGGGAAGTGGCCTGCTAACATGGCCAACAGGACATGAGCTCTCGAGCACCCGGCCGGCCCGCCGCTATAATCCTTCATTAATCCTGAAATCTGGAAGAGCCCGACATCCCGGACTATTGCGCTGTGACCGGCATTTATTGGCGCACCAGGGACACGTCGTCTGCCCGGTAGCGCAGCCATGGGGAGGCGCTGCCGACGGGCTCTCTCTGGGCCCGGACGGAGACAGACTGCTGCGACACAGCGGCCTGGTGGGGCGCGGCCGAGCTCGGAGGCCGGCTGGAGCCTGCGGTGGCCGAAGTTCAGTGCGGAGTGCGGCTGGAGGACTGCTGTCGTGGATTCCCCCTCCCCTTCCAGGTGGTGAGGTTGGCGCCGCTGGCATGGGGGAGAGCTCCGGTGGAGGGGGACGCCTCCCAAACGTGATCCGGCTGCACCGGCGGGGGTACCGCGCTACAAGAGCATTGGAGAGTCCCGGGGCTTTGGCAGGTGAACAGCTGATCCCCCCTGAAGCCAAGTCTACTGCAGCGGGGTGGACGTCGCAGCAGCGGGGTGAGGTGAGCCCTGCGTGTGCGAGCGAAGGCGACCGGGGCCGGATCGGGCCCGATTTGAAACTTGAGACAGTGCGCCTGCCTGGCGGCCATATTGCCAGCGTGATGGGAGAACTGCGCAGGCCGCTTGGCGGCTAGGGTGACTGTCCGCTGCGAGGCCTCAGGAGAGGCCTCGCCTGGAGCTCCGACAGGGACACTGGAGGGATCCTGGTGAATCTTGGCACACTGGGACTCGAGGCAGGACATGCTCTGGGTCCAGGATGGGCCCAAGGGGGAAAAAGAACTGAAGGCGATCCAAAGGTGGGCCAAACTAAGTTTAGACTCGGCGCTGCGGGAATTGGTGATTGGGGCGCAAACACTTGCCAGCACGTCTGTGGCAATGAGGAAAGGTCCCCGGTCTGCACCACGAAGGAGCATTAAGAGCAGTGGTCGTGGCACGGAGGGGCTCCTGAGTTAGCGGATGGGGCGGTGGAACATCCAGACTCAAAAATATTCACATTCTGGGCTTTACTGAAAGGATGGAGGGGAGGTCAGTAGAGATGTTTTTGAAGCAATGGATCAAGACCCAGCTGTGCCCGGTGGGCTTATCAAATGTGTTCGTTATTGAAAGAGCCCATAGGGCGCTGGTGCCTCCTCCGACCCTGGGGGCTCCTCCGCATGTGTTTATTGCAAAAATGTTGAACTACAGGGATAGAGACTGCATTCTACGGGCCGCAAGAGAACAGCAAGACCTCTGCTTTGAAAACAACAAGATATCTATCTACCCTGACGACACCAGGCATGTACAGGAGCAGCATAAATCATTCCTCGGAGTAAAGAGGAAATTGAGAGACCTCCACCTACAGTACATGCTCCTATATCCCGCAAAGCTTAAGGTCCTAATGCAGGGGAAGGCGTACTTCTTCGAGACTCGCGAGGAAACGTTGTAGGAAGCTGGCTCTGTATATACTATACCAAAGTGAGGTATATTGTGCACAGAGTCCAGTGGAACCCCAAAGGTAGGCAGAGGTAAAGTTAGATAGAACCTTACTCTCTATTTGTCGAGCAGTAAGGCAGTATCAGAGGACAGTGTTAAGCATTTGCTGTACACACTCAGTCAGCAAATGAATGCACACACTCCAAGACTGAACTTCACACCAATTGTTTTTGTATAAAAATATTCTTTTAGTTATTTTATTTTCTAGAACCAAGCAAGCCTGGCACAGGTAAGCAATAGATACTTTACAGTAGTAATGCAGTCTGTAAACAGTTTGAATTGTAATTGTAAATGCACTTTGTTTTGACTTACAGTATTATTTCTGAGAAATGCAATGCTTTGTAAATACAGTACATATACTTTGTATAGGATTTTCAGTAAGATTACAGGTAATTTACTTTTGAGATTACTTTTCTTACACAGAGTAGTATACCTGGATACTACTCTGGGGCATTTCCTGTAAACAGGTAAGTAAAATCGTTTTTGTTAAATAGTAACATTTTAAAGAATTTCTTTAGGTTTTCAAACTCCACACTTCAAAACTTTTCCAAGAAAAACAGTCAATGTTATCCTATAGAGGAAAATAGTGTAATCGGTTTTAAGGTAAGTATTTGGTAGTGAAAGTTGAGGTTCTAGGGATAGACTCAGGGGTCCCCCAGGGTCAAGGATGCACTCTTGTTACACCCTCAGTGGCACTAGGGCGGCCGGGTGCAGAGTGCTGAGGCCCAATGTTATCCAAAGGGGGATAGGGGGCTTCCAGTTGGTGGCTGCTGACGAGCAGGCCACTTGGTTGTGGGAGCAAAGCTCCTGGACTTTAGCTCAGGGCAAATGGGGAAACAAAGTAGCACCAAAGGTGCACCCTCAGCGGCACTAGGGCGGCCGGGTGCAGGGTGCTGTTTCGACGTCGGGCACCCTGTTGCTTGCAATGGGAAACCTCCGGTTTGCAAAGGCACTGCAGGCTTGGGGACGAAGGTCTTCTGGGTGCGACCACCACTTCGAGAGGTAAGTTGGGAAGTTGGGGGTTGATTAGGCACTGTCGGTTTGGCGACCCAAGGCCGTGGGGCGTCGGGTGCAGGGGTGCCTTTTGGCGTCGGATCTTCTTACCAGCTCCTGGTCGCTGTTGGGGGGACCTTCTGGATTTAGGCTGCAGGCGTCGGCTGGAGACTTGAGGCAGGTCTGGGGTCGCCAGATCTTGGGTCAGATTTGCCGGGGAGACCTCCTCGTGGTGTTTGCCCGCTCGGGCCGTGGACGGCGGTTGCAGAGTGGTGCGGATTTGCGGTGTCCGGCCGGAGCCAGAGGTTGCAGATGAACAAATCCAGTGTTCACGGGAGCCACAGTCTTTGTGGTTGAAGGCAGGCAGGTCCTCTGGGGTTTTCGAGGTTGCTGGCTGCAGGACACACCGGGATTTCGCAGGAGCAGGTTCGAGGTGGACAGGCTGGTAGGGCTGGGGCCAAGTCAGTGGGCGTCTTCCTCTTGTTAGCTTCGGCACGGCTGTTCGGTCCTTCTTTTCTTGTAGTTTCTTCTGGTCTGAGGAAGCAAGGTTCAGGGGTGCCCCTAAATACTAGATTTAGGGGTGTTACAGGTAGGTAAAAAGGTTTGGACCAATGGGTCCGTTCCCTGTGGTGGGTACACCCCCTATTATGCCACCCTCCAGTGGGAGGGGGCATAAGCCTTTCCCTGGTTGGCTAAGTCCCCCCATCTGCAAGATGGCGGGGACTGAGAGTTGTGCTTCACCTCGCCTCCCCCACCTGAGGGGTGGATTTGGCAGAGGAGGGCACACCTCTCTTCCTCACTTGTTTTTCCCACCGGTTCTCCCGCCCAAAGTAAGGGTCAGAACCAGTGGGGACCAGTTGCTGAAAGCAGGTGGCCTGGGGGAGCTCACAAAGGCGGCAAGCCTTTGAAGCTTCCCCTTCGTGAACCCTGCCCATTCTGGGGGAGGAGGCTTGGCACTTCGTCCCAGGATGTGCATTGTTTCAGGCCCCAGAGAGCAGCAGGCTCTCGACCCAGGGGTCCAGAAACATGTCTGGGGGTGGCAGCTGAAGCAGCCACTCAGCCTGGACGCTAGTGGTAGGTTAGTTTTCAGGGGGCATCTCTAAGATGCCCTCTGTGTGCATTATTCATTATATACCACACTGGCATCAGTGTGGGTTTAATGTGCTGAGAAGTTTGATACCAAACTTCTCATTTTTCAGTATAGCCATTATGGTGCTGTGGAGTTCGTAATGACAAACTCCCAGCACCATATACTCTTAATGGCAGCACTGCACTTACAATGACTTAGACACTGTAGGGGTACAGGGCTCATGCACCTGTACCCTCACCACTGGTATAGTGCACCCAGCTAGAGGGGTTACTGATCTATGCCAGGGCAGTGGGTTGTAGTCATGGCACACAGGGATGTGTGCCATGTCGTCTCTTCACTTTGTTCTGCACCAAAACACGCAGCCTGCAAAGGCAGTGTGTGAGTGTAGTGGTACAGGACCTCTAAGGGTGGCACAATAAGTGCTGCAGCCCTTAGAGGCCTTCTCTGGTCACAGTCCCCTGGGTACCTGTGGTACCTTTTACCAGGGGCTGACCTGTGGCCAGAGATGCCAATTGGGTTTAGGCTTCAATGTAGTTTTAGGGAAAGAACATAGGCCCTGGGTACCTGATTAGCAGGAGCCCAGGGCACACTCAGTCAAAGCACATCAGCAATTCAGCAAAAAGTGGGGGCAACCATGCAGAAAGAGGGCACTTTCTCACACAACCCCCATCCCAAACGAAAGAGGATGAGACTAACCTTTCCCTAGAGAGTCTTCATTTTCTAAGTGGAAGAACCTGGAAAGTCCATCTGCATTGGCATGGGCAGTCCCAGGTCTGTGTTCCACTACAAAGTCCATTCCCTGTAGGTAGATGGACCACCTAAACAGTTTAGGATTTTCACTTTTCATCTGCATTAGCCATCTGAGAGGTCTGTGATCAATTTGAACTAGGAAGTGAGAACCAAACAAGTATGGTCTCAGCTTCTTCAGGGACCAAACCACAGCAAAGTCCTCCCTCTCAATGGCACTCCAACGCTGCTCCCTGGGGAGAAGCCTTCTGCTTATAAAAGCAGACAGGTTGGTCTTGGCCTTCCTCATTGGTCTGGGATAGGACCGCTCCTATCCCTAGCTCAGATGCATCAGTCTGCACAATGAACTGCTTGGCATAGTCTGGAGCTTTGAGAATTGGTGCTGAGCACATAGCCTCTTTCAGGGTGTCAAAAGCCTTTTGACAACTAACTGCCCAGTTTACCTTTTTGGGCATCTTCTTGGAGGTGAGTTCTGTGAGGGGAGCCACACTGGACCCATATCCCTTCACAAACCTCCTATAGTACCCAGTCAAGCCAAGGAATGCACTGACTTGGGTCTGGGTTGTTGGAGCTGCCCATTCCAGGATGGCCTGGATCTTGAGCTGTAAGGGTTGTACATGGCCTCCATCCCCAAGGTGGTCCAAGTACACCACAGTTCCCTGCCCTATCTGGCATTTGGATGCCTTGATAGTTAGGCCTGCAGTTTGCAGGGCATTTAAAACCTTCCCAAGGTGGATCAGGTGATCCTGCCAGGTGGAGCTAAAGACAGCAATATCATCTAGATAAGCTGCACTAAAGGACTCCAATCCAGCAAGGACTTGATTCACCAACCTCTGGAAGGTGGCAGGGACATTCTTTAAACCAAAGGGCATAACAGTAAACTGATAATGCCCATCAGGTGTGGACAATGCTGTCTTTTCTTTTGCTCCTGGGGCCATGCCAATTTGCCAGTACCCTGCAGTTAAGTCAAAAGGTACTTAGAAATTTGGCTGCACCCAATTTGTCTATCAACTCATCTGCTCTTGGGATAAGGTGAGCATCTGTCTTGGTGACAGAGTTGAGCCCTCTATAGTCCACACAGAACCTCACTTCTCTCTTTCCACCCTGTGGATGAGGTTTGGGGACTAGAACCACTGGGCTGGCCCAGGGACTCTCAGAGGGTTCCATAACCCCCAACTCCAGCATCTGGCTGACTTCAGCTCTGATGCTTTCCTTGACTTGATCAGACTGTCGATAGATTTTGTTTTTGACAGGTGAGCTGTCACCAGTGTCCACATCATGGGTACACCAGTTTGTCTGACCAGGGGTCAAGGAAAAGAGCTTTGATAACGGCTGCCAGACTTGCTTGCAATCAGTCTGCTGTTGGGCATAGAGGGTGTCTGAAAAGACAACTCCATTCACTGACCCATCTTTTGGGCTGTATGAGAAGAGGTCAGGGAGAGGTTCACTCTGTCTCCTGATCCTCATCAGTCACCGTCAGCATGGTGATGTCAGCCCTGTCATGGAAGAGCTCAAGGCAATTCACATGGATCACCCTTTTGGGTGTCCTGCCTGTGCCTAGGTCAACCAAGTAGGTAACCTCACTCTTCTTTTCTAGGATAGGGTAAGGGCCACTCCATCTGTCCTGGAGAGCTCTTGGTGCCACTGGCTCCAAAGCCCACACCTTCTGCCCTGTTTGAAATTCTGCCAGTGCAGCTTTTTGGTCATACCAGTGCTTCTGAAGCTCGTGGCTGGCCTCAAGATTCTTGGATGCCTTTTCCATGTACTCAGCCATTCTGGACCTTAGGCCAAGCACATAGTCCACAATATCTTGTTTGGGTTCTTGGAGAGGCTTCTCCCAACCCTCTTTTATAAGACAGAGTGGTCCCCTCACAGGATGGCCAAACAGAAGTTCAAAGGGGGAAAACCCTACTCCCTTCTGTGGCACTTCTCTGTAAGCGAAAAGCAGGCATGGTAAGAGGACATCCCATCTCCTTTTGAGTTTCTCAGGGAGCCCCATAATCATGCCTTTCAATGTCTTGTTGAATCTCTCAACAAGGCCATTGGTTTGTGGGTGATAGGGTGTAGTAAACTTGTACTGCACTCCACACTCTTTCCACATGTGTTTTAGGTAAGCAGACATGAAGATGGAACATCTGTCTGAAACCACCTCCTTAGGAAACCCTACTCTGGTGAAGACACCAATGAGGGCCTTGGCTACTGCAGGAGCTGTAGTAGTCCTAAGTGGAATTGCTTCAGGATACCTAGTGGCGTGATCCACTACCACTAGAATGAATTTGTTCCCTGATGCTGTGGGAGATTCAAGTGGACCCACTATGTCCATACCTACCCTTTCAAAGGGAACCCCCACCACTGGTAGTGGAATTAAGGGGGCCTTTAGGTGGCCACCTGTCTTGCCACTGGCTTGACAGGTGACACAGGAGCTGACAAACTCCTTTACCTTCAGAGACATCTGGGGCCAGTAAAAGTGGCTAACTAGCCTTTCCCAGATTTTGGTTTGGCCCAGATGCCCAGCTAGAGGGATGTCATGAGCTAAAGTTAGGAGGAACTCCCTGTACTTCTGAGGCACTACCACTCTCCTAGTGGCTCCAGGGTTGGGGTCTCTGGCCTCAGTGTACAGTAGTCCCTCTTCCCAATAAACTCTGTGGGTACCACTGACATCTCCTTTTTCCTGGGTAGCAGCTTGCTGCCTCAGGCTTTCAAGAGTTGGACAGACCTGCTGTCCAAGGCACAGCTCTTCCCCAGAGGGTCCCCCTGGGCCTAAGAGTTCAACCTGGTAAGGGTCAAGCTCCATGGGCTCAGTTCCCTCTGGGGTGTCCAAGTCCTCTCCCTGAGTAGAGGGGTCCTGATCCTTTTGCTGTACAGAAGCTGGTTCCCCAGTCTTCTTACCTTTCCTCTTGGACGGTTGGGCCATACTTTGAGGCTCCAACACTTCTTTTTCACCCTGTTTCTTGCTCTGTGCTCTTGTTTTTACACACACCAATTCAGGGATATCCAGCATTGCTGCATGGGTTTTTAGTTCAACCTCAGCCCATGCTGAGGTTTCCAGGTCATTGCCAGGCAGACATGCAGCTGGTAGCTTTGGAGAGACCACTACCTGTTTCAGGCCAGTAACTCCCCCCCCCCCCCCCTCTCTCCCTCTCAGTCTAATGTCACTATAGCCATTGCATGGTTAGTGGTAACACTGTCAGCATTGGTGACTGGGTAAGTTCTCCCAATCAAGTATTGCTCAGGGGATACCAGTGTATCTCTCACCATAGTGACACTGGCACCTGTATCCCTCAGAGTTTCTATCCTAGTTCCATTAAACCCAAGGGTATTGTAAATACTTCTTTAAGTTGGGTGGCCACACAGCTACAGTGGCAAACTCAACTTCCCCTTCTGAAACTAGAACTGCTTCAGTGTGCAACCCGATTTGCTCTTGGCACACTGTTGATCCCATCTGGAGACTTGCTACACCAGGAGTAGCTGTAGTAGGACAAGGGGGCTTCTTGTTTGGACAAGAAGCATCTCCAGTTAAGTGTCCCAACTTCTTACAGTTGTTACACCAGGCCTTTAAAGGATCAAAATTCTTTCCCTTGTACCTATTATTGGACTGGGAAGAGTTTTGGGACCCACCCTCCTGTGCAGGTTTTTAGGGCCCTTTTGAAGACTCAGGCTTTTTATCTTGGGAATTCTGACCACCTTTCCCCTGGGGAGGTTTTGTAACACCTATCTTTTGGTCACCCCCAGTGGTTGTTTTAGTCACCCTTGTTTTGACCCAATGGTCTGCCTTCTTTCCCAATTCTTGGGGAGAAATTAGACCTAGGTCTACCAAATGCTGATGTAACTTTTCATTAGTGCAATTACTTAAAATATGTTCTTTCATAAACAGATTGTAAAGTCCATTGAAATCATGCACATTGTGTCCAGTTAACCAACCATCTAGTGTTTTAACTGAGTAGTCTACGTAGTCAATCCAGGATTGGTTTTGGGTTTTGTGAGCCCCCTGAATCTAATTCTATATTCCTCAGTTGTGAGTCCAAATCCCTCAATCAGAGTTCTCTTCATGAGGTCATAAGACCCAGCATCTGCCCCAGAAAGGGTCAGGAGTCTGTCTCTGCAGTTACCAGAGAACAGTTCCCAAAGGAGTGCCCCCTAGTGTGACTTCTTCACTTTTCTCAAGCCTTCTCAAAGGCTGTGAACCATTTTGATATATCATTTTTTTTTTTTTTAGAGTTTTATATAGCACAAACTTGACCCGAATCGGGTGTCAGAGCGCTTTACATAGCACCAGTTGCATTACATGAGGACACATTCATTTTTGTTAGGCACAGGGAGATTAAGTGATTTGCCCAGAATCACAGGATGTTCAGCATCATTGCCGAGACTTGAACCCAGTTCCCCAGATTCGAGGTCGACCGCCCTATCCGTTAGGCCAACTCCTCTCCCCAAATCACTCTTCATATTTAGGGACAATCCCTTTGGGGATCTTAGGATCATAAGATTGCTCTTTATCATTAAGTAAATTGCTGCCACCATTGATGGGTGCTAAGCCCATCTCTGCTCTCTCTCTTTCTAGGGCCAGCAACCTGGTCTCTAGATCCAGTCTTTTGGTCAACTTTGCTAAAAGGCTGTCCTCCTCATTGAGGCTTTCCTCAATGTCCTCAGTAGTGCCTGACCCACCTGTGTGGGATCTAGGTACTGAGAGGTTGATTCTTGGAGTCAGGGCCACTGGGGCCCTTTTCTCCCAAGGAAGTGAGGGAGGTTGATCTACCTGGTCATCCTCACCCTCTTCTTCCTCATCTGACTGGTCTTCACCAGTTTCAGATGGGTGGTCCTTAGCATACCCAGCCAACAGCTCCTGGAGCTTTCATTTGGTGGGATGGGACCACATGGCTATGTTTTTAATTTTGCATAGGGACCTTACCTCCTTGAAAGACAAGTGAAGGTAAGGGGTGAGGTCAAGCTCCTCACCCATGTCCTCTATGACATTGTGGTTATTTTCACTAACAGCTAGGTTCTTGTTTTGAGACATTGTTAAAAAATACTTCTAACCCCTCTAACCCTAGCTACAGTGACTTTATTTTTCTAAAATTCTACACGGACTTAACCAAGGCCCTAGCAAGACTTTTAGTAATTTTGCAAAAATGCCAATTTGAAAAATCAGAATTCAAAAGACAATTTAAGAGTTCTGTCGTGTGATCAGGTGGTAACCGAGTAGTCCAACAAATGCAAAGTTGTATATCCCACCGCTGATCCACCAATGTAGGAAGCTGGCTCTGTATGTACTATACCAAAGTGAGGTATAGTGTGCACAGAGTCCAGTGGAACCCCAAAGGTAGGCAGAGGTAAAGTTTGATAGCACCTCACTTTCTATTTGTGGTAGTGTAGTCGAGCAGTAAGGCAGTATCAGAGGACAGTGTTAAGCATTTGTTGTACACCACACTCAGTCAGCAAATGAATGCACACACTCCAAGACTGAACTTCAGACCAATTGTTTTTGTATAAAAATATTCTTTTAGTTATTTTATTTTCTAGAACCAAGCAAGCTTGGCACAGGTAAGCAATAGATACTTTACAGTAGTAATGCAGTCTGTAAACAGTTTGAATTGTAAGTGTAAATGCACTTTGTTTTGACTTACAGTATTCTTTCTGAGAAATGCAATGCTTTGTAAATACGGTACATATACTTTGTATAGGATTTTCAGTAAGATTACAGGTAAATTACTTTTGAGATTACTTTTCTTACACAGAGTAGTATACATGGATACTACTCTGGGGCATTTCCTGTAAACAGGTAAGTAAAAACTTTCAGGAAATGGTTAAGAGACTATATAGAGATCCAAGGGCCAAAATCTTAGTTAACGGTGACCTCACAGAAATGATAAAGAGCAAGAGAGGCACGAGACAGGGGTGCCCCTTATCTCCTTTGCTTTTTAATTTATATATCGAACCTTTAGCACAAAATCTCAGAAATAACCCAGCAATATCCCCTTTCTCTTACCAAGGGTGGGAGAAAAAAGTCGCTCTTTATGCGGATGACCTAATCTTTACGAGCAATTTGGTAGGGTCTCTAAACACTATAGAAAAAACTCTGGAGCAATATGGGAGAGTCTCTGGATACATGATCAGTCAAAAACTGAAATCATGGAATGGATCACCCATAGTAATCATCAACTAGTAAAGGAGAGAATAAGATATCTGGGTCTTGAACTGGTTAAAGATATAGATAAAATGGCCCAGATAAATTTTAACAGGATTTTTGTAGAGGTGAGAAAACTACTTAAAGTATGGGGGGGGTCTTCCATTGACATTTATGGGAAGATCGAATATAATAAAAATGTCAATTTTGCCTAGAGTTACTTACATTTTTAGTTCAATCCCATTAGAATTCAAGAGAGAGTTAATAAAGAAACTACAAGGGGAGCTAAATAGCTTTATATGGTCATCAAAAGGGACAAGAATTGCATGGAAAAAATTGAGGAAAAAAAGAAGGTGGGATAGCAAGCCCAGACATATTAGAATACTATAGAGCTTTCCAGTCCAAATACATGAGGGTTTTGTTAAATAATTATGAGCTATACCCCGCCTATCTGCAAGCTATGACTGGTGTAGAAGGAAACTTTTATACAAATTTGGGCATCCAAAGTACTTTAAAAAGATTAAACTGAAGGTTCTTATGTCAGCAGCGAAATTATGGTACCACATAAGAGGTACACTGAAGATACCATATTATAGTGAATATGCTCCTATATGGGACTCACCAGGGACCCCAGAGTGTCTCAAGGATAGACTTGCAACTCCTTTAAGGCAAGCAGGAATACTCAAATGGGGTCAATTGAAATCAGACTACAGTATTATCGATTAGGACCAACTTAAGAATATAACGAATGGCACTTTATCTAAATTCTATCAACTTTCAAGTTGGGTGAAGTCTCTAGTAGATCGCAAAAAAGGAAACAGGAAATTGGAGAAGGAAATGAAGGAGAGCGAGACTTTAAAAAAAGAAGTCTCACGATGGTACTGGGCCCTTATATCAGCTGGAGAGGAGAACTTCACAATTCCAGATGCGACCTGGGGGAAAGATCTGCCGACGCTGGATGTTCAAAAAACATGGCAAGTATCTATGGAAAAATGTTGGTTTATTGTAAAATCTGCTGCTTTAAGGAGAAACCATTTATTTACCACCCATAGAGCCTACTGGTCTCCGAAGAGACTATCCAAGTTCATCGGGCAGAAAACGAAAAACTGCCCCAAATGTGGAAAGGAAAAAGCAGACGACTTGCACATGTTTCGGCAGTGTCCCCAGCTCGATAAGTTCTGGCATGAAGTGGGTAAGGTATTAGAGGATCTATTAAATCGACCAATTGAAGTAAGTATTGACCTTGTTATATTTGGGGTGGGTCAGATAGAAGAAAGAGTAAAGAAGCTTAATAAGAAACAAGAAAACCTACTCTTTTTGTTATTACTTGCCAGAAGGGAAATTTGTGTTAAATGTCCCGTACCACCTACACATTGGGAATGGCTGGCATCCATCCACAGGATAAATAGGTTGGATAGAAGTGGGAGACCCAGTAAAAAATAAAATTTTTGGGAAATCTGGGAACAGTTTACTCAGTCCAATCAGTCACCTTAAGTACACCTACTTGAAATCATGAATGCATAAAGTCCTATGATTATGCGATGGCAATAAAGAACATGCAGAATGCTTGTTTGAGTAGCCAGGTTGGCTAGCTCCCCCCCCTCGGAAAATATTTATTGGTAATAGAAATAAAGTGACTCTTACAAAAAAAAAAAAAAAAAAGTTTACAGGTAAGTTACTTTTGAGATTACTTTTCTTACACAGAGTAGTATACCTGGATACTACTCTGGGGCATTTCCTGTAAACAGGTAAGTAAAATCGTTTTTGTTAAATAGTACAATTTTTAAGAATTTCCTTAGGTTTTCAAACTCCACACTTAAAAACTTTTCCAAGAAAAACAGTCAATGTTATCCTATGGAGGAAAATAGTGTTATCGGTTTTAAGGTAAGTATTTGGTATTGAAAGTTGAGGTTATGGGGATTGACTCAGGGGTCCCCCAGGGTCAAGGATGCACTCTTGTTACACTCTCAGTGGCACTAGGGTGGCTGGGTGCAGAGTGCTGAGGCCCAATGTTATCCAATGGGGTATAGGGGGCCTCCGGTTGGTGGCTGCTGACGAGCAGGACACTTGGTTGTGGGAGCAAAGCTCCTGGACTTTAGCTCAGGGCAAATGGGGAAACAAACTAGCACCAAAGGTGCACCCTCAGCGGCACTAGGGCGGCCGGGTGCAGGGTGCTGTTTCGATGTCGGGCGCCCTGTTGTTTGCAATGGGAAACCTCCGGTTTGCAAAGGCACTGCAGGCTTGGGGACGAAGGTCTTCTGGATGCGACCACCACTTCGAGAGGTAATTTGGGAAGTAGGGGGTTGGTTAGGCACTGTCGGTTTGGCGACCCAAGGCCGTGGGGCGTCGGTGCAGGGGTGCCTTTTGGGGTCGGATCTTCTTACCAGCTCCTGGTCGCGGTTTGGGGGACCTTCCTGATTTAGGCTGCAGGCGTCGGCTGGAGGCTTGAGGCAGGTCTGGGGTCACCGGATCTTGGGTCAGGATTGCCGGGGAGACCTCCTCGTGGTGTTTGCCCACTCGGGTCATGGACGGCGGGTGCAGAGTGGTGCGGATTCGCGTGTCCGGCCGGAGCCAGAGGTTGCAGATGAACAAATCCAGTGTTCACGGGAGCCACAGTCTTTGTGGTTGAAGGCAGGCAGGTCCTCCGGGGTTTTCGAGGTTGCTGGCTGCAGGACACACCGGGATTTCGCAGGAGCAGGTCGAGGTGGAAACAGGCCGGTAGGGCTGGGGCCAAGTCAGTGGGCGTCTTCCTCTTGATAGCTTCTGCACGGCTGTCGGTCCTTCTTCTTTTCTTGTAGTTTCTTCTGGTCTGAGGAAGCAAGGTTCAGGGGTGCCCCTAAATACTAGATTTAGGGGTGTTACAGGTAGGTAAAAAGATTGGGACCAATGGGTCCCTTCCCTGGGGTGGGTACACCCCCTATTATGCCACCCTCCAGGGGGAGGGGGGCATAAGCCTTTCCCTGGTTGGCTGAGTACCCCCATCTGCAAGATTACGGGGACTGAGAGTTGTGCTTCACCTTGCCTCCCCCACCTGAGGGGTGGAGTTGGCAGAGGAGGGGAAACCTCTCTTCCTCACTTGTTTTTCCCGCCGGTTCTCCCGCCCAAAGTGGGGGTCAGAACCAGTGGGGACCAGTTGCTGAAAGCAGCCAGTGGCCTGGGGAAGCTCACAAAGGCGGCAAGCCTTTGAAGTTTCCCCTTCGTGAACCCTGCCCATCCTGGGGGAGGAGGCTTGGCACCTCATCCCAGGATGTGCATTGTTTCAGGCCCCAGAGAGCAGCAGGCACTCGACCCAGGGGTCCAGAAACATGTCTGGGGGTGGCAGCTGAAGCAGCCACTCAGCCTGGACACTAGTGGTAGGTTAGTTTTCAGGGGGCATCTCCAAGAAGCCCTCTATGTGCATTTTTCATTAAATCCCACACTGGCATCAGTGTGAATTTAATTTGCTGAGACGTTTGATACCAAACTTCCCAGTTTTCAGTGTAGCCATTATGGTGCTGTGGAGTTCGTAATGACAAACTCCCAGCACTATATACTCTTAATGGCAGCACTGCACTGTAGGGGTACAGGGCTCATGCACCAGTACCCTCACCACTGGTATAGTGCACCCAGCTAGAGGGGTGACTGATCTATGCCAGGGCAGTGGGTTGTAGTCATGGCACACATCCCTGTGTGCCATGTCGACTCTTCACTTTGTTCTGCACCAAAACACGCAGCCTGCAAAGGCATTGTGTGAGTGTAATGGTACAGGACCTCTAAGGGTGGCACAAAAAGTGCTGCAGCCCTTCGAGGCCTTCTCTGGTCACAGTGCCCTGGGTACCTGTGGTACCATTTACCAGGGGCTGACCTGTGGCCAGTGATGCCAATTGGGTTTAGGCTTCAATGCAGTTTTAGGGAAAGAACATAGGCCCTGGGTACCTGATTAGCAGCTGCCCAGGGCACACTCAGTTAAAGCACATCAGCAATTCAGTAAAAAGTGGGGGCAACCATGCTGAAAGAGGACACTTTCTCAGCAGCGTGGGAATGGTTGGAGATACGGGGGATGCACTCCCACCACGAGAACCACGGACACGCAACAAGAAATGGTGCGTCAGACCCTTATCGGGGTCACATGTCGGGGGAGGGATCATCTGCTAAGGATGCTGGCTCAGACAACAGGATCAGGGTTGGAAGCGACGGAACTTTGCACATGAGTGAAGACTCTCTCTGCCCCGGAAGCTGAGGGGGACAACATGGGTCAAGACAATGGCGCAACAGCCCAGTGGCCTAATGTATCAGTGGATGTGGTCCCGGAGACGCTATTTGAGCATGAGGGGGATGCAAAGGGGGGCGGGGGGAGGAGACTGTAGGGGCTGCAGGGATACGGTTGAATCCAGGAACATAGTATTAATAATTAAATACTTGCAGGCTGGAAAGAGTTTGGGCATTGGAAGGCCGGGAGCTTGCAGTGGGCATGGGGGGTGGGCTCAAATAACAAGAATGCATATTCTTAGCTGGCAGCGAACATTGCTAGGACACAGCATAATTAAGCTTCTCGAAGACGGATTTTTGGAAATGGAGGACGATGCTTCCAGATTTCTGTAGCTAGGGTGGCTTGAGAGGGATTACCCCCGTTGGGGTATTAAGGGGATGCGTGTGGCCTGGCACGACATTAGGGGTGACATTTTTGACCAGTTTGTTGTTTGTAAAATGTCCGTGGGTGGGGAGGATGGGACTGGGGGTTATTTGATCTGTGGGTTGGTTTGTTCTGAATGTGTGTACTGCAGTGGCGGATGCGGGGTGGGTAGGATTTGGCACCAGTGCCTGAAGTGAGTACACTCCATAATGGGCACTGAGTATAAATTTCTGACCCGGAATGTGCGGGGACTGGGCACTTGTACTAAGAGACACAGTGTGTTAACTTTTCTTAAACGTCATCATGTTTCGATTGCTTGCCTCCAGGAAACGCACCTGGACGACTGCGGAGTGACTAGAGTAGCCAAGAAGTGGCGAGGCCAGATGTTTCATTCTTCCTATTCTACCTACGCTAGGGGTACCATGGTCTGGGTGGCCCCGGGCACCCCATTCACGGTGACATATAGTGAGTCCGATGTTAGTGGTAGATATGTATTATTGCGTGGTTCCCTGGATGGCAGGGAAATTGTCATACTGAACTCATATGCCCCCAATATAGATGACCCCTCATTTTTCCAGGTCACACAGGAATTACTTACCAATGAAGTAGATGCTCCATTTATTATTCGCTGAAAGCCCGAAACCGGTCCTAGGATGCTTGTTTCCAGTCCAGGGAGGACCTGGCCTGGCAGTTCGGGCTGGACTGTTCCCATTGGGCGCAGGGTCAAGACTGATTTGCATATGGCTGGGTCCAAACTGGAATGGCATGGTGAGCAAAAAAACGATGGATTTAGGCCCAGATCTCTGTACTGGGGTGAATGTATGACATTGTTCTGCATTCTGTCCATCAACTGTTGTTTCCATTTATTTGGATGGGCGACTTTAATTGCGTGCTGCTGGATCCGGCACTTGATAGATCCCCCCGTAGCCTGGCACGAAACCTAGATTGACTCAAATGCTTAGTAAGGTCATGCAGGATTTGGGGGCTCATGATATCTGGAGGGAGACTCATCCCACACTTCCACTGTTTACTTGCCAATCCCTGACACATGGAACTCATAGTAGATTAGATAGAGTACTGGTGTCTTGTGCGCCGGTGTTCCCTGAGGCAGAGGGGACCCATTTGGTGCGTTTTTTATCTGATCACTCACCGGTGTGATGCACTGTGAGGTGGGGGACTCCTATCCTGGGCCCCAGGCAATAGTGGTTCCAGCCTGACCTTTTGGAAGACCAAGTGGGGAGGACTACTTTAGCACAATCAATCACAGACTATCTAGAGTTGAACTGGGGGGGAGACTGGGAGGGCTACTGAGTGGGAGGCCCTAAAAGCAGTAACTCGTGGAGTGGGCATGGGGATTGTATGCGGGTGAGGAGACAATTGCTTGGGGATCTCGATAGGGAGGAAAAGGCTTTGGCTGCGATACAGGCGGAAAACCCAGCAGACCTGGAAACGGGTAAGAGGGAGCGAGAGTGGCGCGAGTGCTTGGCGGATATTTGGGACAGGCTGGACAGGTATACCCTGACGCGTTATCACCAGCGGTTACATGCTGAGGGCGACAAACTGGGTCGCTTGTTGGCCTGGATCCTACGAAGGGAGCAGGCTCCCACGATGACAACCGCCCTAACTGCTCAGGGAGGGAGACTTGTTCACACCAGAGCTGGCATTTTAGAGGTGTTCCAGCAGCACCTTCAGCGGGTCTACACTTCAGACCCTGGAGTATTAGCAGATAGGTACTTTCCAGTTGTCGGAGACTTGGCGCTTCCGCAGCTCCCACCGGAGGGCGCGGAGGAGTTAGATGCCCAGATTATGGTCGAGGAAATGCAGGAGGCTCTTTGAGCCATGTCGGGATTCAAGGCCCCGGGTGCGGATGGGTTCCCTAGGAGGAGGCCTTTGGGTTGGGGGTGTTGCCTCCCTCAATGTGCGAGGGAGAAATTGTCATGCTCCTTAAGCCATGGGGGAACGCACAGGACCCCTCAGCATATCGACCAATTACGATGATCAACTCGGATGCTAAAATTCTATGTAAAGTCCTGGCCACTAGACTGGCCCCTCATATGACTCACTTGGTCCACGAGGATCAATGTGGGTTCATACCATCTCGTAATACGGGCATGAATATCAGGAGGTTGTCCCATATATTACACAAAACACGACAAAGATGAGGAATTGGCCCTAGTATCAATAGACCTGGAAAAGGCCTTTGACTGGATTGGGGGTATTTATTGGAGATGCTTAGGGTAGCTGGATTTGGTCCAAAGTTTAGAAGATGGGTGTAGATCCTGTATACAGCGCCTAGTGCCAGAGTCCGGGTGGGAGGTAGCAGGTCAGGCGAGTGGAGGCTGGAGAGAGGGACATGTCAGGGCTGCCCGCTCTCTCCGCTGCAGTTCGCGCTGGCAATAGAGCCACTGGCGATTTGGGTACGAAGGGATCTGGCCACCTGGGGTATCAATGTTGGCGGAACATCTCAGGTAATATCTTTGTATGCAGATGACGCATTATTCTATGTCTCCGCACCCCAAGAGGCAGTACCGAAACTTACAGGTGCTAGAGGAGTTTGGCAATTGCTCTGGGATGAGACTTAATAGGAGCAAATCTTTACTTTTTCCTCTGGATCAGTTGGCTGGTCGGTCGGTGGAGTCGCTCCCTCAACTGGGACTGAGATGGGAGACTGGGCATTTTAGGTACCTAGGCATACAGGTGGCGGGTGAGGACTCTCAAATGTTGCAACTAAATATTTACAAAATGTTGGAGGCTTTAAGAGGTTCTGTTGGCTTCTGGAACACCATCACTGTCCCTAATGGGTAAGTTGACGATAGCCAAAATGGTGGTGCTCCCTCGCTGTCAGTATATGTTACAGAATACGATGTGCCCCATACCTAGACGAATATTCAGAGCCCTGGACTCCCTTTTGATAGACCTCTACTGGGCGGGACTGCGAAGTAGAATTGCGCTGGCAAAGTTAAATCGTACGTACGATGGGGGTGGACGCGAGGCTCCTAGAATGGAGCTATATTACTATGCTGCTCAACTGCAGTACGCTGCAGGGTGGTTTGCCGAGGGGGACAATTGGGAGAAACGGCTCCTCTGCGACAGAGTGCCAGCCTCTGTACTGACGACCTTATTCATGGAGGGCGCGGGTGCCCCTGAAACAGCACCGTATGTGGCCAGGCAGACGGCATGCGTGTGGCAGTTGTTTGTGGAGCGAATCTTTAGGCAAGCCCCGTTCCATCGGGAACTGACTGTGTGGGAGTTGACACCGGTCCGTAAAGTAATGGCCAATATGTAATTTAGGGCATGGCAGAAGGGGGGCTGAGACTCGCTTGCAGACTTGTACCCGGGTGAGTGCTTCATCACGTTCGAACAGGCTTGTAGGGATTTTGGATTGGGGCAGGGACAATACCTACAACACGCTGTCCTAGCCAATATATTTAAAGAAATATGGCCCACGTATCCTCTGATACCACAACTCACACAGACACTAGATACCATACTCACGAGTGGGACAGGCAAGCACATTATATCTCTGCTGTACAGGTCAATGAGGGCTGACGCCGGTGCCTCCCTACCGGTCGCATATGCGGCTTGGAATGCAGACTGGTGGAGCCTTTGGAGGAAAAGGACCGGATGGTGGTGGGTGCGCTCACCCGCACGATCTCCTGTAACACTCCTTTTCGCTTAATTCATTACAACTACGTACACCGTAAGTTTATGACCCCCGGTAAGGATACATCGCATGGCCCCTAGCAGGCCCAACTCATGCCCCAGATGTCACAAAGCGGGGGCGAATTTCGTGCATTTGGCTTGGGAATGTCCTGCCGTCAGTGGCTTCTGGTCGGAGGTAGTGGAACTAATAAGGCAAAAGGTGAATAGCAAAGTTCAATTAACGCCAAAACACTGCCTCTTAGGTTTGACTCAGAAAAGCAAAAAACAAAGCAAAATGGGGTATAGGCTACAACAGCTGCTGCTGATACTGGCGAGGCGTAGAATAGAAATAGTGTGGATGGGGACACGCGCACTGGAGTATCCGGCATGGTTGCGGGATGTACGCGAGTAGAAACTAGCTGAAGAAGTACACATGAACAAATGTCGTAAAGATGAGAAACTAGAGGATGATTTAAGGCTCTGGAGGGAGTTATGCCGCAATTTTATGGCCGGGGGGTCCCAACTGAGTACGCAAAGTACCAACGTAGGGGAAAACGCTGGTGGCTCTGAAGGGGGGATGAGGGTGGAGGGAGTGAAATGTCTCTAATGTCCTGTCCTGTCCTTGCTTTAGAATAAGGGGGGGTGTGGTAGCGGAGGGTCCGATGTCTTAAATCATCATCACTGTATTTTATATATATGTATTGCCCTTGCTCGCTGCTGAGTGCACACTCATGGTTATGTTGTTGAAAACTTTAAATAAAGTTTTTTTTTTTTTTTTTAAAAAGAGGGAGATGGGCCGGTAAGACCCCCACTGACGTTTATCTTTCCCCGGCTTTGCTATGACCGTTATAAATGCCTCTGCCATCGAGGGTGGCAGGGTGCCTGGGCTCTTGATAGATTTGAAGACCCTAGTAAGAAGAAGGGCTAGTTCCCTAAAAAGGTCTTATAAAAAGACATCGGAAAGCCGTCCAGTCCAGACGACTTACGTGTCTTCAGCCTTGAAATAGCTGAAATTACCTTGTCCACTCCAATCGGTGTCTCCATACTGGCCACTTGGTCTGCCGCTAGGCGAGTCACCTTGGCTTCCGCCAAGTAGCTATTAATGTCTGACGCGGAATGATCTTGCGACGCGTACAGGGCTGCATACAAAGACCCGAGCCTCTCCGCAATCTGCTCATCTCCTGTGACCAAGGTACCCTCCATTTGCAGAGATTCCACCATGGTGGCCTGTCTGCCCCTTAAGTTTATTCGCCAATAACCTTCCGTATCTGTTGTCCCCCTACAAAGAAGGCATGTTTGAGACGGAGGAGTGCATATTCTGCATAGTCCAGATCTAACCCCGCCAGTTGTTTTCTAGTAGTCTCTAGTTGTCTCCATACTCTAGGCGCCCTGGTGCGGTGGTGGATGCGTTCAAGCTCTCGCACCTGTTGCTGAAGCCGAGAGCACTTTTCCAGCCTTATCTTATTGTCTGCCGCCGAAATGGCAATAAACTCCCCCGGAGGCACTGCCTTCATTGCGTCCCATACCGCTGAGATTCTCACCTCTGGTGTATCATTAATCTTCAAGTAATTCTCTATTGCTTCTCTCATCTGCGGGACCACTTCCGGTCTACTAAAGAGAGTCTCTCGCTGTCTCCAGGTACGAGCCGAGGTTTCGCCCCATGGGAGGGACAGGTCCAAGAGGACGCGAGGCTCTATCTTTATTGAATCCAGCGCATCTAGTACTTTGCGAGAACCCAAGAAGAAATCAAGCTGAGCATGAGATTCATGTGCATGGGAATAGAAAGTGTAATCGCATGTGTCTAGGTGTCTATCCCTCCATAGGTCCCTCAGGCCTAGATCCTGAAGCCACCGGGACCCCCCGTGGAAATTACTCTGTTGCCCCCTGTCTCTATGATGATCGATTCAACTCATTGTGGAACACTAAGTTGAGGTCCCCTCCGAGGATCACCCAGTGGTCTCTAGTCAACATAATGTCGCCCACTGCCCCTTGTAAGAACTGTTCCTGCACCTCGTTAGAGGCATCAATAGAGCCTATAATTAGGGAGTGTTGACCTAGATTAATACGATACCCCAGGAGGCGGCCTTTGATTTCCGCAACCTTTGTACCCACCTTCCCTTTAAAGGAGCATTTAAAAAGCAGCGCCACCACAGCAGCCTATCGCGGTAAGGAAGAAAAAAACTGTTGAGGGAATGCCCTGGATTGTAGCCGATGCCAGTCACTGGATTGAAGATGGGTTTCCAGAAGTAGGCAGATATCGGCCTGTGAGTGTTCCAGGTACGAGAGTATGGCGCGTCTCTTAACCGGGTTATTGAGCCATTTGACATTGAGGGTCAATACCTTTAAGCCTCCCACCATGGATACCTTAGGGTAAGCCACTTGCTCAAGCCGTCTCGTTCCCTCTCACCCAACCCTCTCCTCCCTGCCCCCTAAAAAACTCCCCTGACCATACCTGTATTGTTGCAAGAAATGTAATATCGTGTTGAGCACCTGGAAACCCACCCTAGTTCAAAAACAGTAAACAACCATTGTCCCTGGAATGAGGAATGGGCTAGAAGATCCAACCCCAGTCCAGTGGAAAAGGTAGTATGGGAACGTAACCATCCTCCTCTACTCTCACCCGGCCCTCCCCCCCCACTCCCCCGGGCCACCCAGCTGCCCCCAGTGACAAATCTCTTATCTTCAGGTGGGTCCTTGAGTCCCTGAATCTTCTGATAGCTTATCAAGCGAGGTCTTCCTCTCTGATGATCTGAGTCTGGTCTGGAGCCTGCCCGCCCAGGAGGCACCCGTCTCCACCACTGGCACCCACTCGCTCGGCCTTTCTGCCTCTTCGGTCCTGCACTCTCCAGGTCCTGGGTATCAATCTGAAGCAGTTCACATGCCTCCGCCAAGAAGCGAAGGTGAAGGAGTCGGTCCTGGCTGCGGAATGTCAGTCTAAAGGGGTGGCCCCAGGAGTAGGAGATATGACCGGGCGGAACTTCCTCCTTTTCTGGAGTGTGGAGGCAGCGAAGTCCTGAAACAAATGTAAAGTGTGCCCCCGGAAGACTATTGGCGACGAAGATCTGGTCACTCGGAGGATCCGTTCCTTCAGAGGAAAGCTATGTACGCAAGTTAGGATGCATGCTGCCTGCAATTGCCCTGGACCCCCTCGGACCACTTTGTGAGTTCTGTCCAGACAAATCTCGGTTGCCGGCATGTCCCCCGGGACTTGGGCGAACAGATCGGCCATGTAGGCTTCCACATCTCCTTTTTCCGCCTCCCGCGGGGTCTCTTGATTCGGATGTTGTTTCGTCTAGAGTGGTTCTCGAGGTCCTTTGCATGGGCCTGCAGATCCAATTGCTGATCTGTGAGCCGTATTATCTCCTGTTGCAATTGCTCTATTTCCTCGGCATGCATGCTCTCATGCCCCTCCAGAGCATCCACTCAGTCCCCAATGTCCATCACCTTCCTGATAGACTGAAGCTCACTCATGAGATCCCGTTTGACGTGTTGCAGGCCATCTCTTAACGAGGAAAACAGGGTTTACATGTAGGAACGGGTGACCAAAGCTTCCGTGTCCTCTCCAGTAGATGAAGTCTTCCTGCCAGCAATTCTCTGAGCCTCCCCATCCTGGGGGGCTGGCGGTTTCGTGAACATGTCCTTGAGTGTACCTCCTTTTTTGCGCGGACCAATGCCATCTGGGCAAAGCATCCGCTCCCGCTGCGTGGCAGATCAAGTGCTCTACGCTCAACCTCCGGTCGTTCCCTGTAAATCACAATGTCCGCTCCGCCTCTCCAGAGGTCGCCCTCCCCTCTCCACTGACACTCCAGTGAGCCACTCCATTCCAGCTCCTAGTGAGGTCATGCCAAGGGCATCTCGCCTGGGCTTCAATGAGCAGGGCTGCTCTACCCTAGGCCTCGCTGCTCCTCCTTAGGCCCTCCACTCCTTATTGATAAGCTGCTTCTCCGCCCCTCCTCCGGTGTGTTGTTCAGGAGTGGGGGGCCGCCAGTAGGCTCCCTCAACCTCCAAGCCCCCCGTCACTCGGGACTTGACGCGGTGGTACTGCCCTCTGCTTTCTCTAATGTTTGTGCCTCCCAGGCTCACCAAAATCTTCAAGGACGCTGCACCCCCATGCCCGTATACTTGACCTGGGCCACTGCTAGCTCCGGCGCACTGCGCTGCGTCTCTCCTCTTCTCTGGATCTTTTTCCCAATTGGGAACCCTCCTGCTTCCCGGCCGCCCACCGGTGATGTTCGCCAGAGTGGCGTTTGCTCCGGAGTCCCCCTGCACTCACTGGCTGTCTCCAGGGGGCAGGCACTCTTCCTCGAGAGGGCCTCCACTCCTCTCGGCCTGCTCCACACTCATCAGGGCCTCCAGAGCGGGGCAGACATACCTCCCTGGCCCACGACTCGTTGCCCCGTACTCTGCTGCTCAATGGGCCCAGCTGCTATCTGAGTTCCCTGCTGGGGACGTCAGCCGGATCCTGACCTTTCGTGCCTCTGCGGGTACCTGGGGAATCTCGCTCATGCTGCCCGGGCCTCCGGGTCCTCTCTCACTCCCTGATGGCCTCCGAGGGCGATGCGCTGTTTTGCTACTGTCCCTGTCTCTCGCGGCCTCCTCCTCATGGCTCGGGACTCCCGGGCGTAGGCCTCTCGCAGCTCCCCACCTCGCCCTTCGCCACTGCCTCTTACTGCCTCTTCCTAAATCCTCTTTAGGTTGGCCACTCACCTCGTCTCCCCTGGCTCCGGCCACAGGATCGCTTCTTCTGCCTGATGTCCCGGTCGGTTCCCCAAATGCAGGGGTGAGCCCTACACCTCTCTTGGCTGCTCCGGTGGCATGGAACGAGAGAAAGGCCGTCCCCCGCCGACATGGGCTGCCTGCGCAGTGCTCTGACTCCTTGGGTTCGCTCCCGCAGGCCTCCGCCTCTCCTCTCTCGTTAGGGAGTAAAACGCCTCCTGGGATCATCTCTCGATCCGGAGGGAGCCTCGTACACCCCACTCTATATCCCCGCCTCAGCTAGACTGGCTGGTGGGGAAGCCGGGTGGCACCGAGAACGGAGAGACCGAGTTCCACGTCCTACTTGGTCGCCATCTTGGCCACACCCCGCAACAACCCTTTGAGAGACATTTTTTGCACTGCACCAAGACGACACCTCTGGGTGCCCAGACAACAGACACCTCACCCAAAGACGTCCCTACAGCCTGCAAATGTTTTTTAAGTTACATGCTTTTGTATTTTTGTACACTTTATTTAGCCAGGGTGCTCTCGAGCCCCTCCGAAGCTAGATATATGCCTAATCTAGCAAACTCTACTTCTACATTCTTGTAATGCATTTGCAGAGACCTCTCTCACCTCATATACACCCACACTGAACCAAACAATAGTATTCCTCGTGCACTACACAGCGCTCTTCTACACTACACCTGGTATCAACACATGATCGCCATTGGCACACAAACTACGAACAGGTCATGTTATACATGTTCACTGATAACCCACGCCATAGCCGCAGACCTATCCCAGGAGATAGCCCATGGAAGAGCAAAATGCCTCGTCCATCTGTACCTATGTAGTATGAGGACGAAAAGCCAACCCCACAGAGTAGAACACCGAAGGGCACTAGTAAACATCACCCGGTATGAGACCAACCCCACTACACTGTATCTCTTCAGCAAGACTAGTGACATCCAATTCGAGATAGGATGCACAGAAGAGGCACCATAGGGGAGGGCACTGTTTGGCCATGGGACTTCGTAGAAAAGAGGTTCCTGGAGGTAGCAAGAACACTGCACCAGTGCACAAATACATCCACTCCCGCCTCTGTCTGCGGTCCCAGGGTGGCCCTTGACATCTTTGGGGCCACCTTCTTTAACGTCAACTGGATCCGGACTTGGAATTCCAGTGCACGGCTGCTCATCTCAATCACGCGGGGAAATTAGTCCAATGGGACGGGGTCCAATGCTAGCATAGACACCCCATGCCAGGAAAGCTGGGATACCGAGATTAATAGGTACACATGGTTGGAGGGGAAGGGGCAACCCTTAATTGTATGGAAACTTACACTGTCCTCTTTATATTTCAAAGGCAAAGGAACTATAACATTGGACAATAATGAGAACTGTGGCGTGAAGCTGTACGTACCGGACCTGCAATGGGGCACCTCCACGTTGATGGATCTCTACTGGCAATGAGATCTGACCAGCTCGTCCTCCAATGACGGGGCCTCTGGACCCTCGTCACCATACACAGCCACAGCCTTGGTCATCCCTGGAGAAGATTTGTCTGAGTTGTCTCAAAATCTTTTACAGAAGAAAACAACTTTGTTGCATCAGGCTTGAAGGAGAAGAACTGCTGATTATTTTGGCTAGACTCAGTACAAAGACATTCTAGAAGTAATTAGACTGTTCACAGAGACTCAAGTAAATGCCGGAGAGTCAATAACCTTCTCCACCATGCAAACAAAGGTAAACGCCCACTGGTTGCAAATAACCAGGTGGGAGTTGCTGAAGATGATTATTGATACTGAGCTCGGCTAAACGCTATCAAGGAAGAACTGAGAACCATCCGCCTTATGGTGATGCAACATCGGTACATGTTGGACTTGATGATTGCAATGGAGGATGGGGTGTGTGCCAAGATTGATGCTTCCTGTTGTACTTGTATTCCCAGAAATGACATGGACAATGGGACATTAGCTCGTGCCATCCAAGAACTGCATTGTCTGTAAGCTGACATGGAGAAGAAGGTAGGTGCCCCGGAGCAGGACTGGTTGCATAATATCGTTTTGTGGATCCCCCTGTGGGTGCCCAACTATTCACGTCACTGATGCTAGTTTTCATTATAATACTTCTGTTATGTGGTTTCCTACAAGTGGGGGTTTCCTACTGTAAAAACGTAGCCCTCAAATTAGGTAGTATGCACATAGCTAGGGAAAAAGTAACAGACACTACAGACAGACACACACTTTCAAATAATATAACTGTCATGACATATGTGTCAGGGCCTGTCCGGGACTATGTGGGGAACACAGTCAGGGACTTGGGCAAGGACTGGGAACAGGGTAGAAAACAAAGACAGAGAGGAGTACAGCGCTGCCCAGGAGCACACAGGAAGTCAGAGGAGAAAAGGGATCCAAAGGGGAAGCCTGTAGAGGTGAACAAGAAGGGTGAGACTCAGAAAGGAAGGGTACTCATGAGGCGGCTCAGCATTCAGAATCACTAAACCCAGGACGGATGTGCAATACACTTAAACATGAAACAACGTTAACAATAAAGGGGATGTGGGGTAAAGCACTCAGGAGCTCCACACGGTAAGACTAAAGCTCAGTAAGTTCCTCACCCACAATTGCGGTTACAGATACTGACTGGAAATACCCACATATAGGATATGTATACAAAGGCAGGGTCTGTGGAGCTTATACCTATGGTGATGTTATAACAGTAACTCAAAGACAATACTCACAGTGAACAAGAAACACCACCTAGGTAGTCAGCCGTGCCCACGGATCCTGGCGATCAAACAGGAACACGAAAGGCAGTAACAGCAAAGGGGTAGAACTAAACACAAGCACAATAGACAAGGAGCTAGCAAAGAGGAGTGCTTAACAGGAAAGGAAGGAAATCACAGGGCACACTTGGCAGAAAGCAGGTAACAAACATACAAGGTAACAGAAGCGAGACAGCAGAATAGAAAGATAGCAAACTAGAACTGGAACCAAGGAAATGAGATGAAAGGCAGGGACTGGAAAAGGATATACAGAAAGGGAGGCTACAAGGGTATACTAGAATAGTACAGGGTCAGGAAACAAGAAAACAAAGTAGCATAGGATGCAGTGCTGGGGCAAGAATTGAGCAAAGGCTCAGGAGTCAAAGTAGCACTACAGGTCAGGAACAAGGAAATGTTAAGGCTCAGGAATCAAGGAAGCACTGCAAGCAGTGCTGGTTCAGGAAACAGGAAAATGGCTACAGCTCAGGAAACAAGGAGTCAAGAGCGCACTGCAAGCAGTGCAAGTCAGGCACAAGAAATAGCTGAAGCCCAGAAAAAGGAACAGAGACTAACTATAGCTCAGGATACTAGGTAGCACTGCAGGCAGTGCTAAGGCAGGCACAAGGAAAATAGCTATAGCTCAGGAACACAGGAAACCAGGTAGCACTGCAGGCAGTGCTAATTCAGGCACAAGGAATAGCTATAGCTCAGGAATCAAAGAACAAGGATTATCTATAGCTAAGGAATCACTGGAAACAATGATAGCAAAAGCTCAGGGAGCACAGGAAACAAGGATCGGTCTCACCGGTAAACAGCTTACAATGACCAACACTGGGCTGAAGGGAGCTGGGGCTTAAAAGAGCTCACTGTAATCATATGCAGCAGGTGTGAGCAGGCTAGCAGCAGCCAGCCACAGGTGAGCTGAATTCCTCCACCCATCCTTGGCCTGCAGGGGTGGAGACTAAGCAGTGAGCAGGGAATCCCGGGCAATGGAGTTTTCAGGCATGAGTAGGCCGGCTCCACAAAACCCGGCATGGACTGGGAACGGATGTCAGTTCCCAACAAGTGTCCAAATGGCTGGAAGTCAGGATTTGCACCCAGGGGAGGGTCTGGAAGTTTATTAGAGGACTGGAAAGTCCCCCAGTTCAGCCCCCTGGTGGTGGACACGGGAATGCAGGGAGCAAGTCGTGACAGTACACCCCCTCCAAAGACCCTCTCCCGGAATCTGGAACTGGATTCAAGGCCGTGGCTCCTAAGAAGTAAGTCCATTTCCCTCATAGATATAGTGCAAGATGCCAGCGGACTGCAGAAAAATGGTGACGTTCTGGAAGGTTTTGTCTCTGATGCTGGTGATTCAGTCTCTGGATGTATGTGTATTGAGAACTCTGGAGGCTGGCAAACTGGAAGCACAGGGTCAAAAAGTTGGAAAAATAGAGGCTCTGGTGCTGGAGGCAGGGAGCCCGGAGGCTCTGGTGCTGGAGGCAGGGAGCCCGGAGGCTCTGGTGCTGGAGGCAGGGAGCCCGGAGGCTCTGGTGCTGGAGGCAGGGAGCCCGGAGGCTCTGGTGCTGAAGGCAGGGAGCCCGGAGGCTCTGGTGCTGAAGGCAGGGAGCCCGGAGGCTCTGGTGCTGAAGGCAGGGAGCCCGGAGGCTCTGGTGCTGAAGGCAGGGAGCCCGGAGGCTCTGGTGCTGAAGGCAGGGAGCCCGGAGGCTCTGGTGCTGAAGGCAGGGAGCCCGGAGGCTCTGGTGCTGAAGGCAGGGAGCCCGGAGGCTCTGGTGCTGAAGGCAGGGAGCCCGGAGGCTCTGGTGCTGAAGGCAGGGAGCCCGGAGGCTCTGGTGCTGAAGGCAGGGAGCCCGGAGGCTCTGGTGCTGAAGGCAGGGAGCCCGGAGGCTCTGGTGCTGAAGGCAGGGAGCCCGGAGGCTCTGGTGCTGAAGGCAGGGAGCCCGGAGGCTCTGGTGCTGTAGGCAGGGAGCCCGGAGGCTCTGGTGCTGTAGGCAGGGAGCCCGGAGGCTCTGGTGCTGTAGGCAGGGAGCCCGGAGGCTCTGGTTCTGTAGGCAGGGAGCCCGGAGGCTCTGGTGCTGTAGGCAGGGAGCCCGGAGGCTCTGGTGCTGTAGGCAGGGAGCCCGGAGGCTCTGGTGCTGTAGGCAGGGAGCCCGGAGGCTCTGGTGCTGTAGGCAGGGAGCCCGTGCTGAAGGCAGGGAGCCCGGAAGCTCTGGTGCTGAAGGCAGGGAGCCCGGAAGCTCTGGTGCTGAAGGCAGGGAGCCCGGAAGCTCTGGTGCTGAAGGCAGGGAGCCCGGAAGCTCTGGTGCTGAAGGCAGGAGCCCGGAAGCTCTGGTGCTGAAGGCAGGAGCCCGGAAGCTCTGGTGCTGAAGGCAGGGAGCCCGGAAGCTCTGGTGCTGAAGGCAGGGAGCCCGGAAGCTCTGGTGCTGAAGGCAGGGAGCCCGGAAGCTCTGGTGCTGAAGGCAGGGAGCCCGGAAGCTCTGGTGCTGAAGGCAGGGAGCCCAGAAGCTCTGGTGCGAAAGGCAGGGAGCCCAGAAGCTCTGGTGCGAAAGGCAGGGAGCCCGGAAGCTCGGGTGCGAAAGGCAGGGAGCCCGGAAGCTCGGGTCCTGGAGGCAGGGAGCCCGGGTCCTGGAGGCAGGGAGCCCGGAAGCTCGGGTCCTGGAGGCAGGGAGCCCGGAAGCTCGGGTCCTGGAGGCAGGGAGCCCGGGTCCTGGAGGCAGGAGCCCGGAAGCTCGGGTCCTGGAGGCAGGGAGCCCGGAAGCTCGGGTCCTGGAGGCAGGGAGCCCGGAAGCTCGGGTCCTGGAGGCAGGGAGCCCGGAAGCTCGGGTCCTGGAGGCAGGGAGCCCGGAAGCTCGGGTCCTGGAGGCAGGGAGCCCGGAAGCTCGGGTCCTGGAGGCAGGGAGCCCGGAAGCTCGGGTCCTGGAGGCAGGGAGCCCGGAAGCTCTGGTCCTGGAGGCAGGGAGCCTGGAAGAAGCTCTGGTCCTGGAGGCAGGGAGCCTGGAAGAAGCTCTGGTCCTGGAGGCAGGGAGCCTGGAAGAAGCTCTGGTCCTGGAGGCAGGGAGCCTGGAAGAAGCTCTGGTCCTGGAGGCAGGGAGCCTGGAAGAAGCT
Source organism: Calotriton arnoldi (assembly GCA_963921515.1). NCBI lineage: Eukaryota > Metazoa > Chordata > Amphibia > Caudata > Salamandridae > Calotriton > Calotriton arnoldi. The sequence continues at coordinate 1,568,071 of CAWUFW010001169.1, forward strand.
CTGGTCCTGGAGGCAGGGAGCCTGGAAGAAGCTCTGGTCCTGGAGGCAGGGAGCCTGGAAGAAGCTCTGGTCCTGGAGGCAGGGAGCCTGGAAGAAGCTCTGGTCCTGGAGGCAGGGAGCCTGGAAGAAGCTCTGGTCCTGGAGGCAGGGAGCCTGGAAGAAGCTCTGGTCCTGGAGGCAGGGAGCCTGGAAGAAGCTCTGGTCCTGGAGGCAGGGAGCCTGGAAGAAGCTCTGGTCCTGGAGGCAGGGAGCCTGGAAGAAGCTCTGGTCCTGGAGGCAGGGAGCCTGGAAGAAGCTCTGGTCCTGGAGGCAGGGAGCCTGGAAGAAGCTCTGGTCCTGGAGGCAGGGAGCCTGGAAGAAGCTCTGGTCCTGGAGGCAGGGAGCCTGGAAGAAGCTCTGGTCCTGGAGGCAGGGAGCCTGGAAGAAGCTCTGGTCCTGGAGGCAGGGAGCCTGGAAGAAGCTCTGGTCCTGGAGGCAGGGAGCCTGGAAGAAGCTCTGGTCCTGGAGGCAGGGAGCCTGGAAGAAGCTCTGGTCCTGGAGGCAGGGAGCCTGGAAGAAGCTCTGGTCCTGGAGGCAGGGAGCCTGGAAGAAGCTCTGGTCCTGGAGGCAGGGAGCCTGGAAGAAGCTCTGGTCCTGGAGGCAGGGAGCCTGGAAGAAGCTCTGGTCCTGGAGGCAGGGAGCCTGGAAGAAGCTCTGGTCCTGGAGGCAGGGAGCCTGGAAGAAGCTCTGGTCCTGGAGGCAGGGAGCCTGGAAGAAGCTCTGGTCCTGGAGGCAGGGAGCCTGGAAGAAGCTCTGGTCCTGGAGGCAGGGAGCCTGGAAGAAGCTCTGGTCCTGGAGGCAGGGAACCTGGAAGGCAGGGAACCTGGAAGCTCTGGTCCTGGAGGCAGGGAACCTGGAAGCTCTGGGCCTGGAGGCAGGGAGCCTGGAAGCTCTGGGCCTGGAGGCAGGGAGCCTGGAAGCTCTGGGCCTGGAGGCAGGGAGCCTGGAAGCTCTGGGCCTGGAGGCAGGGAGCCTGGAAGCTCTGGGCCTGGAGGCAGGGAGCCTGGAAGCTCTGGGCCTGGAGGCAGGGAGCCTGGAAGCTCTGGGCCTGGAGGCAGGGAGCCTGGAAGCTCTGGGCCTGGAGGCAGGGAGCCTGGAAGCTCTGGGCCTGGAGGCAGGGAGCCTGGAAGCTCTGGGCCTGGAGGCAGGGAGCCTGGAAGCTCTGGGCCTGGAGGCAGGGAGCCTGGAGACTCTGAAAACTTTACATGAAAACAAGCTAAGGGCAGAGTGACACATGGTTCATAGACTTTCAGTTCTGAGAATGGTAGTAGACTGTGAAAGGTAGATTCGCTGCTGTCAGTAGGGACTTCTTCACAGGTCCTTGTAGTATCCGGGACTGTGATATCTACTGGACTACAGAACTGGGTAACCTTGTGTGAAAGGAGAGCAGACATGCTAGAACCAGAATTCTTATTCAGCAAGCTGAGTATGGTATCATTCTCCTTTTGCAATGCTGACACAGACAGTAAACCTGAATCAGAACAGAAAAGCAAGTCAGGATCTGGCAAAGAGGTGTTTGAAAGCCAATGAGTGAAATATTGTGAACGTAAATGTCCATTTCTCAAAAGAGGATTTATTGTTTCAGGACTAGGGTGAACATTTTCACAGTTGCTTTGCACCTTACAACACGCTGAAGTTCTTTCTGCTGCTAGCAAGATTTGCAGATATTCATTTTCATCCTGCAAGTCACTGGCTGACATCAGGTGAAGATCAGGGTCACAGATTGAATGAAAATCTAACATAGAAGGATCAGCCAACCACAGGGAATGATATTCAGCACGTAAAAGTCTGTTTTGTTCCAGGAATTGATCTCTAGAGTTTAAGGGCTTTCTGGATCTGTTGCTAAACATCTTGGCAAGAACTGACAGGGTGGGTTTAATAAAAAAAAAATAGCTAACTGAACGCAAAGAAACCTCACAAGTGACCCTGGAAATGTGGGTTGGTCATTCTGTCAGGGCCTGTCCGGGACTATGTGGGGAACACAGTCAGGGACTTGGGCAAGGACTGGGAACAGGGTAGAAAACAAAGACAGAGAGGAGTACAGCGCTGCCCAGGAGCACACAGGAAGTCAGAGGAGAAAAGGGATCCAAAGGGAAGCCTGTAGAGGTGAACAAGAAGGGTGAGACTCAGAAAGGAAGGGTACTCATGAGGCGGCTCAGCATTCAGAATCACTAAACCCAGGACGGATGTGCAATACACTTAAACATGAAACAACGTTAACAATAAAGGGGATGTGGGGTAAAGCACTCAGGAGCTCCACACGGTCTGACTGAAGCTCAGTAAGTTCCTCACCCACAATTGCTGTTACAGATACTGACTGGAAATACCCACGTATAGGATATGTATTCAAAGGCAGGGTCTGTGGAGCTTATACCTATGGTGATGTTATAACAGTAACTCAAAGACAATACTCACAGTAAACAAGAAACACCACCTAGGTAGTCAGCCGTGCCCACGGATCCTGGCGATCAAACAGGAACACGAAAGGCAGTAACAGCAAAGGGGTAGAACTAAACACAAGCACAATAGACAAGGAGCAAGGAGGAGTGCTTAAAAGGAAAGGAAGGAAATCACAGGGCACACTTGGCAGAAAACAGGTAACAAACATACAAGGTAACAGAAGCGAGACAGCAGAATAGAAAGATAGCAAACTAGAACTGGAACCAAGGAAATGAGATGAAAGGCAGGGACTGGAAAAGGATATACAGAAAGGAGGCTACAAGGGTATACTAGAATAGTACAGGGTCAGGAAACAAGAAAACAAAGTAGCATAGGATGCAGTGCTGGGGCAAGAGTTGAGCAAAGGCTCAGGAGTCAAAGTAGCACTACAGGTCAGGAACAAGGAAATGTTAAGGCTCAGGAATCAAGGAAGCACTGCAAGCAGTGCTGGTTCAGGAAACAGGAAAATGGCTACAGCTCAGGAAACAAGGAGTCAAGAGCGCACTGTAAGCAGTGCAAGTCAGGCACAAGAAATAGCTGAAGCCCAGAAAAAGGAACAAAGACTAACTATAGCTCAGGATACTAGGTAGCACTGCAGGCAGTGCTAAGGCAGGAACAAGGAAAATAGCTATAGCTCAGGAACACAGGAAACCAGGTAGCACTGCAGGCAGTGCTAATTCAGGCACAAGGAATAGCTATAGCTCAGGAATCAAAGAACAAGGATTATCTATAGCTAAGGAATCACTGGAAACAATGATAGCAAAAGCTCAGGGAGCACAGGAAACAAGGATCGGTCTCACCGGTAAACAGCTTACAATGACCAACACTGGGCTGAAGGGAGCTGGGGCTTAAAAGAGCTCACTGTAATCATTTGCAGCAGGTGTGAGCAGGCTAGCAGCAGCCAGCCACAGGTGAGCTGAATTCCTCCACCCATCCTTGGCCTGCAGGGGTGGAGACTAAGCAGTGAGCAGGGAATCCCGGGCAATGGGGTTTTCAGGCATGAGTAGGCCGGCTCCACAAAACCCGGCATGGACTGGGAACGGATGTCAGTTCCCAACAAGTGTCCAAATGGCTGGAAGTCAGGATTTGCACGCAGGGGAGGGTCTGGAAGTTTATTAGAGGACTGGAAAGTCCCCCAGTTCAGCCCCCTGGTGGTGGACACGGGAATGCAGGGAGCAAGTCGTGACAATATGAGGATAGAGTAGTTGAAGAATCAACTAGAGGGGGAGTGTTGGAATGGGTAAATACGATGTCAATGAATACCATGATATGTGCAGGCCCGACAACGGCAATACCAATAAATGCGATGTCAACGTATGCCGTAACCTGTGCCCGGATAACAATGTCAATGCTCATAAATGCAATGTCAATGTATTCCATAATCTATGCCTGCATAACAGCAACGATACCTGCAGTTATGATGTTAATGTATGCCATAATCCATGCATTAATGACATAATGAATGATTAATGATGTTGTTACCAGTAAAACAATAGCGATGTACGCCATGATCTAGGGATGTGTAAGTATGCCAATATCGGTAAAGACAATAACGATGTACGCTATGACAACTGTACGCACAATGTTGAGAATGTCGATAAAAATGATACCAGTGACTGACATATTATTTTTAGGCGTTCCAGTGAACTCGTATCATTGCTGTTGGATTTACCCAAGGTGACCTCCCCATCAACCCTGAGTGAGAGATACGTGGTCAGGCAGGTCCTGCGATCCACACCCATGCCTATCAAATAACAGGTCACAAGTGGGGTCTCTCTTAACCCAAAAACAAACGTGTGCCCAGGGAAAACCCTGATCGATCCCACAGATAGATAGTTGCACCACAAACAGGTCCGAGGCAATTGGCCCCAATAAAACACTTTTGGCCAAAGGCTTGTGTTCCCAAAAATACTACAAAGCTAGATACCACATGTAGATAGAAACACTCAGCTAATCAGGACACTACATGCACACCACACGTAGTGATCATGTGCTCCTCATGCTGGACATCTGGACACATACACACTGGCCCACACTAGCACTCCCTGAATTCAGGAGGCATCCATGTCCTTAATGTCCGAGCTTGTTAATTTATGACTGAGATGCTTTTCAGGAATGCAGAAATTGCTTTATTGTACCCATGACATGTATATAATACCAGCCAAAACTTTGTACACGGAGAGACTTTCCTCAGATGCAATCTGTCGAGACTCTCCCGGCCGCTGCATTTAAATAAACCAACTTGTTCCTGTTTTGCCAAACGCCTCTTCTCTTTTCATTTTTTTAAAGTAAATTCATATCTGAGCAACATACTCTAGAAACGACAAAGAGTTTATCAAATGTGTACACTAATGTTTCATATATGTCATTTAAATGTAGTTCTTAGCCATACTTACACATGATTATCAAAAGGATTTGCTGTATGCCCTATGAAATCTGAATCTAATGGACTAGTATTTCATATTAATTTGTGTTTAAATGTGTACACGCATATTAAATGTGCACCCTTGCTAATACTTTAGGTTGACATCTAAGGCCCATAATTCTTTATGCTGCATAAATACTGGTTTTCATTTTCTACTAATGTGTCATTTCTTACAGGTATCCACACTCATTTTTAGTTGAAGAAAAGATACATTACTGTTCTAGAGATAGAGAGAAAGAGCCTGAGAAGAAGACCTTGACGAAAGAACATGGAGAGCCTGAGCATTAACTGAAAGGCTTATTTAGCAATGTTACAACCTGGCCTGTGCATGAGAAAATGATGTTGTTCCCATGTTGCAGTCTATAATGTGAGAAGTGGAGAAAGACAATAGACGCCTGATGATGTGTGCAAAGGGGTGTTACCCAAGAAGACTCTTGTGTGTTATAACTTAGTGTTCACACCATTGGAGATCAGAGTCCCTTTAGATTCTTTTCAGATCCCTTCAGAGCCTTTCCCCTGAATGCTTAGAGCACTTTTCCCTGGACTTTGAGAGGTTCAGACCTATATGCTTTCCTTGATTCTTTGCTGAGTGTGGCTTAGGCTAACACTTACCTGACCCAAGAAGACTCTTGACCGACCTTCTGAAATGCTGACCCCATCCAACTTATTTTTCCCTTGCCTAGTTCTAATTTACTTTATGGAAATTCCTGATTTTTGAGATCCTATAGATTTTTAGAACCATCATTTTAGTTGATCTTTACTTTAGGGGATTTAGATTGACCCATGTATAGACAACCAAACCTGAGACTTTTCTCTGAGCATCAGGTTCTTTAATTAATCTTTTGTATTTGTAGTATCGGGGTTGGCAAACAGATGAGCCTTGAGACAGAGTATGTAGAAGCTGTAGATTTATTTCATAAGTACAAAGCACAAAGGACCTACGGCGATCAGCTGGCTGCTCAAGTCACGAAACTGACCAACTGCCGTTCCCTCAGTCACATACAATAAAGATTCCATAAGAGAACACAGAAGTCAACATCCCAAACATTCTATATAGAAAACACAGTAAAGATACTAACCTACCTAGCATACTACAACATCCCTCACCCATAAACAAATTAATTTAAATAATAATCTCAAAATCTTACAGGTACTGCAATATACTTCTCGACTGACTCATCACTGGCTTGTTTGCGCTTAAAAAAATATGTTTTTCCAATAGTACACTAGGCTCTTCCGAAAATTGTTTCTTCAATGTTTCTTTGGCTTCTATATAAATATTCCATACACAGCCGCCTCCAGGAGATAGTACATGGGGAAGATTATCAAAAATGTTTTGATCAGCTACCCCTAAATGATTAAACAATAAAGCACATTTTCTTGATGGTTCATATGCTAGACCATCTATAGCTGCTAAGTAGTTCTCAAATATGTGCAGCTATTGTTTCCATTTGATTTCTGGTTTGCCAGGTTTAGATAAAAATGGAGGAGGTTGCATAACAGTTTGTGAAGTAGCCATAGCAAACAAAGATTAAAACTGCAAAAGATGTGAAAGAAAAGGACTAGGAAATAAGCAAAGAATATAGATGAAAACCAATTCAATATGCCCACTGCTGGATAACAATGAAAAAGGACTGCAGGCTTTGAAATGCGATGAAACCAACTCAAAATGGCCGCTGCAAGTTAAACAGAGTGAAGTATTGAAGTTGCAGGCTTTGAAATGCTTTGAAACCAAATCAAAATGCCCGCTATGCGTGTGATGTCATCATGCGATATCCCAAAATGCTTAGCGACAACAGAGCTCATCAAACAATGCGCGAGGTGGAGCACGATAAAAATGCCTGAAGACAATGCAGCTGCGGGGAACATGTCAGATCACCACAACCTTACTTTAAGCTTTCGGTTAGACCTTGCAGAGACGACATGTACCCACTCCACAGCTCCCCCAACCCCGACTCGTGACACAATTTTACCAAGGCGAGAAGGAGGCTGGAGTGCGGGGGAAAGGGCCAGGCAGTAGTAAAGGTGCTTCTTCTCTATCCAAGAGAGGTATGAAACAATCTACTCTGTATGTTGAGCGAGAGAAGAGAGAATGTATCATGTAATCTAACTGATTACACAGGAACACACACACTTCATCAAACAAGTGCAAAAGAAGAAATATAAGCATGGAAAATAATTGTAACCTTCAGCAAGGGAGATGTTTCCAGCATATCGTTGTACATTCAGTTTAAGTCACTGAGCTGCTTTTCTGTACTCATTCCATTTATAATGCCTGAATCCATTAAATGATAACTGTAGGTAATGCACAGCCTTTGTACAACAAAACCAGTATAACCGCAGAAGAAAGCAAAAGAGCTCTTCAGCGCTCCTGCGCAGTATGAACAAACAATAGATAGCGCTCCTGCGCGGTATTCAACAATCAACTGTTAGCGCTCCTGCGCGATCAAGAATGCAAATAAACCTTTAGCGCTCCTGCGCGATTCCAGGCAATCAACTAGTAGCGCTCCTGCGCTATCCAAAACAAATACCTGGTAGCGCTCCTGCGCAATCACAATACAAACAATCCTCAGTGCTCCAACGCTTCTACAAACTGCCAAACGTTTGCGTCCTGATATTTTTAGGACACGGACAATAATTAGTGCTTGGGCGCGCTGTCAAAAATATCTGATTGCGCTGCTGCACGATCCAACAAGCAAACAAACAGTTAGCTTAAGTCTTAGCGCTCCGCCGCTTCTACTAAACTATCCAACTGTAAGCCGTACTCACAAAACAGCAGGTTGTCCGTTCGTTCGGTGGAAACAATAGCAGCCAGCAAGGATTCAGGAATCCATGCGCGAGACGAAGCAATGTTGGGTTGCATAACCCGGGCTTAAATACCAGGTGATCCGGAAGTGCAACCCGACCCGCTGCGTCTCTGCGTGACCCGGATGGGACTGCTTTGCCGGATCGGCTTCTATGAGGAATGGACATGGGCAACACTCGCACGCATTCACGATGCATTCTCTCTGCTACGTGTGGGTGTCGGAAGTCAGGTAACGGGACAGAGGGGAACCGGGGGGATTGATTCATGAAAGAACACAGACATGGCAGAATTCTGAAGGCGAAGGCTGGAGACAGGCACGGCAGAGTTCTGAAGGCAAAGGCTGGAGCGAGGGCGAAGTTGCACGGCGCACGAGCAGTGCCCTCGAGCTCCCACAGCCTGAAGAAGTTGCTAGGCAACCAGAAGTAAGCGCGAGGCTGTGAAAAACACATGCGCAACTGCAATGCCGGACCAATGGATAATAGGCCACAAATCGAAAAGCCACAAGAAATGAAAAATCCTTTTTTTAAACAGCAAGCGCCACGCACCTTAGGAATAGGAGTCCACGTGACTAATAAACCTGGTTGTAGATAAGTGAGGTGTCGGCCAATGGGTCCTCGATTCGTCCTGAACGAAGCGCTCGGAGTAATTTGCCAAACCCCACTCTTGGTACCAAAATGTAGTATTGAGGTTGGCAAACAGATGAGTCTTGAGACAAAGTATGATGAAGCTGTAGATTCATTTCATAAGTACAACGCGCAAAGGACCTACGGCGATCAGCTGGCTGCTCAAGTCAGGAAACCGACCAACTGCCGTTCCCTCAGTCACATACAATAAAGATTCCATAAGAGAACACAGAATTCAACATCCCAAATATTCTATATAGAAAACAGAGTAAAGTTACTAACCTAACTAGCATATTATAGTAGTGCTGTGACTGAACTCCTTTGTAGTAAATCGAAGTTGAATACGATAACAGAGGATTTTAATAGTTTCTTTATTTCACAAGAAAGAGGTCCACAGGAATCCAGGCAAAAGCAGTTAGTCTCTCCACAACCGTCTCTCATCTGCCGCCAACATTCCACACTCCAGAATAAACACTTACCAATTCTATTTTTGAACATCACGAACGTTTTGTTCCATTACAATACATAAATCACCAGTACAACATCTCTATCCTTAACATAACAAAAACAAACAAATAAAAAAAATGAATATACAAAAACACCTATGCGAAAACTAAATAACAATTAAAACAGTACATATTCAGTAAACTTTGCTGGTAAAACAATTCTTCTTCCACTATGTTCTGAACAAAGTGTACCCAAGTCAGCACTAACAGATTGCTGCTCATTGCAACTTTCAGTTTTATTGTTCAATGCTATTTCCACTACACTCATCATCATTATCAGAATCAACGGATGTACCAGTAAATTGACTATCCCCGTGAAATTATAACCATCAAAATGATTTTTTCCTATATCAGCATTAAGAATTTTTTCTTGTCCTGGTTTGAGTAGAACCACATAACCTATATTCCACCAACCTCTGTTTTCCAATAAAACTGCACTACTGGAAACCTTCACCACACAAACAGGTTTTGAGTATTTTGTTTCACCTTTCTGTGTCTTTATAGTTTTTTTAATAATGACCCAATCACCAACAGCAATTTGTTTTGATCTACCTCTGTTGACATGATCATGACACACGTAATACTTTTTTTGTTTCTCCACAATTTTTTCCTTGACATGTAAATTCTCATCCTTGATAACATCTGTTACCATATCCTTTTGTCTGTGAAACACAGGTGTAAGTGTAGTACAACCTGATCCACCCCATAACAAATAAAATGGCGTAAACCCAGTTACAGAATGTGGGGTATTGTTGTAAGTAAAAACGTTGCACTGAATACATTTCTGCACACATAGATTTGATGTAACTGTCATTTGTATTCCCTCTTTGATAAACCTATTTATTCTCTCCACAAGTCCATTTGAAGATGGACTACATAAAGACATCTTCTGTTGTTTAACCCAATGTCTCGCAAAGAACGATAACATCCTCTGCAAAGTTAACTGTTTTCCATTATTTGATAGCACAATATCAGGATATCCCTCCTTAGAGAATATTTCCTCCATAAAATCAATTACTCTATCAGTTGTGATGTTGTCCACAAATTTATAATGTATCCATTTTGTATAGTAATCTATCAAAAAAATAATGTAATGCATTCCTTGCTCCAAACAAATGTATGGCACTGCAAAATCAATGGCCAACTTTGACCAGGGTCTGTTTGGAATTTCCACCATATGCATCTCCTCTTTCATACATTTCCAATGTTTATCTGATTTAAGACATTCCACACAATTATCCACATGCAGATATACCTCAGAGTCCATGCCGGCCACCAATCATGTTTTCTTTGTAGTTTTTTAGTGGCTGTAGAGCCAGGATGACTTTCATGTGCTAAAAAATGAGTTTCTTCTTAAGTTCTAATGGTGGTATGAACAAATCATTTCGCATAAGCAGATTCCCTTCAATGGTTAATTCATCCCTGACCTGAGAAACCCGTTTGATGACTCTGTCAAGTTTTCTAACTGGTGGCCAACCTTTGATCTTATGCTCCTTGACTTTCTGCAACATCATATATTTTCCCATAGCCTCTGACCAGTCCTCTCCAGTAATTACACTTTCACCCATTTGGATGGCATCAATCATGGCCACAACACATTCTTCCTCCAATTCAATGCCATTACAGTCATCCTCTTCATGAACTGGCAACCTGGACAATCAGCTCTACAATTTAAGCCCCCTGAAATATATTTCATTTGAAAATTATATTCTTTCAGTTTGGAAATTAATCAGACTAATCTCAATGAAGCCGTAGACTTCTCCCGTCCAGAACCATCCATCATATAAATCAAGGGTTTGTGATCAGTTATTAGTATGAATGTTTTGCCCCATATGATTGTTTTCAGTTTTTCCACTACCCATACACACGCTAATACCTCTCTCTCTATAGTACTATAATGTATTTGAGAATTTTTTTAAGTACCTAATAGAAATGCGACAGTTTGTTCCTTCCCTTTCGAAATCTGTGTGAAAACAGCTCCAAGACCTAATGCACTTGTGTCAACAGTCACCACATTCTCTTCTTCTGAATCATACGCTTTCAAGGATGGGGCACTCATTATCATGCTTAACTTTACCAAAAGCCTCCTGTTGCTCCTTACCCTAGATAAATTTTACTTTTTTGCGCAATAATGACCTAAGTGGCTCAACTAAAAATGCATAATCACATACAAAACGAGAGTAGTACTTGCTTAATCCCAGAAATTACCTCAAAGCATCCCTTTTATCTGGCACTGGTGCTTCATAAATTACCTTCACAATGCCAATCTTAGGAGAAATTCCTTCTGAGAATACTGTATGACCTAAATAGTCAGCTTTTGTTTTCAAAAAGTTACATTTACTTTTGCTGACAGTAACCCCTTTACTTCCAATATACTTAAAACATGATCTAATATTTTGTATGTTCTTCAACACTTTTGGCATACATCATGATGTCATCTTGAAATGTTTGAACTCCTCATAACTGACCAAACAGAATATCCAATAATCTTTGAAAGACACTAGCCACTGACGCTAGGCCAAACGGCATGCGCAAGTATCTGAAAGCACCAAAGGGTGTCACAAACGTCGTGAGATCCCTTGAGTCTTCAGATAATTTGACCTGATGATAGGCTGATTTAAGATTAATTATTATGAAATAAGATGATCCACTAATGACTGCCAATATCTCATTATTAATTTTTGGTAAAGGGTAACAATCTACAACAATATTCTTGTTTGATGACCTCAAATCGGCACAGAGCCTGATGTCCCCTGTCTTTTTTTTTGCGATCACAATAGAAGAAACCCATTCCAATGATTCCATTGGCTCAATTATACCATTCCTGCATAAATCATCTACTAATACCTTAACCTCATTCCTAACAGACAAGGATACATGACTTCCTTTGTGACACACTGGCACAGCATTACTTTTCAACTTTATCTTATGCTCAAAACATTTGATAAAACCTACTTTTGGCGAAAATACTTTGACATGCTTCTCTAAAATACCCATCAATGCACTTTTGATCCTGGCCTTCTTTATGAATATTTAAAATGGGCATATCACCTAATACAATGGGATCAACTGATCCAGGTTTAAGCCATATTCCAAACTTCCCAAATCCTGCCATCCAACAATGTTCCTCCCATTCTCTGCAACATAAATGTTTGTTCTAATAGAACGTCCTTGAAATTCAAGTTCATCTTCAAAATAACCTAACATGATTATTTCAAATTCCCCAAAGGCTTTGGGATTGATGTCAGTTTTGAACAAATATAAATTTTTCCACTTTTCCTTAAACATATCCTCAGCCAATATTGTAACTGGAGACCCTTAGCCAGCCATGATATTCAATTCCACTCCACCAATATGAACTATACCCAAAGGTCCTGTAAATCTCGTAAAATTAGAACCAGCCTCAACAGTGAGCACAATGTTTGCACACATCTGCTCATCAAAATCCTCTACAGAATTTCATCTCACACTAGGTTAACACTTCTGCAAACAGCAGACAAACGGACAACTTTTAAACATTTATGGCACTTTTTCTCAAAAGCAGGACAATTTGGATTATTACCCAAGTGAGACTTTGCCCCACATCTATAACACACAATTTGAAGTTTTGAAGTGGACTTACCACCTCTCCATTTATCAACACTACTACAACCCACATTACTTGCACCATTTGTATATGCAGTATTACCTGAATATGTTTTTTAAATACAGATTTTTATCATTGACCATGTACACATTAGATTCAGAATTACTTTCCGAAGCTAAAACTTTTGAAGAAATAATAGATCTTTTAATCCCTTTTGCAATATCAACTCCCTCTGATCAACTTGGATTACGACATGTCAATAACCTCTCCTGTATTTTTTTTTAATAACAATGCAAAAGAAATTGGTCCATAATGTAAATGTCACTATTTCCTCAAATTCACATGTAGAAGCCAATATACGTAATGCTGCTATGTATTCTTCTACATTTTCATCTTCTCCTTGTTTCCTCACATAAAATGTGTGCCTCTTAACCATAATGCTAGGTTCAGTTGTATATTGTTTCTCCATTCTTCTGACTGCTTCAGTATACTCATCCCACTGAATAAATTGTCCACGAGGTGCATCCTCTTCATGAAGATTGCACAACACCTCTTGCCCCGCTATACCAAGAAGACCATACATCAATGCCTTCTTCCTCTCTGCATCAGTCTGTTCCCAAATATGAATTCAAAAGGCGTGCCTATTACCGAAGATAAGCAAAACAATCAAAACATTTCCCAAAATATAGCCACCACGTAAACAATTTGCGTGCTCTCAAGACAAAATAGAGCTTGAAGTTGGCATTCCCAAGGCGTGACTATCGCCAAAGATAAGAAAAATAATGAAGACTTTTTCCCAAAATATGGCCGCCATGTAAACAACGTGCGTGCTCTCTAAGGGAGATAGAGCTTGAGGATGACGGTGCCTCACACCTGCGTCAACAAAAGAGGATTTCTAAAACACACAATGAATGTCCACGCACCTCCAAAGCTAGACGCCGACTGCAAGGGAGGTGCAGCAAACAGAACCCACAACTGCATGCGGCATGTTCCAACTTCTGTGCACATCGTAATATAAATCCACTCCTCGCGCTGTAACTGACACTTCCAATGAAACGCATGACAGCAGTACTATTCTTTAACAAAAATAGAGTCTCGCACACGGCAGTAATAACACAGCCAAAGTTAAAGTACCCAAAATATACTTGCTGTTCATCAAGATTTTCACTGGAAACAAAACCTGTCACAGCAAAGAACAAGACTCAGGTGGACCTCCTGAACTGCTGGTATGTCGATGAAATGTGTAACTTCCAAATTGTCGCCAAATTGTAGTAAATTGAAGTCAAATACGATAACGGAGGATTGAAGTTGTTTCTTTATTTCACAAGAAAGAGGTCCACAGGAATCCAGGCTGTAAAATGATGTGTACCTTTCTTATCCTTTGTTTTGGTCACGTACTTGCACGTGACCGTGATTCTCTTGCTATTCTTTGATTGCACACTCACGACAACACCACAGTTGGCGTTGGATTCACCGCAGCAGGACGGCTCCAGTCGTGGGTTCTCCTGACTTGAAATAAACGTGACTTACTTAATTTGCCGCTTGAACTCCATCATCTCCACAAGTTGGCGATGAGCGGGTCTACCCTGCCTAGCACCCACTGCCGCGATCATCTTGGGATTTGCCGAGCAATTGAGGATCGGTCCTCGTAACGATCTTCTTGCTGCCATCCCTGCACCTCGCCGTTATACCAGGATCTACTTTCACAAGCCACATTGCTGTTTTGCGATTTTGTGGTCTTCCGGTTTCCGCATTCAGTGGTGATTCAGCTCCGCTATCAGGTACTGTTTATTCAAGCGCAAGCACGCTTACGTTCTCGTGCCGACTTGCACCACGTGACACGCGTTATCACAGCAACCCTTCCGTCCACAGCACACGCTCCCCAGCCTACTTTGAGCATTTAAAGTCACGGAACTTCATTTCACGCTTGTTTCTATTACAACCTCATCATTTCCTTTTCAAATGCATGGTCCCTAAGTACATGAAAAGAATTTAAGCTGCAAAGTGTGCATATGTTTATTTATTTCCAATTGTGACCTTTATAAAGACAACCTCTCACTTATTTTCGCCTTTACTCACATTCCATTGCGTTGTACTCACGTCAAATTATTCATTACATATATCTTCATTTAAACCCCAAGTTATGGCTTTCTCTCAACAGTTTCAACAACCTGCTTCATTTTTACAAACACCTGGTAAACCACCACTTAAATGGCGACAGTGGTTAAAGGGTTTTGAGAATTACCTAGTTGCAATTGATGCAGTGAAGTACTCTCCAGCATGCAAAGTGGCTATTTTATATGGTTGCTTAGGTGTAGCTGCACAACAGGTGTTTGAGAATCTTCCCCAATGTCCTGCACCAGGAGGTTCAGGTGATGACTTGGATGTGTACAAATAGAAGCCCTAGCATGTTTAGGAAAAAAATACTCTGAAGAACCCAGCATTGTACTAGAATGCCACAATTTCTTTAAACGCAAACAGAATTCAGATGAGAGCGTGGAAGATTACATTGCTGAGTTGAGAATTTTAGCAGCCACGTGCGAGTTTGGGGCTACCACAGACATGTGCATTAGAGACCAATTCATATTTTCATGCTTCTCAAAAAAAATTCAAGAGAGGTTGCTTAGCTGCAAAAATCCAAGCCTAATAGAAACAGTAGACATTGCGAAAGGAATTGAACGTGCCACAATCTCGTCTAAAATATTGCAAGAAGCTCAAACACATCAAAGCGTTCATATGGTTGAAGACTGTTCCAGTTCCTTGTGTTCAGTAAATCTAGTAAATAAGTCTTCAAAACTATTTTCCAGGAAGCCTGTTATATGCTTCAGATGTGGCTCAAGAAACCACGTTGGAAATTCTCCCAACTGTCCTGCTTCAGGCTAAAGATGTTCATCCTGCAAAAAGATAGGACACTTTCAAGATGTATATAGAGGTGGAAAAATGTTCACCAGAGTCAATAATGTGGAGATCCATGAGGATGTAGACTTCTGTTCCGAAAAGCTCAACAATGTGGTTTTGACTAATGAATGTGACTTTATTAACATATGCACAGTTAAGGGACCTTGGTGCGAGGTAATTGTTGGGACCATCCCTTTGCAAGTGAAGGCTGACTCAGGGTCACCCATCACCATATTGTCAGATACCACCTTTCATACAAATTGGGGTGACAGCATCACTCTTACTCAGTCTGACGTCAATCCCAAGGCCTTTGGAGAAACACAAATTGATATGTTGGGGTACTTTCATTCCAGATTAGAATGTTTAGGAAGGCGTATTTTCAGTAAAGTATAAAAAAAAAAAATTACAATCTTTTTATTTACATTTTCTCATTTTAATCAAACAATATGAACAAGGCATAGATACCATGTATAGTTACTTTCAAGTGCCGCGATATCCAGTACAGTACCGTATAAACAAGTGAGTTATTCAACAGGATACCGAGAGAAGACTCATGACAGTGTCTGTATAGAGGGCGTAACAATACCCGAGAGTCTTACCATTGACCAGTCTTTAGGTATTTTAGACATGGTATAGCCTAGGCCAAACTGTGGACATAGGGTACAACAAAATGAAGACAACTTAATCGAAGGAGGGGTAAGGGAGTCGCATGAGACCTGCTGCCACATGTGGTATAACAGAGTGGACCAGTCCTCTCAGGGCTCAATGACAGCGTTCAGTAAAGTATAATTGCTCTTAAGGAAAGGAACATCACAGGCTGGCAGGATTTAGCAAAAATGGGTTTGTACCTTAAACCAGGCACAGACCAGCCTATTGTTTAGGGGATATTCCAGCTGTTACTACAGTTATGATGATGCTAAGGACATAGTTGTGTCTAACCTTTCTATTTCAGGTACTGACATTGATCATATTCCTAATCAATTCCCTTCCGTTTTTGAGAACAAAGTTGGCAATGTTGTTGGTTTTGAGCATGAAATTCGACTCAAATCCAATGCACAACCAGTCATTCACAAGGTCCGTCCCCTACCTTTAAGTGCTAGAGAGGAGTTAAAAAAAAGTATTGAAGAAATTATGTGATGAAAAGATAATTACACCATGCAATTCCTCTGAATGGGTTTCTCCCATAGCTTTAGCCCGCAAAAGGTCAGGCGAGGTCAGATTGTGTGCCGACTTGAGCTCACTTAATCACAATATCATAGTGGATTGTCATCCCTTGCCAAAGATTCAGGACTTGTTGGCCAATGTAGGTGGAGCAAAATATTTTTCCTTACTAGACTTAAGGTCGGCATATCATCAGATTCCTCTTTCTACCAAGTCACAAGAACTTACAACTTTTGTAACTCCATTTGGAGCTTACAAATACCTTAGATTACCATTTGGCTTGGCTTCTGCAGCCAGTGTATTCCAGAAGTTGATGGACACCTTGCTGGATAATATTCCTGGGGTACAGGCCTACCAGGATGACATTATGGTGTATGCTAGCAGCCGAGCAGAGCATGATAAAATTCTTGTCAAGGTTTTGGAGACACTTGGAAAAGCTGGAATGACTGTCAGACATGACAAATGCATATTTGCTGTCCAAGAACTTGAATATTTAGGCACTTACTATCATCTAATGGTATTAAGCCCAAATTCTCACTCATAAACGCCATCAGAGATGCCCAGTGATAGAGAAGCAGTTTGTTCATTTCTAGGACTGGCAGAATACTATGCCAGGTTTGTGCAAGGGTACGCACAAATTGTAGAACCACTAAGGGCACTTTTAAGAAAAGGAGCTAAGTTTGCATGGTCCAATGAGCTTCAGACAGTGCTTGAACAAGTTAAAAAACTCATTGAGGAATCCCCAGGGTTACATTCATTCCAAGATGGTCATAAATGTTTTTTAACAGTTGATGCCAGTCTTACTGGTCTGGGAGCAGTGTTAGGACAATGGGTGGCAGGTAAGGACACACTGTTGCATTTGCGTCCAGAACACTCCAACCGGCCGAAACATGTTACAGCACCATTGAGAGGGAAGCTCTTGCATGCGTTTGGGCTATTCACAAATTCAAATCATATATTTGGGGTCGTGAATTTAAGTTATACACTGATCACAAACCGCTAATGTATATGCTCTCCAACAGTGGTTCAAACACGGCATCTGCTAGACTTGTTTGTTTACTTTCCAAACTTCAAGAGTTTCACTTCAACATCAAACACATACCTGGGGGAAAAATTTCAGAGCAGACTGTCTATCGAGAATGGTATTGAATGAAGCACCTAATGAAGCCGATGATACTGAATGTGTGGTCGCAGTTGTAGACTGTTACGTACCAATTGCCAACGACCGCTGACCACTCTCCCAATCCGGTCAAACGGAGGGTGTTTGCCTGGGAAAAATGCGCCGCCATCTATCAGGCGCTACAGGCGAGCTGGAGTAAAGGAAAACCCGGCAGTTTCCCCGCATCATAGCGGAAGGACTACAATTCCCAGGAGCCTGTGCGACGCGTCGCGCGCGCGCACAGGAAATGACGTCGGTTAATCATCCAGAAGGCTATGAATGCCTACGCACACGGGAAAGACGCCGCAGATTATTCCTGTTCGGGTCGGCGATTCCAGGACTACGGTGTCGGATCCTCTTGGGTATTTGGTGTGGTAAGGGTGTCTTTGACACCACCTTTCACGTTCTTTTCCACCTGGCCCTTTTGTGTAAGGACAGCCCGCATATTTGATTTGCCTACAGAAAAAATATCCGTTATAATCACTGGAGTCCTTTTCCCTGGTTAAGAGAAAGGCTCGCGAAGACTCTAAAGATTGATTTGTTTTTGGATTCTTCTATTCCGGCATTACCTGAATACTACGATATACCAGGTGGTATATTCAGCTGCATATTAAAGAACATCCTTTACTTTCAACGTTTCTTATGCCTCCAAACCTACTCGTAAATGTGTGATGTAAGACGCAGTCCATATGGAGTGATATCGAGTATTTTATGCATTCGATTGATTGGATGTGTTAAATGTTGTATGTTTTGTCGTTCGTCTTCTAGCAGGGGGACAGTGAGAGGTTGATGCTAAAGCCTTATCCTTCCTCCCTTGTGAGGCTCAAACACACACCAGTATTGGTGGGTAATAGTTATTTTACAGCTAAATGTGTTTCTGGTTTATATGTATGCCTATTAGAAAAACGCATAATTATATTGGTTTCTGTTCACAGTATATAAACTGAGATCTGGGTCTAAGCCTATTCTGCTCAAAAAACAAAGTAGCATCCTTCGGAAGGTTATGATGAGAATCAATCGTCCTTCTTAAAGGTGGCTGCAAGAGCATGTTATTTTCCTTTCAGGTATATAGGAATAAGGTTATCATATACTCCATGTTCTATTGTCAGATGATATATGAAAGTTCAGTTGTTCTAAACAAGCCTCTCTTTTTCACAGGTCTCCCTCCCCGCTGTTCCCATCCTTTCCTTCCCCCGATTGACCACCTTAATCTTCCGTGCTATAATGGCAAACCAGAATTGAGGGTGTCAATAGGTGGGCCCATTTGAGCAACGAACAGATCCTGAGAGGCCTCCGAAGGAAACGCGACATAGACGCAGTGTCTGAATGTCCACCCATCACAGAGAGTGATTGGAACACGGCATACGCTAACGATATTACACTTTCCAAAGTCAAAACTTTCATTACAAGCCTATGGCCTGAGCGCAGAAACTTGTCTGCAGATTTAAGATCTTTCGCAAATGTTGCTGATGAGTTGTCTGTGATTCACGACATCGTCATGCGCCATGATATGTTTGTTCCTCCAGAATCCCTACGTGGGGTGATCATTCAGACTGCTCATCAGGGACATTTAGGTGTCACAAAGACCTGTCAACCTGTAAAACAGTATTATTGGTGGACGTCCATTGATGTACAGGTTAAGAATATGATTGACAAATGTACCTAATGTCTCTTATCAGACAAGCTTTGGAAGTCTCTTTCCACACCACTGCATCCTGTTCCACTTCCGGAAAATCCGTAGGACAAGGTAGGGTTGGATTTTTCTGGTCCTTATGAGAATTTACCATATAACAACAGATATTTAATCTTGCTGGTAGACTATCACACCAAGTGGTTATACTATTGTTTTTGCAAAGGGGCAAGTAGTCAAGAACAAAACCCCTTTAGGTATATTTCACAACATAAAACCAGACCACTCTTCCCATCCAGACTATCACCAAGGCATAACACTATTAAGGGCTCAATACATCCACAATATAAAAGTATTTTATTAAAATTTCAAATATTCATGAACATGAGATCATTATACATAGTTAAAAAAGATAAAATTAAACAATCATAAGAGATTTTTCAATTGATCATAGGGAGAAATTGCTAGAAAATTATTTCTATTCATCAAAAAAAGCAGAACATTAGATCAAGATCATATGTGAAACATTAGCCGCCTAATACATTTGATGTTAATACTTTCACAAATGTCACCACAATCTCTAGTTTGCCTTTTCTAGTTGGCGTCGACGCGTTTCGGTGGATAACTGTATTCAAAAACCACCTTCCTCAGGACAAAGAAATTATCTCTCCCACATGGACAAATGGATCTGTTTCAGATCAGGATGCACATCTAGCTGCAGCCGCAATACAAATTATTAAAAGGCCACAGTACGGGAATTCTAAAGTCTCACCGTAGGGCATCCCATTCAGATATACGAGTCAATCTTCAAATTTGAGAACAATCCTCATAATCCAGATCTCGGTATGAGTCGCAAATCCCAACCGCTTCAGATTATATGACAATATTTAGCATGGCATATTCGTCGGTATACTATCCATAACTAATTAGAAACACAATGACTCCACGGGTTCCTTGATGTCTATCCTCTCCTTCAGTACACGTTACATAACCCAGTCAGGCAGTGCGTGTCATTTCTTGTTCCACGCGATATAACCACAGTCCGGGGCGCACAACCTCCGAAGTTCAAAAGGGTGAGACCCTTTTATACAGACGAATATGCCATGCTAAATATTGTCATATAATCTGAAGCGGTTGGGATTTGCGACTCATAACGAGATCTGGATTATGAGGATTGCTCTCAAATTTGAAGATTGACTCGTATATCTGAATGGGATGCCCTACGGTAAGACTTTAGAATTCCCGTACTGTGGCCTTTTAATAATTTGTATTGCGGCTGCAGCTAGATGTGCATCCTGATCTGCTACAGATCCATTTGTCCAAGTGGGAGAGATAATTACTTTGTCCTGAGGAAGGTGGTTTTTGAATACAGTTATCCACCGAAACACGTCGACGCCAACTAGAAAAGGCAAACTAGAGATTGTGGTGACATTTGTGAAAGTATTAACATCAAATGTATTAGGCGGCTAATGTTTCACATATGATCTTGATCTAATGTTCTGCTTTTTTTGATGAATAGAAAGAATTTTCTAGCAATTTCTCCCTATGATCAATTGAAAAATCTCTTATGATTGTTTAATTTTATCTTTTTTAACTATGTATAATGATCTCATGTTCATGAATATTTGAAATTTTAATAAAATACTTTTATATTGTGGATGTATTGAGCCCCTTGATGGTGTTATGCCTTGGTGATAGTCTGGATGGGAAGAGTGGTCTGGTTTTATGTTGTGAAATATACCTAAAGTCGTTTTGTTCTTGACTACGGTCTAGTTGGTGCCCTACCCCTTTGGTGGTCAAGGGGCCCCTCTCATTTATTTTGTGTACATTTGCAAAGGGGCAACCACCGAAAATGCCAATAAATTCTTGCAGAGCGTGTTCATTATTGAAGGTTTTCCCAAAATTATTGTGACGGATAATGGCACTCACTTAGTTTCACAACACGTGTTCTTTTCTTAAGAAACATGATATTCGTCATTTCAAGGTTGCTTTATACTCACTTTCCTCTAATGGCTTAGTTGAAAGAGGAAACAGAATCATCAAAGAGGGTATACAAACTGCAATCTCTTCCGGACAAGACCCTCTAGAATTTGTGCGTAGCAAGGTTTGGGCATACAATACCACTCCACACTCAAACACAGGTGTTGCACCTTTCATCCTTCTTATAGGAAGAAATGCACAGACTCATTTAAATCCCAGTTGGTTGTGTGAGAAAGGCAAACAAAGTGAAGTTTCCACATCCCTCAGAGAACATGTACAACAAAAACAGGCTAACATGAAAGCGCGATTTCATGCGGGTAAGCACGCTGTAGATCATTCTTTACAGAAAGGTGATTGGGTGCTTATTAAGAGTCCGAAGAAAGTGGCGAAAGGTTGTTCAAGGTTTTTATCACCAGTGTCCGTCATACAGGTGAGCAAGCTCAGCTCTTCTGGATAATAAAGGGTGGCGGAACAAGAGGGCTCTGGTTAAAATTCCCATTCCTCAAGCTGACATCATTAATAAACATTACACCTGCGATACTGAACATGGTGACTGGTTTGACTGGCATCAGGAAGTTGAGTTCAGTTTCAGATGTAGGACCCATTACGACACAACAAAATGCTACCACACAAGTTGCTCAACAGCATGTCACTGACGTAGCTGAAGCGTGTGATGCGTCCAGCAAAAAAGGTGCACGCCAGAGACGAATGCCGTGCAAGTTAAGAGATTATGTATTAGATTAATTTTAGCTTTTCTTTTCAGCCTTGTTCCTAATATGCACTTGTGTCCTGTGTTATTAGAAATTCATGCATATTTACGATTCGGTGTAAGTTAAAAGAATAGATTTCAGATGTTATTGTTTTACCTGTTCTGCAATGTTTCTTACTTGCAACTCTCTCCCAAATTATTTAGCATAGTTCTCTGTTTTATTATTTGGTCCTTTTTCATGCTGTTGAAGGGAAGATGTTGTAAAATGATGCGTACCTTTCTTATCCTTTGTTTTGGTCACGTACTTGCTTGTGACCATGATTCTCTTGTTATTCTTTGATTGCACACTCACAAGCGTAGCTGTGCAGCTGTTGGGAATCCCTTAGCAACGCCACAGTTGGCGTTGGATTCACCTCAGCTGGACGGCTCCGGTCGTGGGTGCTCCTGACTTAAAATAAACGTGACTTACTTCATTTGCCGCTTAACCTCCATCATCTCTACACAGGCAAAAGCAGTTTGTCTCCCCACAACCATCTCTCATCTGCCCCCAACATTCCGCACTCCAGAATAAACATTTACCAATTCCATTCTGGAACATCACGAAAGATCAGTTCCATTACAATACATAAATCACATGTACAATATCACAAATGCAATAGACCCGATTCAGGCGGGAGACTCCAGATTTTTTAAACCCAAAATGGCTTTATTTTAGGTGTCTCCCGCTTAAAATATTCTCTTCTTGAATGTAAGTCAATGAGGAAAATGAATTCTCCGATTCCCCCCCCCCCCCCCCAAAAAAAAGAATCTCCCTCTTACCAGGTTCAAAACATTGGCATGTATGCAATATCCTTGTTTGCCTAACATTGGTCTGCCTTAATTTCTTCCTTAGGGTTGAGCCCGCCGCCCTCCTGTTGTTATTCTGTATCTTTATAACATAGTGTTAAGAGTTGTGTATCTTAACTTGATTCTAAATGTGTAATAAACCTTCTTAACCCTAGTTACTGATTCCTGGTCCTTATTCTAAATATGTAATAAACCCAGGGCTTTAAGTGGGGGGGGGTCTGTGGGGGTCTGAGCACCCCCAGTTTTTTTGGGGGGGCCTCGAAAGGGGTCTCTAGGGGGCTCTATTTTCGGGCCTCAAAGGTCAAAGGTAGGGCGACCAGACGTCCCGGTTTTTGTTCGGTGTTTCGGGTGACCATGCGCGCGCACTGCTTAAGGCGTGACGTCATTGTAGCAGGAAGGGAAATCCTTTGAAGAGAGACACTTTCTCTCGGGATTTCCCTTCTCTTTGAACACGCAGCGCCACCTACGTCATCGTGCCAGCCATCGGCACAACAACAGCTGGTTAGAACCGGCACGACCCTGCTTTTACGGCCTGCAGCAAGATTTCTCCAGCAACCAGTGTGACCCTGCTCTGCCTTAAAGCAAGCGAGGGACGAGGGTCTACAACAGAATCCAGCAGCAGTGACACTACCACTACCAGTGCAGCCCTGCCCCTGTCGGCCCGTCATCTCTATGCCTCAAAAACCTGTCTGATTTCTCTAGATACATACCTGCCCGTCTTTTTCTCAATCATATGTCTATTTCTAACCAACCGACCGTCCACCCATCAGTCAGTTTATCCATCCATGGGTCGTTTCATTTACATTATATTCCCTTCTGTGTGTTAGTCCGTCCAGGTGTCTGCTTCTGTTCACTGATCGCCTAATAAATAACGTTTACAGTAACATATGTGATAACGTGGAACCACACATGTCAAATCACACATAGGATGAACAATAACACATGAAATACATACCGACGTTGGCATACACTCTAGCGCCGGTGCTTGCACACACAACCTGTGAGCCTGTGAGCCTTCAGAAGGACTTGTGCCAGCGCCGGAAAATACCAATAAACCACCCAGCCACTGAATATAATAACTCTAGATGCATTAGGAAGGAGTTGAGATATATATATATATATATATATATATATATATATATATATATATATATATATATATATAAATATATATATATATTACAGTTTAATATAGCTCTGTCTCGACCCGAACGTATTGGAGCGCTTTACGTGAGCACTAGTTACATTACACAAGATCATATATATTTTGGGGGACTGGGGGCACAGTGAGATTAAGACTTAATCTCACTGTGCCCCCAGTCCCCCAAAAATGTATATGATCTTGTGTAATGTAACTTGTGGCTGCATTGAAAATGTTCAGGCACAATTCAGAAGTAAGTAGATATCTCAAGTCAATAGTAAAGCCGACCCAGACGGACCCCTCTGAGTTTCATTTTCATCTACTTTCACATTGCTCTGCTCTTCCTATGTTTACTAACACTGATGTAATTAAGTCCTGTGTGACTGTTAGACCTGGCATCCTTGGCGTGGTTTCCCCTGACTTTTTGCCTCTACCTCCTACGTTTTGACACTGTGATGGATTTCGTTTTGCTGGTTTAGATGCTTTGGGCACTTTGCCACTGCTGATCAGTGGCAAAGTGCAAGGGCTCCCTGGTTAAATTATTACTGTGATTGGTTATCCATGATTGGCATATCTCCTGCAATAGATTTCTAAGTAATGTAAATAATTTTTACATGTTTTTTAAAGTGTTTGGTATTTTATGGCTTATACTTAATAAATATACCTTTTTGCCTATTTTATTATCCTTTGCTGGATGCGACTTCATGATTTTCTTAAGCACACAATGCTAGTTATCTTGATTTAGACCACGCCCCTACTCAGATAGGCCACACCCCTTTAAGAAATTTGCCACGCCCCTTTTAGAGCACCCCCAGTTTTTTTTTTCCACTTAACCCCTTCGGTGCTCATGACGAGCTGGACTCGTCATGGCACACAGTGCTCGTGTGCTCATGACGAGTCCAGCTCGTCATAAGACCCACCCACGGGGGAAGCGCTGGCGCTCCTCCCGTGGGGATCCGATCGTTGGGTTTTTTTCGGGGAAGGCAGGGGAAGGGCTTCCCCTGCCTCCCCCCCTTCAATGACGTCAGCGCGCGAGGCCATTGGGGGTTTCCCCTTGTTTCCCCGACGCGCTGGAAGCCATTTGCTTCCAGCGCGTCGGGGAATAAGGTAAGTTTTGGCTCGGGGAGGGGGGGTTTGAAAGAAAAGAGGCATCGGGGGAAAGGAAAACCCTTTCCTTTCCCTCGATGCCTCTTTTGTGCATTCCTGCTGCACGATCATGCGATCGTGCAGCAGGAATGCCCACTAGGGAATTTCTTTTTTTTTTTTAAATGTATAAATACTGTTTCGGGAGCGGCCCCTTGGGCAAGGGTCGCTCCCTCTTTGGGAGCCATATGTATTTGGTGCTCTGCCCCCCTGGGGGGGGCAGTTTTTCCTATTGTAGCCCACTAGACCACCAGGGAGAAACGGTGGGGAGTGGCCCCTTGGGCAAGCGTCACTCCCCTTTGGGGGCATTGTGGCAGATCGACCAAATGATATAGTGCCCACTATTTTATTTATTTATTTTACGTAATGCGTTTTTATATAGCGCAGACTTTACCCGAAGGTGTCAGAGCGCTTCACAATAGGGAGAATGGCAGTGCATACACCACCCCCCGTGTGAAACAAAAGAGGCATCGATGCCTCTTATGTGCATTCCTGTCTAAATACTGTTTTGGGAGCGGCCCCTTGGGCAAGGGTCGCTCCCCTTTTGGGGGCCATATGCTTTTGGTGCTCTGCCCCCCTGGGGCCTTGAATCGGGCAAGTATTGTGCACTGGCCTGGCAGGTTGCTGGCAGTGCATACACCACCCCGTGTGTGGCAGCCCGGGCTGAAACAGCTTCCGGGCACACACACATGTGCATGATATAGAGGTATACTGCAATAAGTGGCACTCAGAACACAATGAAGAGCGAACTAGAGGGGCTGAGAGTGAAAGTATAGTGTGTTTGGAAGAGAAGAGATTTGAGGTCAGCTTTGAAGATCCGGGTAGAGGAGGTGGCACGGAGCAATGGGGAAGCGATTCTCACCGGATTGCGCCATCGATCTTTCCCTTTTGAAGAGGGGGGTGCGCAAGCAGAAGCTTTTCCGCATTGCGAGCCACCGGACAATTTCAATTTATTCGCCAGGTAACGAGGGAGGACGTGTGTAAGGCTTTGTGTGTGATGCAGGCAGTTTTGTAAATAGATCTTGCCTCGATCGGAAGCCATCGAAGAGAGGACAGGATAGGAGTGACGTGGTCGCTTCGTTTAGACCCTGAAATGAAGCGAGCTGCTGAATGGAGGATGGATTTGAGAGGGGAGAGGTGGAATTTGGGTAGGCCCTTCAGAAGAGAATTGCAATAATCCAGTCTTGAGAGAACCAGAGATTGTACTAAGGTTTTTAAGTCTTTCTCCGGGAAGAACCAACGGATTCCCCATAGAAGGCGCAACTGGTAACGTGCGTTCTTAGCAATAGAGTTGATGTGGGAGATTAGGTTGAGTCTTTTGTCAAGAATGACACCAAGGTATTTAGCGCTGTCGACAATGATGGGTTTGTTGTTGAGTAGGTTCAGCTGATCCATCCAAGATTGAACAGGAGGAGGTGAGAGAGAGGTAGAGAGGAGGAGGAATTCAGTTTTGGCGGGATTCAGAATGAGTTGGTGAGCTAACATCCAGTTGTGAATAGAGTTGAGAGTAGAGTTGAGTAGTGAGAGATCGTGTGCGGAAGATAAAGGTATCTTCCCACTAGTCCACCAGGCATTTATTTGTGGAGAGTGACCCCTTGGGTGGCAGAATAGCAGTATGTTTTTAGGCCCATCTGCCCCCAAGGAGGGCAGAAGCCACTAGACACCAGGGTTTTTTTAATTTTTGTGTTGGGGAGTGGCCAAAAGGGCAAGGGTTGCTCCCCTTTTACGGGGGTGAATATTTTATTTATACTCTTTGACCCACCTACCCCTTAGCTTGGCTGGTGGATTGTGTGTGGACTGGTGCATTATTTGCATATGTGATTGTAATGTTTTTTTCCTCCTTTTTATTCTAGTGTAAAGCTTTTGATTCCTGTTTGCGGTTTCGGCAGTGGTTGTTCTGCAGTTTTGCGTAATTGCATTTATTTGGTAAGAAAAATATTTTTGTTGTGTGTACTCCAAATGAGTATTATTGTCATGCATGAATGAATTTTTTTGTAAGTGGTGTCATAATGGCAGCATATTTGTTAGTGTTCAGAGCATGAAATTCTTTGCGATGTTTTGCATTGTCTTATGTGTAATTTTTTTCTTCTTCTTTTTTAGTGGGATATTGTTGATCCTTACTGTGTCTGTGCAGAGTAGGTGGTGGTGAGTCTAGCTGCTTCTGTCACGTGAGTGGTATAGTGTTGGAGTATATAGGTCTTTGTGATAAAGCTACATTTTGTTTATTTCTTTTTTTTACAAAGGGTTTGTTGTTGTTGACTTGTTTGACAAGTAACCTTTATTAGTAAGCATTATGGCTAGCCGTAGAATTACTGCTCAGCAGGTGGTTGGTTTGCTTCTTGAATCTTCCTCTGAGCAGGATTATGAGACTGACAGTGCGTCTGAGGGAGAGGAGGGAGGGAAGATTCAGGCAGTGAGTTTTCTCTCACATGGAATCATCGGATGATGAAGGTACTCTCAGTGCAGATGAAGTGCCTGATTTAGAGGAGGATACTACTGTGCCGATGGTGCAAGAGGCATCTGGATTGCAGCCTGGGGCTGCTAGGCTTCCTACTGGAAGTGCTGGACTCTGGGTTGATCCAAACATGGTGCAGCCGGTGTTGCCTGCCTTTAGTGGTTATGCAGGGTGTAGAGTGGATTGTGAACATTATTTGCCTATACAGTATTTTCAGTTGTTTATGGATGATGTATTTTTGGGTGAGATTGTTGAGCAGACTAATTTGTATGCTGAACAGTTTTTGAGGGACAACAGTGCCAGACTTAGGCCCCATTCTAGAGCTACCCGGTGGAGTCCCACAAATCTGGAAGAGATGAAGAAGTTTTTGGGTTTGACTTTTTTGATGGGTTTGATAAGGAAGCCGTCCATGGGTTCATATTGGTCTACCAGTCCCTTGATGGCAACGGCCATATTTCCTGCAGTTATGACTCGTGATCGGTATTTACTTTTGCTTCGGATGCTGCATTTTGTTGATAATGGTTTGGCGTTGCCACGAGATCACCCTGAATGTGACCGTGTTTTTAAGATTCGGCCTGTTCTTGATCACTTTGTAGATCGATTTTCAGAGATCTATACTCCAGGGAAAGAAATATCTATTGATGAGTCTTTGGTCCTGTTCAAGGGCCGTTTGGTTTTAGGCAGTACATTCCTAGCAAGAGGGCACGCTATGGAATTAAGCTGTATATGTTGCCTGAGAGTAGGACAGGATATGTTTTTAATTTGCGTGTGTACACTGGTAGGGATTCCACTATTGACCCCCTGGTTGTCCGTCCACTTTTGGAGTTTCAGAGAAAATTGTGTGGGATCTTGCTAGAGGACTGTTTAACAGAGGCCACCATTTGTACCTTGATAACTTCTACACTGCTGTGCAATTGTTTAAGGAATTGTTCAAAGTGGACACTTTTGCTTGTGGCACAATCCGCTCTAACCGTAAAGGTTATCCAAAAGAGCTTGTTTGCAAAAAACTTCAGAGGGGACAGTGCAGTGCCTTGCGTAGTGAGGAACTGCTAGCTGTGAAATTTGTGGACAGGAGGGATGTGTACATGCTGACTACTATCCATGATGAGAGTACTTCACCTGTGGCTGTTTGGGGTCAGATTGCTGAAGTGCGCAAACCTGTGTGCATTTTAGACTACAATAAGCACATGGGTGGTGTTGATAGAGTAGATCAGAGGTTGGAACCTTACACTGCTATTCGTAAGTCTTACATTTGGTATAAGAAGTTGGCCATCCATCTCTTCAATTTAGCAACTTTCAATGCTTTTGTTGTGTTCAAGGAGTGTTCTCCTGCGTCAAAGTTGACTTTTGTTAAGTTTCAGGAGTCTGTCATAGGCAGCCTTGTTGTTGTGGAACAGGCAAGTGTTCCTAGAGTTGGAGTGGTGGAGGATGTGGCTCGATTGAAAGATCGCCACTTTCCTGATCACATTCCTCCTACACCCTCAAAAGACTTTCCCACTAGGAGATGTAGAGTCTGTTGGCGAAGAGGTACGCGGAAGGAGACTCGTATGTACTGCCCTGACTGTCCTTCTAACCCTGGGCTGTGTGTGCCTGCTTGTTATAGAGCGTACCACAAGCAAAAGAATTATTGGGAGCAACCATGAGTGGTAAAGTGAACTGCCTGGTCTGTAATGTTTAAGAATTGTTGTTCTGTTTCAAGGTTGGCATTAGTGCAATGTATTTAGTTTCTGATTTTGTGTTAGTAGATTTGTATCTATTTGCAATTTGTTTGTGTTTTCTTTTTTGTATAAAAAAATCCTAAATGTGATGGTGGTGTGTGTAGGCTGGTGCTTGGCTGGCGGTGTGCGTGGAGTGGCGCTTGGCTGGCGGTGTGCGGGGAGTGGCTCTTGGCTGGCGGTGTGCGTGGAGTGGTGCTTGGCTGGCGGTGTGCGTGGAGTGGCGCTAGGCTGGCGGTGTGCGTGGAGTGGCGCTAGGCTGGTGGTGTGTGTGGAGTGGCGCTTGGCTGGCGGTGTGCGTGGAGTGGCGCTAGGCTGGCGGTGTGCGTGGAGTGGCGCTAGGCTGGCGGTGTGCGTGGAGTGGCGCTAGGCTGGCGGTGTGCGTGGAGTGGCGCTTGGCTGGCGGTGTGCGTGGAGTGGCGCTTGGCTGGCGGTGTGTGTGGAGTGGCGCTTGGCTGGCGGTGTGCGTGGACTGGCGCTCGGCTGGCAGTGTGTGAGTAGTGACTTGCTGCTGGTCACTACACACACTGCTAGCCGAGCGACACTTCACGCAATCCATCAGCTTGTGTGGTTGCTGTGTTAGGAATGTGGGCGTGTGGAAGTGATGGGCCCTTGAATGGCGCTGTCTGCTGGTGTGAGTGTTGTAATGTGATGGGCCCGCGGCTGGTGGTGTGAATGGTTTTGTATTTGTCACACGTATGAAAGGTGTATGAATGGCCTGTAAAGAGGTTGGTGCCTTGTCGTGGCTTTACAGCTCACGAGCTGTGAGTCAATGGTTCAGTTTCTCGTCCTTTCAATTATTAACAGTGCATTTCATTTTTGTGAAATCACTTGTTAATACAATTGTATATACTGAACCATCACTCACCCTCGTGCCAAATCCAACCAGTATGTGTGTGTGTACTTGAGGATTAGATGGCTGTGCAGTAATATTTTTTTTTTGTCTTTCTCAAGCAGGGTGTACCTAGTCCCTTTTTGTGAATGTTGTAATGTGTTTGTTTCGTGCCTGGGGGTGTGAATGGTCTTGTGTGTATCATGTATGAAAGGTGTGTGAATGGCCTGTAAAGCGGTTGGGGCCTTGACGTGGCTTTACAGCTCACGAGCTGCGAGTCACTGGTTCCGTTTTTTGTCCTTTCAATTATTGACAGTGCATTTCATTTTGGTGAAATCTCTTGTTAATAAAATTGTATATACTGAACCATCACTTGCCCTCGTGCCAAATCCAACCAGTATGTGTGTGTGCTTGAGGAATAGATGGCTGTGCAGTAATCTTTGTCTTTTTAGTCTGTCTGCCAAGGTGTACATTCCGTCTAAGAATAACCTACCAACTGTAGATATTGTCGTAAACGAAACACCCATGGGAGTACATGGTGATATCTCTCTTGTGGAGCCCAACAAGTTATGGTACCCACAATGTCCTGCAAACCTCAAAATGTCTGTCACATTTTCCTTGCAATATTGTGCCAAAATGTTCACGCTGCAGAAATAAACAACACATTATCTCAAAATGACCTGGTTTTGCAAGGGGGTCACCTGGGTTTTTGGCCCGGGGCTCGGCGGCCACATAGGGAAACTTACCAAACCCACACATTTCTGAAAAGTAGACACCCGGGGGCTTCCAGGGAGGTATTGCTTGCGTGGATCCCCCAACGTTTCCTTACCCAGAATCCCCTGCAAACCTCAATTTTAGCTGAAAAAAATCACATTTTGTTCACACATTTTTGTGTGGGAAAGTGTGGCATCACTGGCCTCACACAAATTTCCTACCTCCCAGCGTTCCCCCAGGTCTCCCGATAAAAATGGTGCCTCACTTGTGTGGGAGGCCCAAGTACCCGCGACAGGCAAGGGCCCACAACGTATTGAGGTGACCTCAAAATGGCCTTTCACAAAACGACCTGGTTTTGCAAGGGGGGTCACCTGGGTTTTTGGCCCTGTGCTCGGCGGCCATCTAGGGAAACCTACCAAACCCACACATTTCTGAAAAGTAGACACCCGGGGGCTTCCAGGGAGGTATGGCTTGCGTGGATCCCCCAACGTTTCCTTACCCAGAATCCCCTGCAAACCTCAATTTTAGCTGAAAAAATCAATTTTTTCACACATTTTTGTGTGGGAAAGTGTGGCATCACTGGCCTCACACAAATTTCCTACCACCCAGCGTTCCCCCAGGTCTCCCGATAAAAATGGTGCCTCACTTGTGTGGGAGGCCCAAGTACCCGCGACAGGCAAGGGCCCACAACGTATTGAGGTGACCTCAAAATGGCCTTTCACAAAACGACCTGGTTTTGCAAGGGGGTCACCTGGGTTTTTGGCCCTGTGCTCGGCGGCCAGCTAGGAAACCTACCAAACCCACACATTTCTGAAAAGTAGACACCCGGGGGCTTCCAGGGAGGTATGGCTTGCGTGGATCCCCCAACGTTTCCTTACCCAGAATCCCCTGCAAACCTCAATTTTAGCTGAAAAAATCAATTTTTTCACACATTTTTGTGTGGGAAAGTGTGGTATCACTGGCCTCACACAAATTTCCTACCACCCAGCGTTCCCCCAGGTCTCCCGATAAAAATGGTGCCTCACTTGTGTGGGAGGCCCAAGTACCCGCGACAGGCAAGGGCCCACAACGTATTGAGGCGACCTCAAAATGGCCTTTCACAAAACCACCTGGTTTTGCAAGGGGAGTCACCTGGGTTTTGGCCCCGTGCTCGGCGGCCATCTAGGGAAACCTACCAAACCCACACATTTCTGAAAAGTAGACACCCGGGGGCTTCCAGGGAGGTATGGCTTGCGTGGATCCCCCAACGTTTCCTTACCCAGAATCCCCTGCAAACCTCAATTTTAGCTGAAAAAATCACTATTTTCACACATTTTTGTGTGGGAAAGTGTGGCATCACTGGCCTCACACAAATTTCCTACCACCCAGCGTTCCCCCAGGTCTCCCGATAAAAATGGTGCCTCACTTGTGTGGGAGGCCCAAGTACCCGCGACAGGCAAGGGCCCACAACGTATTGAGGCGACCTCAAAATGGCCTTTCACAAAACCACCTGGTTTTGCAAGGGAAGTCACCTGGGTTTTGGCCCCGTGCTCGGCGGCCATCTAGGAAACCTACCAAACCCACACATTTCTGAAAAGTAGACACCGGGGGCTTCCAGGGAGGTATGGCTTGCGTGGATCCCCCAACGTTTCCTTACCCAGAATCCCATGCAAACCTCAATTTTAGCTGAAAAAATCACTTTTTTCACACATTTTGTGTGGGAAAGTGTGGCATCACTGGCCTCACGCAAATTTCCTACCACCCAGCGTTCCCCAGGTCTCCCGATAAAAATGGTGCCTCACTTGTGTGGGAGGCCCAAGTACCCGCGACAGGCAAGGGCCCATAACGAAGTGAGGCGACCTCAAAATTGCCTATCTCAAAACCACCTGGTTTTGCAAGGAGTCACCTGGGGTTTTGGCCCCGTGCTCGGCGGCCATCTAGGGAAACCTACCAAATCCACACATTTCTGAAAAGTAGATACCCGGGGCTTCCAGGGAGGTATGGCTTGCGTGGATCCCCCAACGTTTCCTTACCCAGAATCCCCTGCAAACCTCAATTTTAGCTGAAAAAATCACTTTTTCACACATTTTTGTGTGGGAAAGTGTGGCATCACTGGCCTCACACAAAATTTCCTACCACCCAGCGTTCCCCCAGGTCTCCCAATAAAAATGGTGCCTCACTTGTGTGGGAGGCCCAAGTACCCACGACAGGCAAGGGCCCACAACGTATTGAGGCGACCTCAAAATGGCCTTTCACAAAACGACCTGGTTTTGCAAGGGGGTCACCTGGGTTTTGGCCCTGTGCTCGGCGGCCATCTAGGAAACCTACCAAACCCACACATTTCTGAAAAGTAGACACCCGGGGGCTTCCAGGGAGGTATGGCTTGCGTGGATCCCCCAACGTTTCCTTACCCAGAATCCCCTGCAAACCTCAATTTTAGCTGAAAAAATCACTATTTTCACACATTTTTGTGTGGGAAAGTGTGGCATCACTGGCCTCACACAAATTTCCTACCACCCAGCGTTCCCCAGGTCTCCCGATAAAAATGGTGCCTCACTTGTGTGGGAGGCCCAAGTACCCGCGACAGGCAAGGGCCCACAACGTATTGAGGCGACCTCAAAATGGCCTTTCACAAAACCACCTGGTTTTGCAAGAAGTCACCTGGGTTTTGGCCCCGTGCTCGGCGGCCATCTAGGAAACCTACCAAACCCACACATTTCTGAAAAGTAGACACCCGGGGGCTTCCAGGGAGGTATGGCTTGCGTGGATCCCCCAACGTTTCCTTACCCAGAATCCCATGCAAACCTCAATTTTAGCTGAAAAAATCACTTTTTCACACATTTTGGTGTGGGAAAGTGTGGCATCACTGGCCTCACGCAAATTTCCTACCACCCAGCGTTCCCCCAGGTCTCCCGATAAAAATGGTGCCTCACTTGTGTGGGAGGCCCAAGTACCCGCGACAGGCAAGGGCCCACAACAGTGAGGCGACCTCAAAATTGCCTATCTCAAAACCACCTGGTTTTGCAAGGGAGTCACCTGGGTTTTGGCCCCGTGCTCGGCGGCCATCTAGGGAAACCTACCAAACCCACACATTTCTGAAAAGTAGATACCCGGGGCTTCCAGGGAGGTATGGCTTGCGTGGATCCCCCAACGTTTCCTTACCAGAATCCCCTGCAAACCTCAATTTTAGCTGAAAAAATCACTTTTTCACACATTTTTGTGTGGGAAAGTGTGGCATCACTGGCCTCACACAAATTTCCTACCACCCAGCGTTCCCCAGGTCTCCCGATAAAAATGGTGCCTCACTTGTGTGGGAGGCCCAAGTACCCGCGACAGGCAAGGGCCCACAACGTATTGAGGCGACCTCAAAATGGCCTTTCACAAAACGACCTGGTTTTGCAAGGGAGTCACCTGGGTTTTGGCCCTGTGCTCGGCGGCCATCTAGGAAACCTACCAAACCCACACATTTCTGAAAAGTAGACACCCGGGGGCTTCCAGGGAGGTATGGTTTGCGTGGATCCCCCAACGTTTCCTTACCCAGAATCCCCTGCAAACCTCAATTTTAGCTGAAAAAATCACTTTTTCACACATTTTTGTGTGGGAAAGTGTGGCATCACTGGCCTCACACAAATTTCCTACCACCCAGCGTTCCCCCAGGTCTCCCGATAAAAATGGTGCCTCACTTGTGTGGGAGGCCCAAGTACCAGCGACATGCAAGGACACAAAACGTTTTGAGGCAACATCAACATTGCCTATCAAAAAATGTTTTGGGCCCTTGCCTGTCGCGGGTACTTGGGCCTCCCACACAAGTGAGGCACCATTTTTATCGGGAGACCTGGGGAACGCTGGGTGGTAGGAAATTTGTGTGAGGCCAGTGATGCCACACTTTCCCACACAGAAATGTGTGAAAAAGTGATTTTTTCAGCTAAAATTGAGGTTTGCAGGGGATTCTGGGTAAGGAAACGTTGGGGGATCCACGCAAGCCATACCTCCTGGAAGCCCCCGGGTGTCTACTTTTCAGAAATGTGTGGGTTTGGTAGGTTTCCCTAGATGGCCACCGAGCACGGGGCCAAAACCCAGGTGACCCCCTTGCAAAACCAGGTCGTTTTGTGAAAGGCCATTTGAGGTCGCCTCACTACGTTGTGGGCCCTTGCCTGTCGCGGTACTTGGGCCTCCCACACAAGTGAGGCACCATTTTTATCGGGAGACCTGGAGGAACGCTGGGTGGTAGGAAATTTGTGTGAGGCCAGTGATGCCACACTATCCCACACAAAAATGTGTGAAAAAGTGATTTTTTCAGCTAAAATTGAGGTTTGCAGGGGATTCTGAGTAGGAAACGTTGGGGATTCACGCAAGCCATACCTCCCTGGAAGCCCCGGGTGTCTACTTTTCAGAAATGTGTGGGTTTGGTAGGTTTCCCTAGATGGCCACCGAGCACGGGCCAAAACCCAGGTGACCCCCTTGCAAAACCAGGTCGGTTTGTGAAAGGCCATTTTGAGGTCGCCTCACTACGTTGTGGACCCTTGCCTGTCGCGGTACTTAGGCCTCCCACACAAGTGAGGCACCATTTTTATCGGGAGACCTGGGGGAACGCTGGGTGGTAGGAAATTTGTGTGAGGCCAGTGATGCCACACTTTCCCACACAAAAATGTGTGAAAAAGTGATTTTTTCAGCTAAAATTGAGGTTTGCAGGGATTCTAGGTAAGGAAACGTTGGGGGATCCACGCAAGCCATACCTCCCTGGAAGCCCCCGGGTGTCTACTTTTCAGAAATGTGTGGGTTTGGTAGGTTTCCCTAGATGGCCACCGAGCACGGGGCCAAAACCCAGGTGACCCCTTGCAAAACCAGGTCGTTTTGTGAAAGGCCATTTTGAGGTCGCCTCACTACGTTGTGGGCCATTGCCTGTCGCGGGTACTGGGCCTCCCACACAAGTGAGGCACCATTTTATCGGGAGACCTGGGGAACGCTGGGTGGTAGGAAATTTGTGTGAGGCCAGTGATGCCACACTTTCCCACACAAAAATGTGTGAAAAAGTGATTTCTTCAGCTAAAATTGAGGTTTGCAGGGGATTCTGGGTAAGAAACGTTGGGAGATCCACGCAAGCCATACCTCCCTGGAAGCCCCGGGTGTCTACTTTTCAGAAATGTGTGGGTTTGGTAGGTTTCCCTAGATGGCTGCCGAGCACGGGCCAAAACCCAGGTGACCCCCATTGCAAAACCAGGTCGTTTTGTGAAAGGCCATTTTGAGGTCGCCTCACTACGTTGTGGGCCCTTGCCTGTCGCGGTACTTGGGCCTCCCACACAAGTGAGGCACCATTTTTATCGGGAGACCTGGAGGAACGCTGGGTGGTAGGAAATTTGTGTGAGGCCAGTGATGCCACACTATCCCACACAAAAATGTGTGAAAAAGTGATTTTTCAGCTAAAATTGAGGTTTGCAGGGGATTCTGGGTAAGGAAACGTTGGGGGATCCACGCAAGCCATACCTCCCTGGAAGCCCCGGGTGTCTACTTCTCAGAAATGTGTGGGTTTGGTAGGTTTCCCTAGATGGCCACCGAGCACGGGGCCAAAACCCAGGTGACTCCCCTTGCAAAACCAGGTCGTTTTGTGAAAGGCCATTTTGAGGTCGCCTCACTACGTTGTGGACCCTTGCCTGTCGCTGGTACTTGGGCCTCCCACACAAGTGAGGCACCATTTTTATCGGGAGACCTGGGGAACGCTGGGTGGTAGGAAATTTGTGTGAGGCCAGTGATGCCACACTTTCCCACACAAAAATGTGTGAAAAAGTGATTTTTTCAGCTAAAATTGAGGTTTGCAGGGGATTCTGGGTAAGGAAACGTTGGGGGATCCACGCAAGCCATACCTCCCTGGAAGCCCCGGGTGTCTACTTTTCAGAAATGTGTGGGTTTGGTAGGTTTCCCTAGATGGCCACCGAGCACGGGGCCAAAACCCAGGTGACCCCCTTGCAAAACCAGGTCGTTTTGTGAAAGGCCATTTTGAGGTCGCCTCACTACGTTGTGGGCCCTTGCCTGTCGCGGGTACTTGGGCCTCCCACACAAGTGAGGCACCATTTTTATCGGGAGACCTGGGGGAACGCTGGTGGTAGGAAATTTGTGTGAGGCCAGTGATGCCACACTTTCCCACACAAAATGTGTGAAAAAGTGATTTTTTCAGCTAAAATTGAGGTTTGCAGGGATTCTGGGTAGGAAACGTTGGGGATCCACGCAAGCCATACCTCCCTGGAAGCCCCGGGTGTCTACTTTTCAGAAATGTGTGTGTTTGGTAGGTTTCCCTAGGTGCCGGCAGAGCTAGGGTTCACAAACTACAGCTAGGCACTTTGCCAAAAAGGGTCATTTTTCACTGCGAAATTGAGGTGTGACCACGTTGCGTTTTGCGCCGTTTCCTGTCGCGGGCCCTAGGCCGACCCACACAAGTGAGGTACCATTTTTCTCAGAAGACTTTGGGGAACGCGGGGTGGGTGGAAATTTGTGGATCCACGCAGATTCCAGAACTTTCCACCACAGAAATGTGGGGAAAATGTGGTTTTTTTGACAATTTTTATGTTTGCAAGGGATTCTGGGTAACAGAACCTGGTGGGAGGCAGTCCAGTCACCCCATCCTGGATTCCCCTGGGTGTCTAGTTTTCAAAAATGTATAGGTTTGCTAGGTTTCCCTAGGTGCCGGCAGAGCTAGGGTTCAAAAACTACAGCTAGGCACTTTGCCAAAAAAGGGTCATTTTTCACTGCGAAATTGAGGTGTGACCACGTTGCGTTTTGCGCCGTTTCCTGTCGCAGGCACTAGGCCGACCCACACAAGTGAGGTACCATTTTTCTCGTAAGACTTTGGGGAACGCGGGGTGGGTGGAAATTTGTGGATCCACGCAGATTCCAGAACTTTCCACCACAGAAATGTGGGGAAAATGTGTTTTTTGGACAATTTTTTATGTTTGCAAGGGATTCTGGGTAACAGAACCTGGTGGGAGGCAGTCCAGTCACCCCATCCTGGATTCCCCTGGGTGTCTAGTTTTCAAAAATGTATAGGTTTGCTAGGTTTCCCTAGGTGCCGGCAGAGCTAGGGTTCAAAAACTACAGCTAGGCACTTTGCCAAAAAAGGGTCATTTTTCACTGCGAAATTGAGGTGTGACCACGTTGCGTTTTGCGCCGTTTCCTGTCGCAGGCACTAGGCTGACCCACACAAGTGAGGTACCATTTTTCTCGTAAGACTTTGGGGAACGCGGGGTGGGTGGAAATTTGTGGATCCACGCAGATTCCAGAACTTTCCACCACAGAAATGTGGGGGAAATGTGGTTTGTTTGACAATTTTTTATGTTTGCAAGGGATTCTGGGTAACAGAACCTGGTGGGAGGCAGTCAAGTCACCCCATCCTGGATTCCCCTGGGTGTCTAGTTTTCAAAAATGTATAGGTTTGCTAGGTTTTCCTAGGTGCCGGCAGAGGTAGGGTTCAAAAACTACAGCTAGGCACTTTGCCAAAAAAGGGTCATTTTTCACTGCGAAATTGAGGTGTGACCACGTTGCGTTTTGCGCCGTTTCCTGTCGCGGGCCCTAGGCCAACCCACACAAGTGAGGTACCATTTTTCTCAGAAGACTTTGGGGAACGCGGGGTGGGTGGAAATTTGTGGATCCACGCAGATTCCAGAACTTTCCACCACAGAAATGTGGGGAAAATGTAGTTTTTTGACAATTGTTTATGTTTGCAAGGGATTCTGGGTAACAGAACCTGGTGGGAGGCAGTCCAGTCACCCCATCCTGGATTCCCCTGGGGTCTAGTTTTCAAAAATGTATAGGTTTGCTAGGTTTCCCTAGGTGCCGGCAGAGCTAGGGTTCAAAAACTACAGCTAGGCACTTTGCCAAAAAAGGGTCATTTTTCACTGCGAAATTGAGGTGTGACCACGTTGCGTTTTGCGCCGTTTCCTGTCGCAGGCACTAGGCCGACCCACACAAGTGAGGTACCATTTTTCTCGTAAGACTTTGGGGAACGCGGGGTGGGTGGAAATTTGTGGATCCACGCAGATTCCAGAACTTTCCACCACAGAAATGTGGGGAAAATGTGTTTTTTTGGACAATTTTTTATGTTTGCAAGGGATTCTGGGTAACAGAACCTGGTGGGAGGCAGTCCAGTCACCCCATCCTGGATTCCCCTGGGTGTCTAGTTTTCAAAAATGTATAGGTTTGCTAGGTTTCCCTAGGTGCCGGCAGAGCTAGGGTTCAAAAACTACAGCTAGGCACTTTGCCAAAAAAGGGTCATTTTTCACTGCGAAATTGAGGTGTGACCACGTTGCGTTTTGCGCCGTTTCCTGTCGCAGGCACTAGGCTGACCCACACAAGTGAGGTACCATTTTTCTCGTAAGACTTTGGGGAACGCGGGGTGGGTGGAAATTTGTGGATCCACGCAGAGTCCAGAACTTTCCACCACAGAAATGTGGGGGAAATGTGGTTTGTTTGACAATTTTTTATGTTTGCAAGGGATTCTGGGTAACAGAACCTGGTGGGAGGCAGTCAAGTCACCCCATCCTGGATTCCCCTGGGTGTCTAGTTTTCAAAAATGTATAGGTTTGCTAGGTTTTCCTAGGTGCCGGCAGAGGTAGGGTTCAAAAACTACAGCTAGGCACTTTGCAAAAAAAGGGTCATTTTTCACTGCGAAATTGAGGTGTGACCACGTTGCGTTTTGCGCCGTTTCCTGTCGCAGGCACTAGGCCGACCCACACAAGTGAGGTACCATTTTTCTCGTAAGACTTTGGGGAACGCGGGGTGGGTGGAAATTTGTGGATCCACGCAGATTCCAGAACTTTCCACCACAGAAATGTGGGGAAAAAGTGTTTTTTTTGACAATTGTTTATGTTTGCAAGGGATTCTGGGTAACAGAACCTGGTGGGAGGCAGTCCAGTCACCCCATCCTGGATTCCCCTGGGTGTCTAGTTTTCAAAAATGT
Organism: Calotriton arnoldi; assembly: GCA_963921515.1. Classification (NCBI taxonomy): domain Eukaryota; kingdom Metazoa; phylum Chordata; class Amphibia; order Caudata; family Salamandridae; genus Calotriton; species Calotriton arnoldi. The sequence continues at coordinate 1,607,804 of CAWUFW010001169.1, forward strand.
ATAGGTTTGCTGGGTTTCCCTAGGTGCCGGCAGAGCTAGGGTTCAAAAACTACAGCTAGGCACTTTGCCAAAAAAGGGTCATTTTTCACTGCGAAATTGAGGTGTGACCACGTTGCGTTTTGCGCCGTTTCCTGTCGCAGGCACTAGGCCGACCCACACAAGTGAGGTACCATTTTTCTCGTAAGACTTTGGGGAACCCGGGGTGGGTGGAAATTTGTGGATCCACGCAGATTCCAGAACTTTCCACCACAGAAATGTGGGGAAAATGTTTTTTTTTTTACAATTGTTTATGTTTGCAAGGGATTCTGGGTAACAGAACCTGATGGGAGGCAGTCCAGTCACCCCATCCTGGATTCCCCTGGGTGTCTAGTTTTCAAAAATGTATAGGTTTGCTAGGTTTCCCTAGGTGCCGGCAGAGCTAGGGTTCAAAAACTACAGCTAGGCACTTTGCCAAAAAAGGGTCATTTTTCACTGCGAAATTGAGGTGTGACCACGTTGCGTTTTGCGCCGTTTCCTGTTGCAGGCACAAGGCCGACCCACACAAGTGAGGTACCATTTTTCTCGTAAGACTTTGGGGAACGCGGGGTGGGTGGAAATTTGTGGATCCACGCAGATTCCAGAACTTTCCACCACAGAAATGTGTTTTTTTTGGACAATTTTTTATGTTTGCAAGGGATTCTGGGTAACAGAACCTGGTGGGAGGCAGTCAAGTCACCCCATCCTGGATTCCCCTGGGTGTCTAGTTTTCAAAAATGTATAGGTTTGCTAGGTTTCCCTAGGTGCCGGCAGAGGTAGGGTTCAAAAACTACAGCTAGGCACTTTGCAAAAAAAGGGTCATTTTTCACTGCAAAATTGAGGTGTGACCACGTTGCGTTTTGCGCCCATTCCTGTCGCAGGCACTAGGCCGACCCACACAAGTGAGGTACCATTTTTCTCGTAAGACTTTGGGGAACGCGGGGTGGGTGGAAATTTGTGGATCCACGCAGATTCCAGAACTTTCCACCACAGAAATGTGGGGAAAATGTGGTTTCTTTGACAATTTTTTATGTTTGTAAGGGATTCTGGGTAACAGAACCTGGTGGGAGGCAGTCAAGTCACCCCATCCTGGATTCCCCTGGGTGTCTAGTTTTCAAAAATGTATAGGTTTGCTAGGTTTCCCTAGGTGCCGGCAGAGGTAGGGTTCAAAAACTACAGCTAGGCACTTTGCAAAAAAAGGGTCATTTTTCACTGCGAAATTGAGGTGTGACCACGTTGCGTTTTGCGCCGTTTCCTGTCGCGGGCACTAGGCCGACCCACACAAGTGAGGTACCATTTTTCTCAGAAGACTTTGGGGAACGAGGGGTGGGTGGAAATTTGTGGATCCACGCAGATTCCAGAACTTTCCACCACAGAAATGTGGGGAAAATGTGGTTTTTTTGACAATTTTTTATGTTTGCAAGGGATTCTGGGTAACAGAACCTGGTGGGAGGCAGTCCAGTCACCCCATCCTGGATTCCCCTGGGTGTCTAGTTTTCAAAAATGTATAGGTTTGCTAGGTTTCCCTAGGTGCCGGCAGAGCTAGGGTTCAAAAACTACAGCTAGGCACTTTGCCAAAAAAGGGTCATTTTTCACTGCGAAATTGAGGTGTGACCACGTTGCGTTTTGCGCCGTTTCCTGTCGCAGGCACTAGGCCGACCCACACAAGTGAGGTACCATTTTTCTCGTAAGACTTTGGGGAACGCGGGGTGGGTGGAAATTTGTGGATCCACGCAGATTCCAGAACTTTCCACCACAGAAATGTGGGGAAAATGTGTTTTTTTTGACAATTTTTTATGTTTGCAAGGGATTCTGGGTAACAGAACCTGGTGGGAGGCAGTCAAGTCACCCCATCCTGGATTCCCCTGGGTGTCTAGTTTTCAAAAATGTATAGGTTTGCTAGGTTTCCCTAGGTGCCGGCAGAGGTAGGGTTCAAAAACTACAGCTAGGCACTTTGCCAAAAAAGGGTCATTTTTCACTGCAAAATTGAGGTGTGACCACGTTGCGTTTTGCGCCGTTTCCTGTCGCAGGCACTAGGCCGACCCACAGAAGTGAGGTACCATTTTTCTCGTAAGACTTTGGGGAACGCGGGGTGGGTGGAAATTTGTGGATTCACGCAGATTCCAGAACTTTCCACCACAGAAATGTGGGGAAAATGTGGTTTTTTTGACAATTGTTTATGTTTGCAAGGGATTCTGGGTAACAGAACCTGGTGAGAGGCAGTCAAGTCACCCCATCCTGGATTCCCCTGGGTGTCTAGTTTTCAAAAATGTATAGGTTTGCTAGGTTTCCCTAGGTGCCGGCAGAGGTAGGGTTCAAAAACTACAGCTAGGCACTTTGCCAAAAAAGGGTCATTTTTCACTGCGAAATTGAGGTGTGACCACGTTGCGTTTTGCGCCGTTTCCTGTCGCAGGCACTAGGCCGACCCACAGAAGTGAGGTACCATTTTTCTCGTAAGACTTTGGGGAACGCGGGGTGGGTGGAAATTTGTGGATCCACGCAGATTCCAGAACTTTCCACCACAGAAATGTGGGGAAAATGTGGTTGTTTTGACAATGTTTTATGTTTGCAAGGGATTCTGGGTAACAGAACCTGGTGGGAGGCAGTCAAGTCACCCCATCCTGGATTCCCCTGGGTGTCTAGTTTTCAAAAATGTATAGGTTTGCTAGGTTTCCCTAGGTGCCGGCAGAGGTAGGGTTCAAAAACTACAGCTAGGCACTTTGCAAAAAAAGGGTCATTTTTCACTGCGAAATTGAGGTGTGACCACGTTGCGTTTTGCGCCGTTTCCTGTCGCGGGCACTAGGCCGACCCACACAAGTGAGGTACCATTTTTCTCAGAAGACTTTGGGGAACGCGGGGTGGGTGGAAATTTGTGGATCCACGCAGATTCCAGAACTTTCCACCACAGAAATGTGGGGAAAATGTGTTTTATTTTACATTTGTTAGGTTTGCAAGGGATTCTGGGTAACAGAACCTGGTGGGAGGCAGTCCAGTCACCCCATCCTGGATTCCCCTGGGTGTCTAGTTTTCAAAAATGTATAGGTTTGCTAGGTTTCCCTAGGTGCCGGCAGAGCTAGGGTTCAAAAACTACAGCTAGGCACTTTGCCAAAAAAGGGTCATTTTTCACTGCGAAATTGAGGTGTGACCACGTTGCGTTTTGCGCCGTTTCCTGTCGCAGGCACTAGGCCGACCCACACAAGTGAGGTACCATTTTTCTCGTAAGACTTTGGGGAACGCGGGGTGGGTGGAAATTTGTGGATCCACGCAGATTCCAGAACTTTCCACCACAGAAATGTGGGGAAAATGTGGTTTTTTTGACAATGTTTTATGTTTGCAAGGGATTCTGGGTAACAGAACCTGGTGGGAGGCAGTCAAGTCACCCCATCCTGGATTCCCCTGGGTGTCTAGTTTTCAAAAATGTATAGGTTTGCTAGGTTTCCCTAGGTGCCGGCAGAGCTAGGGTTCAAAAACTACAGCTAGGCACTTTGCCAAAAAAGGGTCATTTTTCACTGCAAAATTGAGGTGTGACCACGTTGCGTTTTGCGCCGTTTCCTGTCGCAGGCACTAGGCCGACCCACACAAGTAAGGTACCATTTTTCTCGTAAGACTTTGGGGAACGCGGGGTGTGTGGAAATTTGTGGATCCACGCAGATTCCAAAACTTTCCACCACAGAAATGTGGGGAAAATGTGTTTTTTTTGACAATTTTTTAGGTTTGCAAGGGATTCTGGGTAACAGAACCTGGTGGGAGGAAGTCAAGTCACCCCATCCTGGATTCCCCTGGGTGTCTAGTTTTCAAAAATGTATAGGTTTGCTAGGTTTCCCTAGGTGCCGGCAGAGGTAGGGTTCAAAAACTACAGCTAGGCACTTTGCCAAAAAAGGGTCATTTTTCACTGCGAAATTGAGGTGTGACCACGTTGCGTTTTGCACCGTTTCCTGTCGCAGGCACTAGGCCGATCCACAGAAGTGAGGTACCATTTTTCTCGTAAGACTTTGGGGAACGCGGGGTGGGTGGAAATTTGTGGATCCACGCAGATTCCAGAACTTTCCACCACAGAAATGTGGGGAAAATGTGGTTTTTTTGACAATGTTTTATGTTTGCAAGGGATTCTGGGTAACAGAACCTGGTGGGAGGCAGTCAAGTCACCCCATCCTGGATTCCCCTGGGTGTCTAGTTTTCAAAAATGTATAGGTTTGCTAGGTTTTGCTAGGTTTCCCTAGGTGCCGGCAGAGGTAGGGTTCAAAAACTACAGCTAGGCACTTTGCAAAAAAAGGGTCATTTTTCACTGCGAAATTGAGGTGTGACCACGTTGCGTTTTGCGCCGTTTCCTGTCGCGGGCACTAGGCCGACCCACACAAGTGAGGTACCATTTTTCTCAGAAGACTTTGGGGAACGCGGGGTGGGTGGAAATTTGTGGATCCACGCAGATTCCAGAACTTTCCACCACAGAAATGTGGGGAAAATTTGGTTTTTTTGACAATTTTGTAGGTTTGCAAGGGATTCTGGGTAACAGGACCTGGTGGGAGGCAGTCCAGTCACCCCATCCTGGATTCCCCTGGGTGTCTAGTTTTCAAAAATGTATAGGTTTGCTAGGTTTCCCTAGGTGCCGGCAGAGCTAGGGTTCAAAAACTACAGCTAGGCACTTTGCCAAAAAAGGGTCATTTTTCACTGCGAAATTGAGGTGTGACCACGTTGTTTTTTGCGCAGTTTCCTGTCGCAGGCACTAGGCCGACCCACACAAGTGAGGTACCATTTTTCTCGTAAGACTTTGGGGAACGCGGGGTGGGTGGAAATTTGTGGATCCACGCAGATTCCAGAACTTTCCACCACAGAAATGTGGGGAAAATGTGGTTTGTTTGACAATTTTTTATGTTTGCAAGGGATTCTGGGTAACAGAACCTGGTGGGAGGCAGTCAAGTCACCCCATCCTGGATTCCCCTGGGTGTCTAGTTTTCAAAAATGTATAGGTTTGCTAGGTTTCCCTAGGTGCCGGCAGAGCTAGGGTTCAAAAACTACAGCTAGGCACTTTGCCAAGCACTGCGAAATTGAGGTGTGACCACGTTGCGTTTTGTGCCGTTTCCTGTCGCAGGCACTAGGCCGACCCACACAAGTGAGGTACCATTTTTCTCGTAAGACTTTGGGGAAAGCGGGGTGGGTGGAAATTTGTGGATCCACGCAGATTCCAGAACTTTCCACCACAGAAATGTGGGGAAAATGTGGTTTTTTTGACAATTTTTTATGTTTGCAAGGGATTCTGGGTAACAGAACCTGGTGGGAGGCAGTCAAGTCACCCCATCCTGGATTCCCCTGGGTGTCTAGTTTTCAAAAATGTATAGGTTTGCTAGGTTTCCCTAGGTGCCGGCAGAGCTAGGGTTCAAAAACTACAGCTAGGCACTTTGCCAAAAAAGGGTCATTTTTCACAGCAAAATTGAGGTGTGACCACGTTGCGTTTTGCGCCGTTTCCTGTCGCAGGCACTAGGACGACCCACACAAGTAAGGTACCATTTTTCTCGTAAGACTTTGGGGAACGCGGGGTGTGTGGAAATTTGTGGATCCACGCAGATTCCAAAACTTTCCACCAGAGAAATGTGGGGAAAATGTGGTTTTTTTGACAATTTTTTAGGTTTGCAAGGGATTCTGGGTAACAGAACCTGGTGGGAGGAAGTCAAGTCACCCCATCCTGGATTCCCCTGGGTGTCTAGTTTTCAAAAATGTATAGGTTTGCTAGGTTTCCCTAGGTGCCGGCAGAGCTAGGGTTCAAAAACTACACCTAGGCACTTTGCAAAAAAAGGGTAATTTTTCATTGTGAAAATGTGGTACGTCCACGTTGCATTTTGAGCCATTTCCTGTTGTGGGCACAAGGGCTACCCACACAAGTGAGGTACCATTTTTATCGGGAGACTTAGGGTAACACAGAATTGTAGAGCAACTGTTATTACCTATTGACTTTCGATGCATTTCTGCCTTCCAAATGAAAGACAATGTGTAAAAAATAAGTCATTTTGAAAAATGACCTATAATTCTCATGCTAGTATGGGTACTCCCAATTTCGGAAATGTGCAAATATCTACTGTTTCTAAAATCTACATTTTGTTCCCATTTCAGAAATACATAGGTGTCTTTCATAACAATTTTTCCATGTATACATTTTCCCAAAATAATTGCTATATACCCGGTACATAATAAAAAACCATTGCAAGATGCTGCTCAATTATTGGCTCTGGGTTCGTCGGGTTCTTGGTGAACCTACAAGTCCTATATATCCCCACAACCAGAAAGGTCCAGCGGATATAACGGTATATTGCCTTCAAATAGCTGTCATAATTAGAAGAAGTTACAGGTGAAAACGTTGACACAAATGGCTGTTTTTTTCAACTAATTTTCAATTTTTCCTTTATTTAACTGTTAGTTTCTATAAGGAAAACTTTAAGGATCTACACAAATGACCCCTTGCTGAATTCAGAATTTTGTCTACTTTTCAGAAATGTATGGCTTTCCAGGATCCATTATTGGTTTCATACCCATTTCTACCATTAACTGGAAGGAGGTTGAAAGCACAAAAAATAGCAAAAATAGGCTATGTCCCAGAAAAATGCCAAAACTGTGTAAAAAAAGTTGGTTTTCTGACAAAAGTCTGCTTGTCCCTGAAAGCTGGGAAGATGGTGATTTCATCACCACAACCCCTTTTTTGATGCCATTTGCAGGGAAAAATCAAGACGCTTTCATCTGTAGCCCTTTTTCGCATTTTTCCCAAAAAAACCAAAATTTAGCTGTATTTTGACTAATTTCTGGGTCCCCTCCAGGGGAATCCACAAACCCTGGGTACCTTTACAATCCCCATGATGTTAGAAAAAAGGGACGCAAATTTGGCATGGATACCTTATGTGGTCAAAAAGTTACAGGGGCCTAAGCGCGCACTACCCCAAATAGCCAAAAAAGAGGCTTAGCACAGGGGGGGAAAAGGCCTAGCAGCGAAGGGGTTAAAGCCCTGAATAAACCTTCTTATTCCTTATTGTGTAGCCAAGTGGATTACACTGTTAATTGATGTAAATCTTAACTCCCATCACCTCTCTGGCTAATAGCTTCTTTCACACGTGAGACTTATTGTACTCCAAGCCTATAGAAGTGCCTTCCCAGTGTGTCAAGTGTGAATGCCACTTATTGCAGCATTATACCTCCATTTGTATTTGGTATCCCATGTTTCATGCACACCTGTCACTTTTTCCTATTGGAACTTATTCCTCTTTTTGTATTTGGTTTGTTTGTTTTTGCACAATTGTCACTTTTTCTTCATGCAATGTAACGCTTGCCTTTGTATTATGCTCATTTGTATCCTCCTCCTTATGTAATGTTGCTGATCCTGTTGTGAAGCGCTCTGACACCCTCGGGTAAAGTCCGCGCTATATAAAAACGCATAAATAAATAATAAAATAAAAATTGTTCTTTGGAGCGGTGCATTTAAGGAGATGGACCTTCTCAAGATGGCGGCTTCGTGGGGACTGTGGCGGGGCGTCCTTGTCCCTGCGACGTCTGGAGACATGTCCAATAAGGAGGCTTCGTAGGGACTGTGGGCGGGGCTTACTGGCCGCCTCTGACGTTCAGCGGTACGTCTAATATGGCGGCCTCACTCCGCCTTGCCGCCAGTGACGTCCAAGATGGCCGCCGTCAAGGGGCGGGCTGCTCCAGGCCTCAGTCCCCGCCCCGGGGTGTGTCCGGCTGCACCGCCCCTCGGTCCCTCCGCCCCCGCACTGAGCTGGTGTCATCGAAGGCGGGGTTGGCAGGGGCAGCGGCAGTCACCGGAACCGAACCCCTCCTGTGTCTGCAGCCCGGAGTACAGCGCGGGACAGGCGGGCCACACCCGGGAGAGGCAGCCAGCACCGCCACCACAGACACGGGTGAGGAGGAGCGCTGGGCCCGCGGGCGGCACGGGGACCGTTTCCGCTCAAGGGCAGAGAGAGGAGCAGGCAGCACCGGTGGGGCCGAGAGGAGCAGGCAGTACCCTGGAGCAGGCAGCACCGGTGGGGAAGAGAGGGGTGCAGGCAGCACCAGTGGGGCAGCGAGAGGAGCAGGCAGCACCAGTGGGGTCGAGAGGGGCAGGCAGTACCAGCGGAGTGGGGCTGACAGGGGAGCAGGCAGCACCACTGGGGCAGAAAGGGGAGCAGGCAGCACCACTGGGGCAGAAAGGGGAGCAGGCAGCACCACTGGGTCAGAGAGGGGTGCAAGCAGCACCAGTGGGGCAGAGAGGGGAGCAGGCAGCACCAGTGGGGCAGAGAGGGGAGCAGGCACAGTGGGGCAGAGAGGGGAGCAGGCAGCACCAGTGGGGCAGAGAGGGGAGCAGGCAGCACCAGTGGGCTGAGAGGAGTGCAGTCAGCACCAGTGGGCCGAGAGGAGTACACTCAGCACCAGTGGGCAGAGAGAGGAGTGCCGTCAGCACCAGTGGGCAGAGAGGAGTGCCGTCAGCACCAGTGGGCAGAGAGGAGTGCCGTCAGCACCAGTGGGCAGAGAGGAGTGCCGTCAGCACCAGTGGGCAGAGAGAGGAGTGGAGGCAGCACCAGCGAGGCGGAGAGAGGAGTGGAGGCAGCACCAGCGAGGCGGAGAGAGGAGTGGAGGCAGCACCAGCGGGGCAGAGGGGTGCAGGCAGCACTAGTGAGGCGGAGAGAGAAGCGGGCAGCACCAGTGGGCAGAGATGGGGTGCAGGCAGCACCAGTGGGCAGAGAGGGGGTGCAGGCAGCACCAGTGAGGCTGAGCGAGGAGCAGGCAGTATCAGGGGACAGACTGCAGCAGAGTGAGCACAAAGTTGAGTTGAGAGGCACGCATCAGAAAATGATATAGGCAGCAGCGAGAAGCAGGCATTTAGGTGAGGCCGACGGCTGTACAGCCAGCAGTGTAAGAGCAAGCAAATAAGTGGGTAATGCTATGGGAGGAGACAGACGTTGGATGTTGCAGAGCAGGCGGCAGAGAGCCAGTCTGGGAATCAAGCAGCGTGGACAGCACCAGAGAGAGTCGGGCATAAACGGGGAGAGTGGAAGAAGGAACACCAGCGGGATAGGCATAGATGCAGACAGCACCAGGAAAGCAAATATTGTCAAGTAACACTGGGAGCAGATGGCACCAAAGCACACGCAGCACTGGAGAGGCCGGCTGCACCTGTGAGCATGGAAGCTGGCAAGGAACCTGGGAGCAGCTAGAGGAGCAGGCAGCGCACAGAAGCAGGTTGGACCCAAGAGCAGATAGGCCGTGCAGGCAGACCCAAGGGAGCAAAGAGGCAGGGTAGCAGCGACACCATGGGATCAGGTAAGCAGAGAAGCATGCAGCAACAAAGGAGTAGGCAGATTTAGAAGAAGGTTGCACCATAGGAGCAGAGAGGCAGAAAAGCAGGCAGCAGAAGGCGTGGAGAAGTAAGACATGAAAGAAGGATACATCATGGGAGCAGATAACCAGAGAAGGAAGTGGGTCCAGGGTGGCAGACATAAAAGCATGCAGTACAACAGGGACTGACAAACACTTTTGGAAGTTGACAGCAAACGGCTCGCTGGCTTCACTTAGCAGGTCAGAGGGCAATTGGCAGAAAGGGTAGTGGACAGACCATGGAATGTGAACAGACAGGGATGCAGACAAAAAATCAAACAGCCCCATTAAAGTAGGGAATTGCATACTAAGCAGCAGAGTACAGAGAGGGACTGTGTGGCATTTCCCATGGAGTACATGGCTGACAAAGGGCGCAAGAGGGTTTTTAAAACTTTGTATGTGCACATCAGTATGTCATCCAACACAGTGCATTGTCACACTAATCTGGTTTGTGACGAATCTGCATCCCTCTTAAACAGGTGTGTGTGCGCTACCTTTGCAGCTCCACGTGTAGGGATGGTTGAGCGGTCCCTCGCCCACAGGCTGCTGTCACGCCCATCATCCACCCTCTTGGAGCGGGAGGCTATACTGCCTGACCTTGTGCGTGAACCGTGCGTCTGTATGTTTGCACATTACCTTTGCAGCTCCACGTGTGGCCCACACCCTGTTGTCACACCCATTACCTGCCTCCTTGGGAATGGAGAGCCGGAGGCGATGGGGACAGCCACATAACAAAATCGAAAGCAACGAACTCTCGAAGAGCTTGTTGTCTATTGGAAGAGACTGCCCCCGGCTACAGTTAGTTCCTTGTCTCTGAGGCAGTTATTTATAGTTGTACCCTGGCTCAGAAAGGTCCACGCGCCAGCTCTGGCTCAGCCTAGCCTGTCGTTTTGCTGGTTTTCACACAAGTAGACTGCTTGGGAGTGGCATTAGCAGTGCCACTCCCAAGCAGTGCCAAAGCCAAATCATCTGGCCCTCGCAGGCTGGTCCTATGGCTACTTTTTATTGCAAGCATATGCCACAAAAATTAAAAGAAACAAATAAATATGCCACCACCTTAAAGGGACAGCCATAAATATGGTGGCAGCACAACTTTTAAATAAAAAAGAGTAATTGAACATTACAAGTGTTTCCTAGTAGGCAGGTTAACTTAGATTAGGGAAAGACACCCTTTTTAGATTTAATGAACACCACAAAAATAATTCTTATAGGTGCAAAGGAACGGTATTGTTGATTTTGAATTCCGAAAACCTGAAGTGATAAAAAGAATAAGACAGAATATAAAGAATGAAAAGAGAAACCCATTGACAAAGTATTGGGCCTGCAGACCTGACACGGAAGTGCACTTCTTATTAGGTGGATGTGCTTGTGCTCAGGCAAAATGCTGGCACTCACAGTGCAAAAGGGTCAGTGGCAGAAGTTGACTGATCCAGTGCTTCATGTTCTAGCCTGTGGTGGTTGAAAGCAAAATGTGAATGACACTTGAAGGGGGCTGACCCAAACCCCTCTATTTATGGAAATGGTTTCTTTATTAAAGATTTTACATGACGCAGAGGAGACAGCCAAAGGTGCTTTTAAGCCAGAGCTAATAAGGGTTTGACGGATAGAATGTCCATGCTTCCATGTAGAGTTGTCTCTTTGCTGTTACAACACTATCTTCTCAGTCCTGGGCTTCTCAGATGTTATCAGGTTTGTCGGACCAGTTGGGCTAGTGGAAGCAACGAAAGACTAGAACCTCTAAAAGACATTAGTTTATCTTTGCCATCAGCTTTTTTTTATAAATTTAGTGCAGCTTGTATCCCATGGATCGTTTTCTTGTGTGAGGTTGTCAAATGAAAACCCAGGCATGCAGCAAGGTTGCAGCCTTAATTTTAGTGTATTTGTTCAAAGATTACCAACCTCTGTGTGTGACAAACTTGGTTATTGTCACTCACAAAAATTGTGGCCCACTGAAATTGGTAGATTGGTACTGGAGCCCCAGTTTGGGGTACTTTCCACTCCTCCTTCAGAAAGCTGCAAAGCATTGTTACCATTCCTGGGCCTGTAAAGCACTGAAAGTTAAAAGAATGCCATTGGCAATCAGTAAACATTCATAAAGTGGAGGCTGTCACAATGGACAGCTTTGGACATCAGAGGAAGAAGGCACCGGGCTCACTGTTATTGTGCCATTTCAAAATTGCACACTTTTAGGTATTGCAATATCTGTCCCTTTTTCGGACAGTAATTGTAACGCCCGCACAAAGCAAGTGTGAATAGAGATGGCAGTCTGCTGTCCCTTAGAGCTTCAGTGTGTTCATTTTCAGTCCTTCTAAAGCAATCTTATAATGGCTTCCGCCACAGTAATGTTCTTGAGGCAGGATTTCTGTGACTCCTTGCAAATGGCTCCTTTGCACTTTGCCAGATTAGTACATCTGGGAGAGGGCAAATATTTGGTGTGGATCTATTGCACGTGCAGAGTGACCTAACTAATAAACCACCTGAGACTTGTACTCTGGTTCAACGCATCTTTTGAATGAAATCGTTGTTTCATGTACTCCCACCTGTGACCAACCTCTTGTCCATCCTGTGTTGCTCACTTTTCCTTACGCTTCCCGTTCGACCTGTGTTTGTGTGTCTGCGTTCTGGGGATGGACCTAAAGGGTGGGGACAGGGTGCTGTGCCATATGGAAATGATAGCAGAGGAGCACTGCACACAGCATGCTGAAAAGGGTCACTCTTCAGCGAAGGAAGACGTCACAGACTGGAAACAGGTCAGGACCGGGGGCTTCACCTTATTGTTCAAAAACGTTTTGTAAAGGGTAAAGGGAAACGGGGGAGGGATTCCTCAGGTGATG